>OX465288.1:185711689-186091689 GCA_949987695.1 Merzomyia westermanni
TGATGAATTGTGACAGCAAAATTGTCTCCTGTGATATATGGTTTTTTTTTTCAGGCGTCTACAATACCAGGATTTGGGCTCGGATTACATACAAATTTTTTAATTCGCTTGTTTTTTTTTTTCTTTTTTCAGCACATACCTTCTATTTATGTGAACTAGAAATTGACAATATTTTTGTATTGGATTACTATGGTGGCCCACACGATATAACTGTCGAGGATTATTATAAGGCAAAACCGAACTGATTGAATCGAAGTCGGAAGTGATAAATATTGACTGGCATGAAAAAGATATACATTAAAAAATCTAAAATTAAATGAGAGTTTTTTAATGCTCTGCTTTATTGATAAGCATGAAATCAATTAACTTTTGTTATATACAGAAATGTTACTCATTTTATCTCATCTTTTTTATAAATGCTTGTGAACTATATTTTTTAGAAAAACTTACTTTCAAATTAATAAATTAAAAAACTGTAAAAAGAAAATACATACTACTTTATTTCGTAGTACATAATTTCCAGAAAACTTTAGTGTAATACTCTCATTTAAACAAGGAATGCTTATTGAGAAACAACAATAAAATACAAACACTTCGAATAAGCATGGCGTATGAGTGATTTTTGAGTGTAAACATATTTGGGCTCGGTAGAGCAGTCCAGCAAAGTTAAGCGTCGCTGCATGTAACCTTGCTTCTGTCTGTACCTTGTGTATAGAAATCTTGTTTGACTGTTTTTCTGATATGTGTGTGGCGGCCGCCGTGGTGTGAAGGTAGTGTTGCCGGCCTACCACACCGAAGGTCCATGGTTCGAGCCCTGGTACAGGTAACATCAAAAAGTGATTTGAAAAAAGTTTTTCAAAACGGGGTCGCCCCTCGGCAGTGGTTTGGCAAACTCTCCGAGTGTATTTCTGCCATGACAGGCTTCTCAGCAAAAAATTCGTCTCCTTTGTAGATGCCGTTCGGAGTCGGCAAAAAACTGTAGGTCCCACCAATTTGTAGGGAAAAATTCAAATCGGCACACCACAAATTGGAAGAGAAGCTTGGCGCAAAAAATCTCTTAGGAGGTTTATGATGATATACCTGTTGTATATCGCGCCATAGATAGATAGTGTGTGTATATGCAAGTGCTTTGCTGATTGGTGTTATTCGGTAATCGTGCCTAAACACGATAATGCTATGAATCGGCAAAACGATGAAGGCAACTGCGTTTATCAAAAATAAACACAGTGTTTACAAAAACAAAATTAGTGTTTATTTATGTTAAATTTATTTTAGCTTAGAATACTCCACACGGTAGTTAATTTGTTTTGTTTGTGTGGTCTTTTTGGTTATACTTATGGAATAAAATAAAATAAAACAAAATTAAATTATTAAAAGGAAACATGACAACAGGGAGGAAAGGAAAGGAGGGGAAAGGAAAGGAAAGGAAAGGAAAGAAGGGAAAAGAAAGGAAAAAAAAGGAACGGAACGGAAAGGAAAGGAGAGGAAGGAAATGAAATGAAAGAAAAGGAAGGGAATGGAAAGGAAAGCAAGCAAGGAAAAGAAACAACAAAATATAATACAATAAAATAAATTAAAAATAGAGACTGTTGAAAGAAGAGAGAAGCAAATAAAATAAAAATATAAAAAGTAAAGGAACAGCATAGAAGAGAAGGGAAAGAAGGCTAAGAAAGTAGCAGCTAATAACTAAAATAAAATAAAGTGTTGTGGCTTAAATTCAAACACTGGGCGAGGTCTAATTTAATTAAATTTATGTACAGGATACACATGCTCACATATCAAACTCTACGAGTACTTAGTACCCTGCAGTCAAACCAACTAGTTGAAAATTATTTTATCGATTTAAAGATGAATCGCTCATCCTTAGGAATTATAGAAATTACAAAGTTTCATTAAGACTGTGTTTTCTTGGGAAATTGGCTAAAATTAAAGCTAGCGGAGCCAATTTTCGAAAAAGTCAACGTCTACCGGGTTTGCTAAATGTTATGTTATCAGGCATAATACATTTGCCAATCATTACAAAATATTTTTTGTAATCTACTCATTTAAACTGAAAGCTTATCAATTGAAATGTTTATATGTCTCAACAAAGGCATGCCAGTTCTTAAAGTTAGGAATATGTTTACCTACATACATATTTATGTACATGTATAGGGATATATTTTTATAGGAGAAGGTGCGCTTATATTTATTTACAGTGTGTCAAAATGTGTATTTATAAGCAAATAGAAAAATAAGAAAGAAAGGTCACTTATTTAGAAAAATTCACTGGTTTCAAACCTTCAACTTCCTCTTGGTCACCTTTTAAAAATCGCTGGGTCCAAAGTAACCGGATTCAAAACAGAGGTGACTCTCTGTAATTCGATATCAAGCAAAAAACGATTATTAAATTATCGATATTTTTAATATTGCCGTGATTATTTAAGAAGTAATTTTTTACTAAGGAGCCAAATATCAAACACTGAAAAGAAATACTTCAAAACACTTTTTGACATACTTAAATGAATGTGCTCATACTGACATAAGATGGCGAAAAATGTCTCGTTGAGCAATCGATTCGAACTAATGTATCGAGAGGACGAGGCAAAAAAAAAAAGTGGTTCAGATCCAAATACATCACTGATTATGTGACCTTTTTTTAAAGTAGCTAAATTTTTCTCTTCCATGTGTGTCCTTGCAAACAATATAAGGATACATATTTTGAAAAAAAAAAAATTAAAATAAAATTACCTTTACGTTTTAGTTTTTGGGTCAGTGGTCCCATGTCGATTAATACTCAGTCACTGTGCGAATGAAATTTTTTCGTATAATTTTGTTTGTTCTAGATGGCCACTAGTAAAGATTTCGTTTTTATGTATTTACAGTACGACGTCAAGTTATCTTTCTAACCCAGAGTCAATTTGAAAATTTACCTAAAACGCATGAGTTGTTAACATTTAAAGTTAACTCTGAGATAAAAATATAGTTTTTCGGTGTTCAAGTGGACCTTACAGTATTATTGTTAGTATTAATTAACCCTAGGTGGTAATTCTACCTATAATTCTGTTTTCATTAAAAAAAAAATAAGCTAGGTGGCAACCATATAAAAATATTCTATGTAGGGAACTTGAAATGTATTTTAAAAGTGAAGATATAATAATTGATATAAAACAAGTAAGGAAGTCTAATACTACATTTACACTGCACCAAATGCGTCATTTTTGGCAAAAAAATTCGAATGCGTCGCATTTCCCACATACAAATCGCATTTCCCAAATAACTGATTTCATCGCATTTGCTCGACGACATGACATTTTTTTCGAACGCATTGCGTTTGAAGTTTCGCATAGAGGAAATGTCAAACAAAATGCAATTGAGCTAATGTAAATTCAAATGACCCAGTTGATTTTGCCAAATGCGGGGCAGTGTAAATGCAGTATAAGTTCGGGTGGAACCGAACATTACAGACCTATTAGTAATCTATTATGGCATACATTTTTACGCAGGTCTAGTTTAATACTTTTTCGTTCGTATTATAAAGCCAACTGATTATTTTCAATAAAAACAGTTCTGTTATAACTTTTTAGGGGTAAATTAATTTTAAAAATATATAAATGTATGGCGCGATATACAACAGGTATATCATCATAAACCTCTTAAGAGCTTTTTGCGCCGAGCTTCCCTTCCAATTTCTGGTGTGCCGTTTTGATTTTTTTCCTACAAATTGGCGGGACCTACAGATTTTTGCCGACTTCGAACGGCATCTACAAAGGAGATGAATTTTTGCTGAGAAGCCTTCCATAGCAGAAATACAATCGGAAAGTTGGCCAAACCACTACTGAGGGGCGACTCCGTTGTGAAAAACTTTTTCAAACCACGTTAAATGTTACCAGTCTCAGGACTCGAAATTTGGACTTTCGGTGTGGTAAGACCGCCATTAATTTATTTGTATATAAATAGCTTCCCTAACAACCACTGCTAACCACATTTTTTAAATACCAATACATGCACATTTTATGTTTGAAAAATTTGCGTTCAAATAGACAGACGGACAGACGGACGGAGAGACGGACATTGCTAAATCGACTCAGCTCATCGCCCTTATTATTTTAGTTTACTTATTGTTGGACCCATCTCTTCCTCTCCTACTTACAAACATTTCATGTATGCAAAACCAAAAAAGGTATATAACTTCCCCATTGCAGTAGGGTATTAACAACTTGCCCGGATATTTTACTTGTGTGTCATTCGATTTGCCTAATTTTTGCCAGGAGTATACTAAATACTATTGAAAAGCAGCTGACCAATTTTTATTGAAATATCTAGTTGAAACTACAAGCAATCGCCTTTGAAAATAGCAGAATTTGTATGCTGAAAAGTGGGCGGCGCTTCAACCAAAATCCACAAATTTTTTTTTGCGGTCAAGTTTTGCGTAAAAAGCTTATCATGTGTGCAAGTTATAGAAATATCGCGTTTTACATTTTATACAAACAAATTTTTCAGAGCTATGTTAAAAAACTGGGCGTGGCCCTTAACCGATTTCGCCCATTTGTACAATAAACAGTTACCTTTCTATATTCAACATTTTCGACTTTCTTCGTTCACCTACACTTGGAAAGTGAAAGAGAAATGATATAAAGCTTTTGTACGCATAGTTATTGCTTATTAAATATATCTATGATCCTTTTTAAAATCTTTCGTATAAAAGTGGGCGTGGACCTGAACCGATTTCGGGCTTTTTTCCCGAACATACCTTGTATTAATATAAATATGCGTGCTAAATTTCGTTTCGATATCTGGAATGGTTTTTGATTTATGATTAATATTATTTCTAAATTTGACTAATCAGAAGTGGTCGGTGCTACGCCCATTTTAAAAAATTTCTTGAAAAATTTGTTTGCTGCCTTATAAGTGTATCATGTACTGAATAAGCACTTTTTTCGTGTTTTCGAAAATATTCTATATATAAAAAGTGGGCGTGGCTAACATCCGATTTCGCCCATTTTAAGCAACCTGCATAAAAAATTTCATTAAGATATCTCAAAATTTACTCAAGTTATCGTGTTAACAGACGGACGGACGGACATGGCTTAATCAATTTCTTTTTCCTCCTGAACATTTTAAAATATACAAGTCAATATCTATCTCGATCCGTTTATGCCGTTATATTCTACCGTTATGCAACTAAAGTTAATATACCTTGTGTGCGTAGCACTACTAGTTATAATAATAACAGGATAAATATGTTTTGAAATACGAAGTAAAATACCGGTTGTTGTTGTTGTTCAAATTGCTTCGCCCCGCCTAATGGGCACGATCAGTCTGAGAAACGTATGTGATAGTTTCCTCAACAGTTTAAAATTTCATTTTACCGCAATTAAAAGAATGGGGCCAACATTTTCAATTGGAAAGTGACGGACCGGATGAAATTCTTAAATGTTGAGTGAGCTCTGAGAATCGTCATCAAGCTCTTCTAACGGAAGTCCAAGAAAACTGGCAGTTACAACAGGGTATTGTCCAACCCAATAACATTGGTGAGATAAAAGTAGGTTCTATTGAACAGGTGAGCTGGCGCACCACATGCATGGCTACTATTTGGTATGGTGAGGTTGAGTCTGGATAAGTAAGAGTTTAACCTATTACAATATCCAGAACGAAGTTGTGTTAACATGACTCTAATCTCCCTCGGAAGGACGCTCTCCTCTTCAGCTATTTCGCGTGCTTGTATGTCAATAGCTGGATTCACAATCCGAAATTTGAGGGAGGTGTCTACCGACTCTGTGTGGACGTCATTTAGAGCCCGCCTGTGCTTAAGCAGATCAAAGGGTTGGGTAATGTGATGCCGGAAATCATCATATTACTGACGGAGTTGTTCCCTTGTGTACTTGGGGTGGCGGATCTTCGTTTAATAGGTGTCGGTTTGGATGACTGGGCTTATGGCAGTTCAGTAGAAACTAGCTACTCCGTAATTCCGCGTACTCTCTAACATTAATTAGTTTTGTCTCTTGAGGCAAGTGTGATACAGCTGACATCCCGTAGCAGTTCTGATAGCGGTGTTTTGGCAGACTTGCAACTTCCTCCAGTTGGTATCAGAAAGATTGGTCGCCTATATCGGCGCGATGTGATTAGCGAAGGTAAAGCTGTTGTCCAATGTCACACGCAAGAGTTCAGGCAGTTCTTGCCTCTTCTGCGCATTCCACGTCGTGAATAGTGTCAGAGATAGGGTAAAATTTCGGTCCGTGAAAAGCAAGAAAGGTCTTGGAGATAACTATTGATCATCTTATTGAGTTCATTAGCTGCAGCAATATTAAGATTTTGGCGTTGAGTGACGAAATATGTTGTGGGTCCCTTTGATTTCAGGCCGGGTGTATGCAGGCCTTCCTCTGGGTCCACTGCATTGAGCCAAAAAAAAAATTCAATTAATTTTTATGAAATAAGAAAACGATTGCTGTAATTTTTGCGCACACTGTATTTCACAAAATATGATTAAGAAATTCTAAGAAACCCCTTGGTTCATATATATATGTAAACATATATTAAGAGCTTTACGAATGTAATGCAACTACGGCTCTGTTGTAGATGCGATTGGAGTATTAGTAATACCAATGCACATTAGGGTTTACCTCGTTTGTATGGAGAACAAATTTTTTGGAGCTACCAATCGAAGATATACATTAGGTCGTAAAATAGTAATCCCAACATTGCAGATACTCAAGAAAAATTTATAGGAGGGATCATTATCCAAATCAACAGTTTTTAGAATTTTTGTTTGTCTGTCTGTATGTTTGGCCACGCATCACTCAGAAACTACCCTGCAAATAACGGAAATACTCCGTTTTATACTCTAAAGAATACTCCTAAAGGAGTACCAGAGTACTTCAACACATATCCTCATTCATATAAAAAAGGTGGTCCAATTTACATGGCAATGTCCGGTGATTGGATCACCTAATCCATCTCGGAGTACTCCGTTTCTTTGCTTTTGAATACTCTATAGACCATCTACGTGAGAGTACTCTCAAAATACTCCCATGGGATTACTCTATGGAGTATTCAACAGTAAAGCGAGAGTGGGAGTAGGTGGTCCTCAAAAGACCTCATACTCCCTTCTTACTTTCGTCTAGAATACTCTATAGAGTAATCTTTTGGCAGCATTTTCAAAGTACTCCAACGTAGGTGCTCTATGGACTATTCGGAAGCAAAGTAAATGGTACTCCGAGTAGGATTAGGTGATCCAATCACCGGACATTGACATGCAAATTGGACCACCTTTTTTATATGAATGAGGATAAGTGTTGGAGTACTCTGATGATCCATTGTTTTTAACAGGGTACTGAATATAATTACTAGACGGTAGCGTTTTCAACGATTAGCGAAGAGTCTTAGTGAAATACCCTCTCTCCTTCTAAATAGTTTCTGAAGGACCTCAAACTTACACAAAGCAGTTTGTTGCGATTTAGTTTATGGAAATGAGTAGTTTTGAGGTCAATGTGTCTGGATTGTTTTATTGGATAACTTAGCCAAATGTTCAATCTCTGCAAATAGGTTTACCCTAGTAAATTTTTTTGATTATTAATGTTTTTTTCTTTCTTAAGTAATCATTAAAAACCGAAACCCATAGATAGTCAATCATTAGTAGGCTTTTCCAAAAAGTAATCAGTCAAACTGGTAATCATTACGATTAGGAACACTTAACAGGTCTGCTCTTAATAAACATAGAAAAGTCCATCAAAAAGGGCTAAAATAGTTACTTCAGAGCACTAATTCAAAGAAGTTGCAAAACAAGGCGCACCCTAATGTAAATACATATAGCTCACTTTTTACTATTTAAGCTCAAAGTAAAACTTGTTCCGCATTATAAGTTCACAAATCGCCTTGATTATCATGTCGAAAGTATTCGTTATCTTCTCAGCTTTACTCTGCGCAATACTGCCCTTAAATGGCTGTGCAGGATATTCCGCACATGGACGTCCACCACATCCCATCAGTGATGCTGTGCTAGCTCGTCAATTGGTACATAATAGCAATTGGGCTGCGGTGGGCAGCATTTCACACAATGACAAAATCATGGATTATCCAATGGTGAACATACTCGCTGTAGATGATAGCGCTTTGAATGGCTCATCCACTGGACATATACATTTCCTGTTGGCGGATTTCGAATTTACTGGCGCCGATGTGTTGCAAAATAATAAAATGACTTTCTTCTTTAGTGAGGAACAAAGTAATTCGTGTAATAAACGTGGTGTGAATCCCATGGAACCGGCTTGCCCACGTGTCATGATCAGTGGTCGGGTGAACAAGGTGAGATTTTTTATTGCGATAAAGAGGAATGTATATATATTTACGTAGATGTATATATATTTGTCTATATAATGCACTTTTTTGTTTGATTTTGTTTATTTACGTAGCTGGAAATTAACAGCCCAGAATATGAGAACCATATGGAAGCATTCAACAACCGTCATAAACATTCTAAAATTTGGGTTCAAGGTAAGACTTTTTGTGAATAAATTTGTCTTTTTATTCTTTACTAAAAAATGCGGCCATGCTCCGCTAAGTCTCAGAACTTATAATAGACTCGGTTCGATTTTAATCATTATATCTCCGAACTTTATTATATCGCTTATTGCAGCACTCATTATCACCTTTCGTTTGATACCCATATTGGGCTTACACATTTTAGGTCACCACTTGTACACATATTGGTCGATAACTCCAAAAAAGGTCGAGTTATCGAAATAGGAGGTATCTTAAATTTTAATTTAGACATCTAGCAATGCAACGGTAGAGGTTCCATTCAATTCCAGTCAACAGTTTTTGAGGTATGCGCCACCACACATATAGACAGACAGTCAAAAGTTCTTAAAACTATTGCTTTGGATTCTATTGGCTCAATAATGATCCCTCCAATCAATTTTTCTTGAATATCCTTAATGTACAGACATCAACCTGCTACAGTTTTGTTATATTTAGAGATAACTACATGTCAATAACGGCAAAATGTTTTCTCTCTATTCGTAAATACACTGGGGAAGAAAGCTCTGAATTCCATAAAGTAATTCTGTAAAAGTAAATTTAGGTAGTGGCCCCGCCCATTTGATTTTTAACTAAGAATTGTTCAAATTATCTAGTTCTAATCAAAAAAAAACCTTTTCCCAACCCACCTTATATATGTATATGTAAATCATTAAAAATATGTTTTTCTTTTTTATTTTAGCACATCATTTCCATCTAAATGAATTAGAAATAGAAAACATTTTCATTGTGGCATATCAGGGCGGTCCACGTATTATCGATGCCGAGGATTATTACAATGCACAACTTTAAATTGAAAGTAAAATGTGTCCCATGAGCGGCATGCGGTATAGTATATTGGGCTGCATGTAATTTAGATGTTTTATTGAAAATATATATGTAAGTTAAGTTTACCTGAATAAATGATCAGTTTGTGTTTCAACTGACATGATAACTTTCTGAGGTCTTACATTATTGATTTTTAGATTCTCACTAAATATATTAGGTTAGGCTGAAACGACCTAACAAAGTTGGTAATGTGTTTTGACGAAATTACAAAGGAAATTCTTATGCGGTCGAATGTGGATATAGTGAAAGCCTAATCGAAGTGAAGGCCTAATCGAAGTATCCATTTCGGTCACTATATTAAGGTTGACATTTTTTATTCAAAAACCTATTTTCTTTACTCAAAATTCATGTTTGTGGATGTAAGCTTCACATCGCAATCCCTATACACTTGAAGCATTTTTGTTTTTGTTTTGCGCTCAAATATAGGCACAGAAACAAGTTTACACTGTGAATACAAAAAAATTTGTTTAAAGCACTCCCATATAAATACAATTCATACGAAAGTGCCTGAGTTTCTGATGAAAGTGCAAAACAAAAACAATTTGGTATGAAGCTTAAGCACTTCATATGAAATAGAAATTTACACTCACAAATTGACAATGAAATTTTTTTTAAATATTGAGGCACTGAGAAAAATTTATATTCAGAATTCAATGTACTCAAATTTAATTAAACAAAAAAGGAAAACATATGGGAGCGGAATTTCGATGCATAAAACCATTTTCCAAGACTTATAAGAAACACAAAAAGGTCCAAATAAACATAAACTTGGTTCAAAAAGCAATTAAAATGAAGCTAAGGTTGGTTCAAAATGATCCGACTTCTGGTCTCATGCCAGTTTATTTTAATAGGTAGCGTTTAGATGGAGACAGAATGAAATTTGGTATACTAATTTCGGTTGGCATAGGAAATTTTGTTACCGAAAATGTGTGGAATGGAGAAGTAACCACGCCTAACTTTTATATGTGTATGAAATATTTTATATAAATCTCTGATAGTTCTGAATTTAACTTGCAAATGGTCCTTTCAACAGCTTTAACTAAAACCTTTAGCGGCATAAATTTGGGTGAAATTTAGTTTGTTACCGATACTATCTTCATCAGAATCCCCGCACACCCACTGTTGTAATAATTGTCGAAATTGTGCTGCTTGAGTTACATAGCTATAATTAGGAGGAAAGAATTTCCGTGATTGAAAAAGAAGGAAATTCTTAGTTAGTGGAATCCATTAACTCTATGTAACCTATCAAGGTCTGAACTGATTTTATTTTGTTTTGTTGTTTTTCCGACAGGGTGAATGATTGATGTATATTGGAACGATTTTTCGTCATCCCTTGTCAAATTTGGTTTTGAGACAAACACGGAGCAAAAAACAGTCAAGAACATAAACAACATTGTCGCAACGAAGGCGGACAAAGGCAACACAACTGTGCTAATTGCAAAAGATGAGTATATAACAAAAACCGAAAAACTCATCGAGGATATGGAATGTCGTAGAATAAGAGTGAACCCCACGGATGAATACCAGAAAGAAATCAAAGTGGCTATAAAAACTGCAACAAATATAATAAATAAAAACTCGGCATATACATTAGTCCAAATGAACCCGTCAACTCCACCACTGATTGCGCTACCAAAAATCCACAAGCCAGGCAATCCAATGAGACCAATCATTAATTTTAAATCGGCACCATGCTATAAGCTATCTAAATATTTAAAAACAGTATTGAAGGACACACTGGAACTTAGCAACGAACACACCATAACTAATACATCTGAACTATTAAATAAACTTAGGACCGTTGAAGTGACAAAGGACAGCAAATTGGTATCTTTCGACATAAAAGATCTATACACATCAATACCACTAGCAGAGACATTGAACATAGTAAACTCTATAATACTACGTAAAACAAGAGATAAAGTAAAAAGTACGCAAATCACGAACACGGTAAGAACCACACTACGTCAAAACTATTTTCAATTCAACAATAAAATATACAGACAAACAAACGGACTTGCGATGGGAAACCCAACATCGGCTATTCTTATGGAAGCGTTTATGCAAAACCTGGAAAAAGAGTATATACAGGAATTAAATTCCAAATTAGGGGTGTTATTTTACGCAAGGTACGTGGATGATATCATATGCGTTTTAACTACCAACAACGAAGAGCAAGTACTGGAGTACCTCAACAAGCAGCACGGGAACATAAAATTCACAATGGAAACCGAAAAAGACGGAGGAATCAATTATCTGGACCTCACAATAAGTATTGATAAAGCTAGCAATAAATTCAACTACGACATATATAGGAAACCAACGGCCACCGACACAATAATACATAATACCTCGAACCACCCACAATAACATAAAAATGCAGCGCTAAGGCACTTAGTACAAAGATTGGAAAGAACACCTCTTACACAAGAAGCATATAGAAGAGAGCTTGGAATAATATATAACATCGCTACAAACAACGGATATAAAAAATCACTAGTAGATAAACTCAGGAGAGACCTTAGAGAACAAAAAAGAAACAATGGAGAAGAAAGTACACAAACCTGGACGACAATGACATATACTGGAAGGGCAACATATAAATTAGCAAATTTCCTTAGAAAATACAACATCAACACAGCGTTCAAAACATTGAACAATTTACGACGGAAGCTAAGAACCAAAACTAACTCAGAAGATCCATTTAGCAGCCATGGTGTATACAAGCTCACTTGTGAATGCCAGCACAGTTACATAGGACAAACCGGACGACAAGTAAGAACGAGGTTCAGAGAACACATTAGAGATTACAACAAAAAGATACGGAATCCAACCATCATACCAGAGTCCAACTTTGCGAATCACATGGCGGAGAATAAATGCCCCCCCGGAAACATCAAAAAAACAGTCAAGGTCCTACATGTACAAGCAAAAGGCAGACGTCTGAACGTACTCGAAAACATGGAAATCTACAAACAAAAAACATTCGACGGTAGAATAATAAACGAACAGACAAACACTGTTTCCGACACAATATTCGAACCTTTAAAATTGGTTTACAAAAAACAAAGCAACCACTCAGGTACAACAGACAAACACGCACCGACAAATAAGCACAAAACAACAAAAGATCAAAAACAACAAACAAGCAAAAAAGGTCAAACAACAAAAATCACCAACTTTTACCTGCCTCAGTCAACCACAAAAAAACCGATCGATGCAAACCACCCCCGTTTCTGAATGTACACGCACAACACATGCACACACGTACACAAACAGACACCCATGCTGACGTTACCTGCTACCTACTATAAATACAAGACAAACGACCACAACAGATCAGACCGAAAATCGACACTGATGATGGCACAACGCCGAAACCGGTTTGTCTCAAAACCAAATTTGACAAGGGATGACGAAAAATCGTCTGAACTGATCCTGCTTGGAACCGGAATCTCAGTGTACACATATTTTTGTACATGTATTGTGGTTTACCCTTCCATATAAATTAATTTGAGGACCACTGCTTAAGAAAATACAAAAGTATATATGAATTTTTATTGAAAGAATTCGCAAATAGATGTTTTCTTCTTGCCTTCGGATATTGACTTTTGGACCGCCTTTTCGCGTAGTCTTGTCAGTACTATTATGCCGGCGTAGTTAGTCGTGTTGGCTTCAGCCCATGCGATAGCTTTATCGAGCTTTTAAAAGCTTCTGTAGTTTTTATAGGATTTACGATCTGTCCTTCGCATTGACCGTCATCACCAGATTCTTCAGTATCCTCGTTATCTTTATCTAAATCAATTGGTTCTTCACTGTGATTGTATTCCAGGTCTAAATATCATTTTCAGTGTAGGTTTCCTGAAATAAATAAAATACATAAAAACTAAATTCACAGGAGAATGTCAATAGTGTGAAACATTTACAAGTTGCAGCAGATCCTGTATATAATGTGCTTTTTTATATTTTCCTTGCAATATATTTTGACGAAGTGAGATCAAAGGAACATTATCTTTTTAGAACGAAACTAGGCATTGAAAATGGCAGAACGCCGAAACCGGTTTGTTACAAAACCAAACTTGACAAGGGATGACGGAAAATCGTTCCAACAAATATCAGCGAACATTATCTTCTTCATCCTCGCTTTCAGTTGGTTCTTTAGTCTTAAATAATTCTAATTAAGGCTTCAAACATTCCGCTTTTACACTTACCTCCAGCTGATTCCAAGCAAGCATTGAAAATGATACAGCATCTTTCAAAGTTAAAGTTTTTAAAAACTGTGTGATGTCATCCTTTCCTGCAGCTAATAGAAGCAGATGTTTTTTGTTATAAACCTTAGTTAAGGGAATTACATTTTCAACCATAGGCTGATTCAAAGGCGTTATATTTGGAGGTATATAAATCACGAATATTGATCCATCAGCAGATTTAAGTTCATCTTCTTTCGGATTGCTCGAGGCGTTATCAAGCAACAGCATAGCTTTGGTTGGTAATCCCTATTGTAGAAAATACTTTTGAACCTAATAACAATTTAAAAGGAATGAATACTCTGTAAAGCTGTAATGCGTTATTCATGTACCTAAGGGACGAAAAAATGGTGAACCATTCTTTGAAAATATTTGCATTCATCCACGCATACTTTTCTCCCTGGAGCTGCTTTTTCGGTTTGGCTGACATGCGTTCTCTCGTCTTCTTGGTCTTCGCAAAGCTTAAACTCGTAGTTGATTATATTTTCTGTTTTTCCGACAGGGTGGATATTAGATGTACAATTATTCGTCATCCCTTGTCAATTTTTGTTTTCTTACGAACCGGTTTCGGCGATCTGCCATCTTCAGTGTATGCTTTCGTTCTAATATGTGTCCGTTGTTATGTATTTATAGTCCTGAATGCTGTGCCAGGTACTGTTAATATGCGTGTATTCGGTTCGTGTGTTAGGTACATGTATTACGAATGCTCACGAACGGGTACCTGTAATAAGGATTGTTTTGACGCTCGTTAATTATTATGTGGATGTTAGGTCAGGTAATATTAATCGTGTGTTTGAATAGTCTGTATTTAAGGTTGTTTTTGTCGCTCGTTATCTAGGTAGAAGTCGTTGATTTTCGCCTTTTGGTTTGTTTTCTGTGTTGGCTCGTTTGGTTATTGTACCTACTGCGTTGTTTTGTTTTTCGTTAATTAGTTTTAGCTGTTCAAATATTGCATCAGAATTGGTGCTTGTTTGTTCGTTTATTATTCCCCCGTCAAACATCTTTAATTTGTATATTTCCATGTTTTCAAGCACATTTAAGCGTCGACCTTTTATTTGTACGTGAAGTGTTCTGGCTGTGTTTCCGATGTTTGACATAAAAAATCAAGATCAGCGGAACACGAATAAGGAGGAAGAAATAATGAAAGAGCTAAGGCGAAAGCTCAAAAGGAACAACGTTATGACAACAAAGGCAGACAAAGGAAACACAACAGTGCTAATGGACAAGGACGAATACATAACAGAGACCGAGAGACTTATACAAAGAAATGAAATGCCACATAATTTGCGAGAACCCCACCGATAAATACCAGATCGAAATCAACGGGGCTATAAAAAATGCAACAAAAATAATAGACGACAGGACTGGATACATTCTGACACAAATGAACCCATCTCTTCCCTCACTAGTAGCGCTACCAAAAATACATAAGCCCGATACGCCAATGTGGCCTATAATTAATTTCAAGTCAGCGCCGGCTTATAAACTGTCAAAACATCTTAAGACTATACTGAATGACACACTTGAAGTAGATCATGAACATACAATAAGGAATACAACTGAACTAATAGAAAGACTTGAAACCGTTAAACTCGCAGAGAATAGCACAATCGTATCCTTTGACATAAAGGATTTGTACCCTTCTATACCACTTCCAGAGACATTGGACATAATAAACAAAACATTACTTAACAAAACAAAGGATACGGTCAGAACAGCACAAATTGCAAATACACTAAGAAAAACACTACAGCAAACATCATCCATTCTAATGGAGGCATTCATGCAGAACTTGGAAATAAAATATATGCAAGAACTAAAAACCAAGCTGGGAGTGACATTTTACGCAAGGTACGTCGACGACATCATCTGCGTATTGAATGCCAACAATGAAGAACGAATACTAGAATTCCCAAACAATCAGCATGAGAACATAAAATTCACTATGGAAACTGAGAAAGATGGAGAACTGAACTACCTGGACCTAACGATAAGAATTGACAAACTCACAAACAAGTTTAACTACGACATCTATAGAAAACCAACAACCACGGACACCATAATTCATTCTACATCAAACCATCCGCAACAGCACAAGAATGCAGCATTAAGACACCTAGTAGACAGGCTCCAAAGAACGCCTCTCACTCAGGAATCGTACAAGAAAGAGCTCACCACCATACACAGCATAGCTACCAGCAACGGATACAAAAAAGATCTAGTGGATAAACTCCGAAGGAACCATGGGGCGCAGAAAAGAGAAAACGCGGAGGAAAAATCAAAAATTTGGACGACGATGACATACACTGAAACACGACGTACAAGTTAGCAAACTTTTTCAAGAAACACAACATCAACACAGCGTTCAGAACATCTAACAACTTAGGACAAAAACTAAGAACCAACACTGACTCAGATGAGCCGTTCAGCGAACATAGGGTATACAAGCTTACCTGCGAATGCAAGCATAGCTACATAGGACAAACAGGACGGAAAGTATGTACACGATTCCGGGAGTACATCAACGACTACAACAAGAAAGCACGGAAACCCACCATCACACCAGAACACTTCACGTAGAAATAAAATGTCGACGCGCTTAAATGTGCTTGAAAACATGGATATATACAAATTAAAGACGTTTGACGGGAGAATAATAAACGAACAAACAAGCAATGTTTGAACCGCTAAAACCAATTTACAAAAAACAAAACAACGCAGTAGGTACAATAGCCAAACGAGTAACAATAAACGAGCAAACACAGAAAACAAACCAAAAGACGAACATCACCGACTCCTACCTAAGTAACGAGCGACAAAAACAACCTTAAATACAGGCTATTCAAGCACACGATTAGCATTACCTGACCTAACATCCAGAAAACAATTAACGAGCGTCAAAACAACCCTTATTACAGGTACCCGTTCGGGAGCATTCGTAACACACGAACCATATACAATCATATTAACAGTACCTGGCACAGCATTCAGACTATAAATACATAACAACGGATAGACCCAGATTAGAACGAAAACATACACTGAAGATGACGGATCGACGAAACCGGTTTGTAATAAAACAAAAAATTGACAAGGGAGGACGAAAAATCGTTCCAATATACGTCTTCAACTCGTAAATAGTATTTCTGAGTTTGTCCTTAAGGAGATCAGTTGCCTGGGTATCTGATGATAATTTCTCGCACACTTTCAACAATCAGATTCCAAAGCGAAATTTAAATCCAGATAACCAACCGGGGCTCGCATGACAGCTATCCTCAACTTCCTGAAAGTCAGCGTGCAACTTTATTGCCTTTCCCCTAAGCATTTCCCCAGTAACTGGACAGTTTTTTTTTTCTTTGAGCTATGTATAAACCACTTGTATAATATTTTCTTCATGCAGGGATATTGGCTTTTTCTAAGTGCCCATCGTTTGGATGCCCCAATCGTCTGGTGGGATATAATATTACAAGTATTTTTTTATTCTCGAAATCGTTGATTTAGCTAAACGGTAAATCTTCGCCAAGGATAAAACATCAGCGCCTTTTCCAATTTTTTCAATAATTTAAGATTTTTGCTAAACGCAAGGAATTTCCTCGCAGGCATGATAACACTAAATTCATTAGACCACAAAATTCATTAAACCACAAAACGCATAAAACAAGGTACATTCACTCATAAGCGGCTTGCACCGGACAAGAAACAAATAAAAACTAGCATCGCCCCAGCTTTTTCGGTAATAAATATAAAATGGGCGATTTTCCGGTGATATCCGACTTCATTTCTGGTTAATTTTTATTTGTAAATTTATTTTTGCCGTTGCGTTTAAAATTGTGTTCACTATTTCGAGACTTTCGATTGTTCACTATTTAGAGTACTCCATGTAACAATTTCGATGTTCACTATATCGAGGTGTTTCTTTTAGCGGGGGTTCACTATATCCAGATTCGACCCTACTATGGCAACTACACATATATCACTTAATTTTTATAATAACTGAATACTTGATAGCTGCTTAATTTTATTCACACATCTCAATTAGCAGTGAAATTATCGGACGGATGGGCATGCCTCAATCGATTTCTCAATTCATCCTAAGATCTTTAAAATATAGAGGTCTATATCTCTCTCGATTAGTTTATACTGTTACGAATTCCCGTTATGAGTTATGAGCACGGAGTTATTAAACCTTTTGTTCTGGGTATATTGTTTGAGAAGTACTTACCACTCTGTACTTCTATTCGAAAGGCTGTTCTACTTGAAAGCAAAAGTCGATTCGGCTTAATTTGAAGATGTTTAATAATAGTAGTAGGCATCACTGGTATGTCGAAGGTATGTCCGCGGACAATACATTTTTATTTTTTAATTTTATTTTTATTTAATAAAATTAAATTTTTTAACTTTATAAATACTTTTATTCTCAAAAAAATAAATTTCATTTAATTATTAAAAATTTTTATCCAACATTCTCCAATTATTTTCTGTCAACAGCGATTATTTAACTCTTTCTTTGATAAAAATGATTTTTTGCAGAAAAAAACACTAATTTTTTTATTATAATCATAAAAAATAAAATTTTTGTGGATTTCCGGCTAAATTGTTGTCGAATAGAATTTTCTAACTTTCGACCATATGCCAAGTTTTCGAAGTAGGGGAATACCAAGTTTTCTACAAAAGAAGGGGGTATAAATCAGATTACAAATCACTCGAGAGCGAACAAATTTTCTTTCGAATAAAACTTCAAATTAAGGGCCCAATACCGTAGTATGTCTACTAATAGCCCAACCCTGCAGTTAAATTGCGAGCCAGTCTCCAAAAGAGACAGTCTTGCGCTACACGCTTTGTGAGTTGTTCTGTGCCGATAACAACAGCGATAGTTTAAAGACAGTTTGAAATATCGGATATCGATAATAACTCATCCTCAACCAAAACTACCCCAAAACTTTCCGAAATGGCATAGGTTGAGAACTAGCCAAAGGCAAACTATCTTTGAACTGTCGCAATGGAAAACGGTTTAGAACTAGTTGCAAAATAATGCAACGACAATGACATCGCCATGTAAAAGTAGACAGTTGAAAGCATTGCTTGGGTATTGAGCTAGAACTGGTGCTGTCGTTAAACGGTTTAGCTCAGGGATAGTTCTGAGCACAACCCTAGTGTTGTTGGTAAAAGCACATTGTGGATGTTTTTTATATTTTGTACATAAGTGCCTAATTATGAACAAAATTATGTTTACTAATAATAAATAAATAAAACTGATTTTTTGTTGAAATACTCCCAAATGGATGATTTCGGTTTTATTATTTTAGATTGTCAAAATCACATCGGCTGTTCGCAAACAATAAAACGCAACCAGATTGTGATAAAAAAATAATTGTTTCAAAAACTTGATATAAAACACAAGTTCCCGAAGTATTTGATGCTCAAAACTGCTAGGTTCTGTAAAAACTGATTCGTTGTTGTGCAGAGAACTAGCCACGAAGAAGAAAGAAAAAACAGAACATTATTTAAATTTATTTATTATTTAAAATTTATGATTGCTGCTGAATAAAATCGTATTTTCGTTATCCACTTCTTGGCATCCAAACCTTATTTAAACAGGAGTGGTGGCATTAATATAACGTAGCTCCAAGCAACCTCGCACTTTAGATGAACCTATTAATGGATTTGTTATATTGACATTTGTGAAGTCGGTGTCCTTAACCGTTAAATATTTAACGTAATTGCAACCAGCAGACAAAACTGTGCATGGTTTACTAGCTGAAACACCACTGATGCAATCACTAATTAAACGTTCGGCAGCGCCAAGCGATACCAAAGCCGAACTATAGTAATTGTACGTGCAGCTGACAGCGGTGTCAATGCGTGCAGTCAAAGTACAAGTAGCCACTTGCATAGCAGTGTTGAACGCAGTACGCTGATTGTTTGTGACCAGATTTGTTCTTGAAACCTGTAAATGAAATGTTTAGACATAAGAAATATTTTCAAGAAAATCCCGCGTCTATTCAACTAACCACTGGCAATATACAATTAGTATAATTTATTGAAGGATTAGGAAAGGTTCTTGCGCAAACAGCAAGTGCATTTTTGAAGTCAACGTTGTAATAATTCAGTAGATTGCTGTACAGCAAGTTGAGCTGACTGACAATGCTGGCGTAGGTGCCGCGTGCTGCTGTGGAACAAGTTTCGATATTCGCTTTTATAATATCGGCATATGGTAATTCTGCTTTATATTTCTGTACGCAAAATTCTGATTGTCCATTTAATCCTTCCAAAGGGAATAGTCTTTCATTGGTTTCCTTTATTTGTTTCAGTAGTAGGCCCAATTGTTTGTCCAATGGTATTACTTGATTGTTAAGACTGTTATTTATATCATCAATTTGATCCAAGAAACTTTGTAGTGTGGCATTGTATTGACGACGGTTGGTATTAAGATAATCATCCGCTTTCGTGGAAACATTATAAGTACCAGTTTCGTCAGTCAACTGAAATAACTGAGCAGTCGCGAAGGTAATCGCTTGGCAAGCAACTAAAACGCCGATGATTTGTCTTGTGCTGCTTGTGAACATCTTGGACACTTTTGATAATATTTGATGAGTTCTCAGGCTTTTTATAGCACAATTTTTTAGCGTTTCGCTTATCAATTTATGATCGTGTGATAAAATCCCCTTTTTTGGTATAAAGAAAAATATCAAACAAACTAATATTTGTACGAAGTGTGAACGAAAAGTACGGTCAATACATTTTCAGCTACGCAATAGCATTTGCATTTAAAAATAATTGGAAATCATATAATTTTTTCAAACTACGCCTTTGGGAATAATGATAGAGCTCAGTTGGAACGCGATTGGAGCATTAACTAAGAAAACTGGAAACACTGGTAAGGGTTGGGCAGTATCGATACGAAAAGTGTTAATTACACTGTTCTCAAAAAAATCGATTTCGAGTATCCTAAAAAGTACACAGTAAAGGGTACTTAATATTTTAGGAATCGAGCACTTTTCAAAGTACAGGGTACCTTGTATTAAGATTTCCTGGCAGCTCTAATTCATTAGTTGCGAACAGCTGATGTAATTTTGACATTTAAAAATAATTTAACGGAAATCATCAATTTAGTAATATTTCAACAAAAGTGAAGGTTTTGCATAATGCAGTATTTGTAAAAAGAATTTTAAACATAATGTGAATACTACAAACTTAGAAAGCATCTAAAATGTGCGTGCCAGTTGTAAGAAATATTAGGGGAAATGACCACTGAGGAGAAGAAGTGGTTAGGTTTGGTTATATTTCATCCTCAGGTGAGTTCATTCATAACTGACTAGCATGCTCGTTGTTTTTGCTTTAGGTCACGCCTGCACAAAAGAGAAATTAATTCAGTATAAAGGTAATGCTTTTTGGAGGAGGGATGAAATATCAAGGAACAGGGATTGAGAAAAGGAAAATGATGGGAAGAGAAAAAACTGCATAACTAGGTATAGTGGTAAAAGTGGAAAAAGAAGGGAGAAGCAGTACTAGAGTGTGCCGAGACAATCTATGGCCCAGGAGCGCGTGTACACTTGAACCTAGTCACGGGTTTATAGCACGTTCGATCTGGTGGCTTTTTTAAAATTATGTAACCTTTAATCTGCTTCTACCGTACATTATAATTAAAACTTTGATATCTTTTTCATATCGAATAGCGTTTGTTATCATGAAAATTCATAATTCGATAAGCAAACCGCTTAAAATTTTTTGCTATAAAAAGCGTGAGAATTTGCAAATGTTATCAAACATATTCAAGATGTTCACGAGCAGCACAAGACAAATCATCAGCGTGTTAGTCGCTTGCCAAGCGATTGCCTTCGCGACTGCTCAATTATATCAGTTGACTGACGAAACTGGCACGTATAATGTTACCACCAAAGCGGATGATTATATTAATGACAATCGTCGTCAATACAATGCCACACTCCAAAGCTTCTTGGATCAAATTGATGATATAAATATAAGTCTTAACGATCAAGTGACACCATTGGACAAACAATTAAATTTATTGCTTAAACAAATTCAGGAAACTAATGAACGGTTGTTGCCTTTGGAAGGATTGAATGGACAATCAGAATTTTGCGTACAAAAATATAAAGCAGAATTACCATATGCCGATATTATAAAAGCGAATGCTCAAAGTTGTTTCACAGCAGCACGCGGCACCTACGCTAGCATTGTCAGCCAGCTCAACTTGCTGTACAGCAATCTACTGAATTATTACAACGTTGACTTCAAAAATGCACTTGCTCTTTGCGCAAGAACCTTTCCTAATCCTTCAATAAGTTATACTAACTGTGTATTGCCAGTGGTAAGTTGAAAAAAAAAAAAATGTTTTTTCTCAAAATATTTCAATTGTCGTTAACATTTCATTTACAGGTTTCCAGAACAAATCTAGTCACAAACAATCAGCGTACTGCGTTCACCACTGCTTTACAAGTGGCAACTTGTTCCTTGACTGCACGCATTGATACGACTGTGAGCTGTGCGAATTCCGTTACTAGTTCAGCTTTGTTTTCACTCGGTGCAACCGAACGTTTGATTAACGATTGCATAAGCGGTGTCTCAGGGCAGAAACCTTGTACAACTTTGGCTGCAGGTTGCTCCAACGTAAAATATTTGCCGGTTAAGGACACAGATTTCACGAGTGTCAATATAACAAATCCATTACAAGGTGCATCTAAAGCTGAGGGTTGCCTTGAACTACGATATACTTTCGAAGTCTAGTACGGGTTCCAACAAGTGAACAAAAGGAAGCACGATTTTACCAGTTTATTTGTAATAAAAGTTCTATAACAAAATGATTATAAATAAATCTATGCTAGCAAAATTTGAAATTTGTTATTTCTAAGGGTTTTCTACTTCATCATTATCTGCTAACTGACACCATATTTTCAAACTCTCCATGTTTTTTTCTACTTTAGTTGGCGTTTCCCTTCATCTGCTGGCGAATACCGGTGTAGACAGACCGTAAGGCCTTAATTTTATATTGTTATCCTTCGATACTAGCTTTTGAAAAAGGGGGGAGGACCACAAATCCTCCGAAGAGCTTTTCTCTCGAATTAACCTCCTCCGAAGAGCTTTTCTCTCGAATTAACCAAGGGCCATCTCAGTTTCTTTCGACACTGTCCATGATTCTTGGTTGTACAACAAGACAAGTATGATGAGGGGCTTATAGAGCCTATTGTTTCATCGTAATAGATTTTACTAGTGCGGGTAAGGTCAGCTGATGGAATTTTTTTTTAAAAAAATTGCACGGTAGGCACCCGACATGTATGAAGTCTTGTTTGACGGTATCGTGGCACTTGACCTTTCCGAAGCTTTCGACACGGTCAACCATGCCACACTCCTAAGACACCTGGAAGTGACACCACTCCCTGTCGGCCTAAAAAGGTGGACCGCTAACTAGCTAACTGAAGCTCCGTCCCCTAGAGACATAAGGAAACATCTCCGTAAGCACTATGATGAGATCCGGCACCACATTATCTTGCCGTTTGATCTGCGGAACCATAGGCGGCCTCTAAACGACCTCCATACCGAGTCTGTAGGAGGATCCCTCAGATCTCGGCCTGTGAACCCCGTAACTGAGATTTGACCACTTGAAATAGCTAATGAGGAGCGTATTATTCCGAAGGAGACTAGAGTCATCCTAGAACAACTTCGTTCTGGTAATTGTAATAGATTAAACTCTTACTTATCCAGACTGAACCCCACCATACCAAATACATGCCCTGCATGTGGTAAGTTTTCTCATGATACCAAACATCTCTTTTCCTGTTCAATTGAACCTACTTTTCTAGCACTAATATCACTATGATCCAACCCTGCCCGTTTCCTTGGACTTCCGTTAGAAGAGTTTGATGACGATTCTCAGAGTGATCATGCTCATTAGGCAGGGCGAAGCCCTGTTAATAACAACAACAACAACAATACTTGTTTGGCTACGAACTTTTAATATTTCTCGACGTCATTTGGAATAGCTGCAAAAGATGCACGGAGAAGTCAAATCCAGACATGATTCGTTAAGATCTTGTCTATTGTCTATGGGGGACGTACAGGTTTGAAGGCCATCTGATAAGGTAAGATCAGCTTGTAGACTACTGTCTTTGGTGTTCTGCACTATACGCTAGTTATAAGCTTTGAAGCGATATTCAAGAGATTGATTTCGCGATTTGAGCGGTCGCCTTTCATGTGGATTGGGCAGAGCACACCAAGTTCCAATCTGAAGACATGCATTCGTCCGACTATATTCTGCATACGAATTGATGCATGCTTTCGATTATTTATTACTTTTGCTCCAGGATATTGTCTTCATCACTTCATCGTCTTCTTCCGGTGGGACGTTTTTCCCTTCGCCGGTGACCTGACCGCAATTATTGCCTCTGGAGCAACACTCCCTATGAGTTGGGTTGTTTTTCCAGGCTCGTTTAAAGTCCATAGTATTTTTAGCGTCAGTACGTAGTGAGTGGGATATATATCGTTAGCTCTTATATTGCTCTCACAGAGGAGGTTCGAGAGTCAAGTAAGCTCGAAAAGTTCAGGAGAGATCCCGAAATAATCCAAAAAAGGTCCATATATGGACAAGAATAAAACCCAGTAGTCCCGTTCAAGAGTGTACAATTGCTGACGTATGCCGATGACATTGACATCATTGGTTTAAATAAGTTCTGCCTACTCCATATTGGAGATAGAAGCGAAAAAAGTGTGTTTGGAGGTGAACGGGGGCAAAAAGTAGTACCTTCTATCGTCATGCAAAGAGTCAGCGCCTTGGCACCCACGCCACTGTTGGCAACCATAAGTTTGAAATAGTAAAGGACTTCGTCTACCTTAACACCAACAATAATGTCAGCTTAGAGATCCAGCGAAAAATTACCCTTATCAATAAATGTTACTTTGGACTGAGTAGGCAATTTAGAAGCAAAGTCCTCTTTCGGCGAACAAAAACCACGCTCTACAAGTCGCTTATAATACCCTTCCTGCAATATGGAACAGAAGATGAGTCGGCCCTTGGAGTATTCGAGAGAAGGTTCTTCGAAGGATTTATGGGCCCCTACGCGATGGCGACGGTGTTTACCGAAGAAGATTTAAAGATGAGTTGTATGAGCTCTACGCAGACATCGACATTGTCCAACGAATTAAAACCCAGCGGCTACGTTGGCTTGGCCATGTAATGCGAATGGAAGAAGATGATCCGGCCCGGAAGGTATTCTTGTCGGAACCGACCTATGGAAGCAGAGGAAGAAGGAGGCCCCCACTCCGTTGAAAATACCAAGTGGAGAACAATCTGCGGTCCCTTGGCGTTTCTAATTGGCGTCAACTGGGAAAGGATAGAGTCAGGTGGCCCGCTTTGTTGGAAGGTCCAACTCGATAAGACGGTTAAACAAACAGCTGTTATGGCCTGTTGACCTATATATGTATGTATGTAGTCCCGTTCTGCTGTATGGCACAAAAGCTCGGACTATGAGTCAGTAATGACCTCGAAGTAGCCTGTAAAACTTTAGTCAGTAATCTCAATTTATCCCGAAATAACTTACAAATCTTGAAAAATACACTTCATAACTATGCGCACGTTTGGGTACAATAATCCGGTTGACAACCCGGTTGTTTATTTTTGTATTCAGATACGCAGTGATCCACACGCTCCACGCCCTGAGTAGAAAACACGCACTTTATGGGGGTACATGATTACGACTACCAAACAAATTTGCTTATCTAAACTTGGATACAATTTCTTGGAAAAGCCATAAACTGAATGTCACCAAAGTCTTTCAACTTGTTTACCGTTATCATTTATGAAAGCAAAACAGTTTTATTGACCGCACGAGCGCACTTTTATGATTTACTTACCAGATGGCTACGTGCGTGTAAGCTGATACCTATCCCCAAATGGCCACATATGTACAAAGGTTCAAAGTCAAGCTCCAGCTCCTGGAATACAACTTACGGCATCAAGCTGATAACATACCCGTCGAACGTTATTTCAACGATAGAGCAGTAGAATGAGGAATGCGCCAAACTAATAAAATGAGAAAGTTTATTCCAGAAATAGCAGCCCTGCTCGGATTGAGACCTTATTGAAGACAGGCACTACTGAACACGTGATGGGGGACCTTACTGGCAGCGACCACAAAAAAAAATCACATTTAACAGATAATAGCTCAAAAGATCCGTGCGTAGCGTGAAGCCCAAGAAGGCCCTAGGACCTGACGAAATCCGGCTAACTGATAATAGTTGTCCAGAGCTTCTTTTGCACATGTACAAAAATTATTGGGAGCAATAAACTTTCCAGCCATTTCTTCTTTTAATTGGACGACAAAAAAAGCGTCGAAGGGAAGTTTTTATTAATCCATAGGCTCACAGTTTTGACTCAAAATTTGTAATGGAACAAGTGCAACAACTTTTGAAAGCGCTGTCTTCGATATCGATACGCAGTAAAATATGTTGTATGGGGGCTTCTCGATATATTGGTCCAATCTTAATGATTTTCACTACTCGCATTACATATGTAATAAGTAGACAGGCTTTAGCGCCTCAGCTCATCGCCCTGATCATTTCGGTATACTTATTGGTACTTATAAGTACCATTAGCTTTTTGAGTTCCTTTGCAGAAGTTTTCCTTATAAGATCTTGATCTTTTCTTCTCTTACTCTTTTCTGATGACATCGTATATGTTTAGTAGCTTTCTTGTACATCATCTGTTTCACTAAGTTCATTAAAATATGTTTATTTAGGTGTTATTCTTTATAATATTAATTAGTAACAACCTCCGGCTAAGTGACGCACCTCATCGCAGATTCTCACTAGTTTTATTTTTAAGTTAACATTGCTTGTGAGAAAATATTAAAAAACTGCGGCGGATTAAGGTGGAGATTTTTAATTCTCTTCGAAATAAAATTCAATAGATTTTTGACACTTATAAGAAGTAACGGTACTCATTACCTGATCGATGAATCAATCAAAAGATAGGGTTGCCGTAGGAAAAAAAATGTGCCAATAAACTCCTTTTGGAAATTTGAAGTTACAAACGAGCTTGGAATTGAAGTTGGTTTCAGTCAGCTTTTTTGAGGAAAAGTCTCGACTTTTAGCAAGTCCTGTAAAAAGTGCATAAGTATTTTATAAAACTTTGTTTGAAATGATGTAGGGGATGTATTGCCTATTGCTTGGCAAAATCAGTATCAATTTATTTTTGGCCGCATTGCGACACTGTGCGGCGCGGCTCCACGAAATATCTGGGAGTGAGGCTATCCCCGTACTCCCTATCTCGCTTTGGTGTTGAATACTCCATGGAGTAATCCTTTGGGAGAAATTTGAGAGTACTCTCACGTAGGTGCTTTATGGAGTATTCAAAAGCAAAGAAATGAAGTACTCCGAGATGGATTAGGTAATCCAATCAGCGAAAATCGGCAAGTAAATTGGACCACCTGCGGGTTAGGGGTTTAGAGTATGCCCGAGGTAGGCATACCGGTCGTAAGAGGCGACTAATATGCACAAAGGTAATGACGTGCAACTCGATGGTTGATCTACGAATATGATGCCTCTCACCTCTCATTATCCATCTTATCCTTCCTTACGGAAGGAGGGGTGATATGACCTAGAAGATTTCACTGGTCATAAATCGCTACCACGACAGTCGGGCAGTACCGTAAGGGAGTACCGGAGCGTACCGGGTTCAAATCCGGCCAAGGACGTCATCTTCGATCTTTTTTTTATCTCAGTCGAGTCCTCCTCTTTCCTCTGCTGTCGAATTCGAGAATCAATAGCAAAACCTTCTTAGCCGTAACTTCACTGCCAATTCGCATAACATGACCCAGCCAGCGGTACCTTTCGACTTTAATTCGCTGCACTATGGTCATGTCTGCGTAAATTTTGTAGAGCTCCTCGTTAAATTTCTTTCGATACTCGCCGTTGGCATCGCGGGAACTACGATCAATTTTCAGAAGAAAATTTCTCTCTTATACTCCAAGAGCTATATCATTTTCTTTCGGCACTGTCCATAATTCCGAGCCTTACATCGGGACAAGTATATAAAAGGAGCGTGATCTTTGTTCTATTACAATAGTTTTCACTACCATTTATTTTACTATTAAAATTTTGTTTCTTCGGCAATCCTAACCACGCTGCGTAGTAGTTTACGCAAAAAAGATATAGCCATGTCATTATGAAGCAGACTCACAATGATCCACGTGCCTAATTTGATGATCAGAAACCACACGCCTTTTGAGCTGACATGATTAAGAGCAATAAAAAAATCGTTTATTTAAATTGAGATCACATTTTTTGTAAAAGCTATAAATTTAATTTTACCAATCATTAAGCATATGTGTTTATCAATCGATTGACTTCAGCAAGCCAGCACTGAAAATGCGTAAAAAAAAATTTAAAAAAAAAACAAGTAAGGAAAGGGCTGTCTTCGACCGTTTCGAAGACTTTAAACCTTTCATGAATACGCATCACGGTTTTAAGTGTCCGGTCCTTACTCACAATTAGTACAAAACTGTTAGTTTAAAGATATATAGCCCAAACCCCATTTTTCGGAACAATCGAGTGTATGGGAGCTATATGTTATGTTGGTCCCATCTGGGTGACTTGCGTTCAAACAGGCAGACGGACGGACATGCCTAAATCGACTCAGCTCATCGCCTTGATCATTTCGGTATACTTATTGGTGGGTCTCTCTCTCCTTCTTCTCATACTTAAATCCATCGGACCAAAGTTATAATACCATTTTATGTTCATGAAAGGTATAAAAATAGATCCTTAAGGAATCATCTTCGATAATAGTAAAGAAAAAAGAAATTTTGAGCTCAAATATGGGCAGTACGACGACGCCCACTTAAAATCTATTTTAACATGGTTAAATTTGATTTACCTATAATTGAAATTTTGCGCCTCTATTGGTTTCAAAAATATCGCTTTTCCATACTTACTGAGGCATTTTTTTGACGCTTTTGTTAAAGGGGCGGTGCCTCACCCACTTTCAAAAATTAACTTTTTTCTCGTTTTTCTTCTTGAAGTAAAACCAAATTGATCTGAAGTTATTGTTCGAAAATATACTGTCTATATTCCCGACGCTTCTAACGAAAGGAATGCTAGGGATGACGTAACCGATGCCAACACTGGGTTAGATTAGGCTATACCAGTGGGACCGTGAATACCTCTTAGAGACTGCCGATAGTGTTACCAGAAGTTGATCCAACCATATTGGAAAACCCTTTCAAGAACTAGGATCCACTTTTAAGTCTGTCCTCTAAGTGATGAGCGGTACCAGCTTTATGCGATCATCGAAGTAGCCTGTCAATATTAGCTCGTTTTTTCGAATAAATGAAGATGATACAGCCCGGAATATCTTGTCTTCACTTTGTATTTCGCACCATTAAGAAGTGCGTTCAAGCACATATTGTTCAGGTTGTCATCAAAATATTCACCGATGCATCTAATCTTAAGACCTGCGACTACAGACCACTTTTCGTCCTCACGACCATTGTTTCAGATTTGACAAGTCGATCGACTAGATCTTAACTGTAGCTCTGGATAAGGTCCAAGTTCAGAAACCCAGGTTAATGGCAACTAACAGCCAACTGCTTGGCGAAGATCTGTCGCTTACGGACATAAGGAAACATCTCCGTAACCATTATGCTGAAATCGGACATCACATCTGTGTAGCCCGTTCTATCCGCGGAACCACAGGCGGGCTCTAAATGACCGAGTCAATTGATACCTCCCTAAGATCTCCGCCTGTGAACTCCGTTATTGATACGCAACCATCCGAAATAGCTGGAGAGGAGAGCGTCCTCTCTAAGGAGACTTGAGTCACTCTCGCACATTTTGGATTTGGATACTGTAACAGGTTGATCTCTTACTTTTTCAGAATTAAATACTTTCCCTGCATGTCATCTCTTTAACTATTCAATAGAACCTACTCTTCTAACACCAATATAACTCTGGTCTGACTTAAAGTTTTCGAATTTATGGAAACTCTTGACCTGCGTCAGGATTGGGAAGGACTTCTCTGAGGCATTCAAAAGCAAACGAGGCTTCAGACTTGGCAGCCACGTCACTGTAGACTGAATAGGAAATTGAAAAGTAGGCTAGAAAAGAGCACGCATATACGTCTCTTATTACACCTGTCTGGAAGTATATCTCGGAATCATGGACAGTATGGACAGAAGATGGGATGACCTTTGGAGTATTCGATAGAGCAGTACAAACTTTGCGCAGGTATGACCATATGCTTGCTGGTTGGGTCATGTTATGTGAAGGGGCGTTAAAGGTATTTCTATAGGATGCCACATTTAGATGCGAAAACAAGAGGAGGTTGGTTTTGCCACCTATTCCTTTGTCCTTTTCAATTCGTCTTATTTATTCCTAGCATTGAATGACTATCGTGCTTAGCTAGCCTAGACTGTTAAGCGCAGGGTCAAGAAAAAATGATAATAATATGTGAATATATTGTATGTTGAGTAAATAAATTTTTATTAATATTAGATTCACAACAATTATATAATATTTCGGCATATCACACGGCTTGCTTACGCAAATCTTATTTCAATGCAACCCTGAGATTTAGATAAGCCTAAGAACGGATTTGCTATCATAGCATTGGTAAAGTCTGTATCCTTTAGCACAATAGCTTTAACGTTAGTACAATAGGCAGGAACTGGTGGGCACTGTAACTGTTGCGAAGCGCCAGTAATACAATCATTTACCAAACGTTCAACAGAACCGAGTGACGATACAGCCGAATTATAATAAGAAGCCGAACAGCGCACGGTTGCATCTATGCGTGAAGTAGCGGTACAGCTTGAGGCTTGCACAGACGAGGCGAACGTATCACGATAGTTGCTTGTGTATAAGTTGGCTCTGGTGACCTGGAAAACATATTTTTTTAACATGCAAACTCTGTCAAAAATTGATCAATTTAAGATGATTTTTTTCTTCTTTTTTACTTACCGCAGCTACGACACAGTTTGTGTAATTTCCCGAGGGATTAGTAAAAGATCTCTGGCAAGAGGTTAGTGCACTTTGGAAATCAACATTATAATATTTTAGTAGATTATTATAATCGAGATTGAGTTCACTGACAATGCTGGCGTATGATGCGCGCGCATTAGTGAAACAGGTTTCAATACTAGTTTTAACAGTTTCGGCATATGGCAACTCTGATTTATATTTTTGTACGCAACTTTTTGAGGTTTCATCGAGGCGTTCAAAAGGTTCCAAACGTTCATTGGTTTCCTTAATTTGTTTCAATAATAAATCTTTTTGTTTGTCCATTGCTGTTACTTGATCCTCGAGGCCCTTATTTATCTCGGCCACTTTATCCAAAAAGCTTTGAAGTGTTGCATTATATTGGCGACGATTCTCATTGATGTAATCATCTGTTTTACTTGTGGCATTAGCGGGCGCTGTTGCCACCTCTGTTGACTGTGCAGCTACATAAGCGATGGCTTGGAGCGCCACTAACGCGCTAATAATTTGTATTGTGCTGCTCGTGAACATCTCGAAAGCTTTGGATGGTTTGCGATAAAACGTCTGACTTTATATAGCGAAATGTTTAGGTGGATTGGCTTATCACTTTTATAAAAGCAAAAAAAAAAATTACAAAAAGATAGATAACACCACACGTTACCCGTTCCCACACATGGTGTGATTGAAAAGTACGGTTTATTGATTAAATAGGTATATTATATGATCAGGTGGCAACCTTGAACAGGAAATATTAGGTTACCTTTTATTTGATACCAATATTGGCATCTCTCTTAACTTCAGTTAAGATTGTAGCAGATTTCAAAGTTCGTCTAAATTGGAAAATATCATCCGATATAATATGGGATATACAAAGGAATAAATATACTAGCATTAAGTGGCAACCCTAGGTGGTCAAACTCCTTACAAATATTTTTGCTGAGTTCAGTACCAAAATTGTCACAGCTCGTTTTATCTAAAAATTCTGATAGGTGGCAACCCTGTAAAAATATTTTCTATGGCAACACCCAAATAAATAATGTTACAATCTAGTGGACTATCTTCTGAGATAGTAGTAGTACACATACAACAACAATAACAGCTTTTTTGAAGTTATGAGATACTAACCGGGACCTCATTTCCAGACAGGACTTTCTCCCACTCCATAAGTCACTAGTCGTGCTCGTCCTGCTAAATAAGAGTTCAGTTAATGGTGACGCAGACATATCCAAATAAAACAGCTGATCGAACAAACCTTATGGAAATCAATGTGATTGTTTAATGATACCACAAAGAAGAATCCTAAGAGCTGACAACATCTTAAGCAATTGCAGGAAGGATATTAACGAAAGAAAAATGATAATAGTTTATGCCGCTCAAACACTTTATAAAAATAGAAAATTTTAATTGAATTTAAAAAAAAATCGTGCTTAACATTTTGAGGCGGATCACCGGATTTTGAAATAACTAAGTAATAGTTCCACTCTAATATACAAATTTATCCCATGGCCAAATGTTTCTGTTTACAAATATATTTCAAAAAGAACCATAAACTCAACATTGCGAATATGCTTAGGGGATATAATTTTCAGTTAGTCAAATTATACAACGGTATAAGTATTTACTGTTATCATAACAGGATATAACTTAATTTATCATAAGAGTACGCTGTTCACAAAAACAATTAATCATCTGTACCGTAAAATTCATTCAAAATTAACTCGAAATCCATTTCATTTAATTTATCTTTTTTATAATCGGTGCGGTCCTAAAACGCAGAAAGATAAAGCCGGTGTTTTTAGTGGTTTTTAATTTCCTTGTCAGTCTCATTATCTTAAAAAATCGTTAATTGCCAATTGAATAAGTAAAATAAGTATTATGTCAATAAAAGTCAAGTATGTACTTACTTATTTGATTTCGTTTATCTGCTTTCAAAAGCCTTTATTATACCCAGGTGTGCTAATCTAATAATAACTTGAGTCTAATGATACAATTTAGCGTTTAAGAGATATGAAGTCAATGTAAATACGATACGTATAGTAAAATTTCACGAGGAATAAGTTTGCAGAATATTTTAACGCGTTAACTTTTTTACGAAAGGGTAGATACGTCCATTTTTTTTTTTGGAAATCCGAGTAAACTTGTAATGCACATAGTAAACTGGTTTCTCGTCCTCGTGTTCCTCATTTGCTATTCCTTTTCTTTGAATCACTTTCCGTTTCTTTCATATGTTTTTTTCTCCTTACTTTAATCTATCTTTTCTATACCTTTTAATAATACTGTTAACAAAAAAAATAAATGTATGGCGCGATATACAACAGGTATATCATCATAAACCTCCCAAGAAATTTATGCGCCGAGCTTATCTTCCAATTTGTGGCATGCCTACAAATCGGCGGGACCTACAGCTTTTTGTCGACTCCCAACGGCATCTACAAAGGAGATAAAATTTTGCTGAGAAGCCTTCCATGGCGAAAATACACTCGGAGAGTTTGCCAAACCACTGCCGAGGGGCGACCCCGTTTTGAAAAAACTTTTTCAAACCACTTTTGATGTTACCTGTCCCAGGACTCCAACCTTGGACCTTCGGTGTGGTAGGCCGGCAACACTACCGTTAAGTTAATGGTGGCATAGCCATATCCATACGAAACAGCTGATCGAACAAACCTTATGGAAATCAATGTGATTGTTTAATGATACCACAAAGAAGAATCCTGAAAGCTGACTACATCTTAAGCAATTCCAGGAAGGATATTAACGAAAGAAAAATGATTATAGCTTATGCCGCTCAAACACTTTATAAAAATAGAAAATTTTAATTGAATTTAAAAAAAAATCGAGCTTAACATTTTGAGGCGGATCACCGGATTTTGAAATAACTAAGTAATAGTTCCACTCTAATATACAAATTTATCCCATGGCCAAATGTTTCTATTTACAAATATATTTCAAAAAGAACCATAAACTCATCATTGCGAATATGCTTAGGGGAGATAATTTTCAGATAGTCAAATTATACAACGGTATAAGTATTTACCGTTATCATAACAGGATATAACTTGATTTACCGTAAGAGTACGTTGTTCACAAAAACAATTAATCATCTGTACCGTAAACATATTGCAAGTTCTGACATTCATGAAAAATTAACTCGAATTCCATATAATTTTATTTATCTTTTTAATAACGGTACGATCCTACAACGCAGAAAGATAAAGCCGGTGATTTTTAGTTATTTTTAATTTCGTTGTCAGTCTCATTTATCTTCCAAAATCGCTAATTGCCAATTTAATAAGTAAAACAAGTATTAGGTCAATTAAAGTCAAGTATGTACTTACTTATTTGATTCCGTTTATCTGCTTTCAAAAGCCTTTATTATACCCAGGTGTGCTAATCTAATAACAACTTTGGTCTAATGATACAATTTAGCGTTTAAGAGATATGAAGTCAGTGTAAATATAGTAAAATTTCACGCGGTAACTTTCTTACGAAAGGGTCGATAAGTCCATTTTTTTTGGAAATCCGAGTAAACTGCTAATGCACATAGTAAACATGTTTCTCGTCCTCGTTTTCTTCATTTGCTATTTCTTTCCTTTGAATCACTTTCCGTTAATTTCATATGATCTCCTTCCCCTTCCTTTAATCTATCTTTTCTTTCTTTACCTTTTAATAATAAAGTTACTTTCCTTATTTAATTTATATTATTTTATTAGATTTCAGTTCATTCGATTCCATTTTATTTCATTTTGTTGCATCTTATTCAATTTAATTTAATTTTCTTTTATTTTACTTTATTTTCTTTTCTTTTATTTTCTCTCCTTTCTTTTCTTTTCATTTATTTTCTTTTCTTTTCTTTTCTTTTCTTTTCTTTTCTTTTCTTTTCTTTTCTTTTCTTTTCTTTTCTTTTCTTTTCTTTTCTTTTCTTTTCTTTTCATTTCTTTTCTTTTCGTTTCTTTCCTTTTCTTTTATTTTCTTTTCTTTTCTTTTATTTTATTTTATTTTATTTAATTTTGATTTATTTTATTTTATTTCATTTTATTTTATTTTTTTTTTATTTTTTTTTTTTTCAAAATAGTACTATAACTATAGTCTATATATGTTTGTAGCTTTAAATTTTTCCTCTAATCAAAAATAATAATAATTAACCAAGAATTATTATCAACTGGTCTTGAGCTCTTTAAACTTACAAAAATTTGATTTATTATATTTTATTTTATTTCATTTTATTTTACTTTTATTTTCTTTTCTTTCGTTTTTTTTCTTTTATTTTTTTAAAGTACCATGACTTTGAACGAGCTCAAGGCTAAGAATAATACTTTTTATTTATTTATGAAAATTATTATTGCTTTTATTTTTTTAATAATTATTTTCAATTAATTATTAGAAGTATTTATGAAACCTTGATGGTTAGCAGAGCGTGCCAAAAATTAAATATAATAATTAAAAAGATAAAAACAGTAATAATTTTCATAAATAAAAACAAAAATTATTATTCTTGGTCTTAAGCTAGTTTATAGTCATGGGACTTTACAAATGTATACGCCGTATACTATTTTATTTTATTTTATTACACTTAATTTTTTTAAAAAGTTTTTTTTGTTTTATTTTATTTTATTTTACTTTATTTATTTATTTTTTTTAGCTTAATTTAATTTTTTTTGTTTTATTTCATTTCATTTCATTTCTTTTCATTTCATTGCATTTCATTTCATTTATTTGCATTTCATTTCATTTTATTTCCTTCCATTTTTTTTAGGTTATTTTATTTTATATTATTTTATATTATTTTAATTTATTTCATTTTATTTTATTTCATTTTATTTCATTTTATATTATTTTAGTTTATTTTATTTTATTTTTTTTTATTTCAATTAATTTCATTTCGTTTTATTTTATTTTATTATAGTTTATTTTATTTTATTTTATTTTATATTATTTAAATTTATTTTATTTTTTGTTTTATTATATTTTACACAAAATAACTCTTCATGCCCTTTTATGATCTATTAGACCATCAGCGAACAACACAAGAACATACGTGTTTTGGGATTTGTAGGAGTAGCATTTCTAATAAGATTTTTAATATCGCAGTTAATATATTTTTTAAAAAAGGGCAAAAAAGATCCCTCGTAGGAAAATAGTAGTAGAAAAGGAAGGAATGAAGTCTGTTGAATTCCAATTTATTTTCAAGAAATCCGCCTCTTTCCATAAATATTTAATTGGAATAGTAATATAAAAGTATGGAATAAACTTTTCAAAATTGTAATGTTTATTGAAAAAAAGGCTTTTAAAAAGCAATACTTTATTAAAGTATAAGAAATAAATAAAATATTCATGTCGGATTTGAAAGTAACGATTTGTGGGGGCTGAATACTTTTATGAGTGCACAGTCTTTTTGCGATACTTAAATTCAGCTATAAACGATGCATAAGCAACGCAGTAGGTATTTTTCAAAATATCAAGGATACGTGGCCGACATAGTCTTCATTGCAAGGAACAAGGTTGAGAATATCCTTTGTGACATAATACAAAGAGCACTCAACCTGACAAAGAGATGGTGTGGTAGTGTTGGGCTATAGCCTCCACAAAAACCGCCATCGTCCCCTTCATTAGAAAAAGAACTCTATCGGGACTAAGAGAAATAATCCTAGATTGATAAGCAGTAGAAGTTATGGCTAAAGTTAAGTAGTTGGGGGTCACCTTTGAAAGCAAGCTTTTATAGAGGCAGCATTTCGAAAACATGACAGGCAGGGCTACAAGGTTCATCATGGTATGCAAACCCGTAGCTGGCAGCCAGAATATCCTAAGGCTTACAGCATGATAGTCAGACCTATTATCATATACGGACAGTAGAATGTGCTTGAACACCAGCACAATTCTTGACTTGTCCCCACTTCACGTGTCAATAGAACAGTTGGCCAAAATAACCCTTCTAAGCATCGCAAAGGAAGTATTAGGCAGAGACAAAGTTATGTAATCCAACAACTTGGACAAATTCAAGTAAATTGTCTTAGAAAATGATTTGGAATTGGGAGACTAGCTTACTTGGAAGGACACCAAAATAGATGCCATACAACACTCTCACACACTCGTGTGGTATACTGAAGTCTCGAAAACCCCAAAGGGAATAGGAACCGTAACATTCTGCCCAGAGCGGCGAAAAACTGATATACCTAGGAACCCAGAAGAGCGTGCAGCTGCCTGAGCTCCTAGGGGCGGAAAGAAATGAGCAAGGGGACAGCCGAGCAACGATCGCAGCGAATATAGTACTTCTTGGGTATGAGCTAATACTGCGGAAGAAAGGAATACTGGCGATCACAAGCCTTTCCACAGATAGTCGATGAATGCTAACTAGTACCCTTACAGATCATTGCAGATTCAACAGCCACATGTTCAAATTAGGAATAAGGTCAAATGAAACCTGCCGCTTTTGTCATAAAGACCAGAGGCTGCAGAGCATATCCTTTTGACAAACGTTAGAGTGGTCAGGGAAGGCCAACGTTTCTGAGCTTACCATGGCCGAGCACACAATAACACGAACATTCAAGCCAACAACAATTATGTACGTCCAAAGAGTGGTCCGCTTGGATGAGTGGTTCCTTATGAGATGATGGAACAACAGGCTTCTGGTCACTTGTAAAAGGCTGCATAATTAATAAAATTGCTGTTATTTGGCTTTTAGAAAATAAATTTATCAGAATAAAAATTAAACAAACTTCAAATTTAAAAATCAATGTTGTTGCAGTTTTGTTTGTATCAAGAATACTGTTTTTTACTACCATTTTCATACGAATTTCAAAAGAAGTAACACTGTCGAGCAAACGGTAGTGCGTAGGTGAGCATGACACCGAGAAGTGTCAAAAACGTCTCGGACTGCCGAAGCTTGTATACTTCAACCATGGTTGCCACCTCATATTGAGCAGAATTCACGGTACATATATATTTTTTAATGGCCTAGATTCAAAGGTGGGATAAAAGCAGGAATAAAGTTTTCAACTTGAGATTTATTTCTTCTGCATAGATAAACTCAAAATACTGGTAAATGTGCGCAATTAAATAATACATATGCACAATTTTTTTTTACTAGGATATAAATATCAGTTTATAGTGCACAAAAGTTAACATTCAAAAATTTTTAAAAATAGCTTGGCCGATTTTTAACCTTTAAGCAGTGGGCACGTATTCAGTGTGCGCATGCGCATACGTAATTAAAACAAACACAAAAAAAATGGAAAAATTTGTTAGTAAAACTTAAAACAGTTTCAGTGCTTTCCCTCCGTGAACTCTCGCCTGCCTTCTAACTGACACGCTTGAAACGAATGGCTTCAGCATAATCACGCACGTCTGAAAAATTTCTTTCCGGTTTTATGCGTATATCATTGGGATCAAGTTGAAATTCACCATTCCATTGGGTGGGCAAAATAGTCGGCTCCGTATTGTATTGATAATATTCAGCATCGTTGGAACGATTACGTTCGGGTTGAATGCGTGTCTCACCACTCTTGGCAAATGTGCCATCCCATTCCACAGGTAAGATGGTCGGCTCGTTGCTGTAGCCATAGAAATTCGAGGTATCGGTCACATTCTGATTTTGACGGCGTACTTTGGAAACATTATTGGCAGCACCTCTATCGTAGACGAATTTGCCATTCCAACCCTCACATTTGATGGGTATGTAATCACTCTTATTCCTTAATGGCATCTTAATTTTGTTTGTGTGCGTTTTTATGTTATTTGAACTTCTTTTTCTTATATCCTTATTTTTATCCTTTGGCCGAATATCACTTTTTGTCACTTTCAACTTTTACTTTGTCCAAGCGTTCTTTCTTACGAGCTTGTCTACTCGCTATGCGTTCCAAAATCGTACTGTGTCTAGCACTTCAGTTGCTTATTTTAAAATAAGAAATATTTGCGAAAGTGCGAACCTGTTTAGGAAAATAAATTTAAATATAATATTATGATCACACAAAAAATATTTACTTTGATATTTTACAAATTGCTGCTGCCTTGAGATGTTGGCTGTTCGCGCCCACACCAAGCTGAGCTGGCATGTTATTGTTTTGTTTTACGTATGACATACCCCACAAAATTCAATCAAGCCAAATTCAGCTACGAATAAAATCAAGCCACTTCCCCATATAAGCTGAAAATCACGGTACCTCAGGGTGGCGCGTTGAGTGTTAAGTGCGGAGGTGTTTGTTTTTGTAAAATGAGTAATTGTTGTCAATTGGCACACGAGAGTAGCAGTAAAGTAATTATGACGTGTTAACACATAGTTTTTCTAGTCACGAATTCGTTTGAATACTAGGGTGGCTCTTATATATGTAACACTTTTTATTTTTCGGTTGCCTCACTCGGATTTCGTTCCATGACAAATAGCTTTGTGGAATTTGGTGTGAATGTGATAAGGTTAACCCAGACCGGTTAAATTCCCATTAGAATTGAGTCGAAAATTTATTGGATGGCTCTTTCGAGCAAAAATAATTGTTTTAACTGTTTTCAAAAATCCGCAATTACTAATTGATTACCATTAGAAAAATAAAAAAATTATGAAAAAATAAAAAAATCAGTACTTTTGATTCTTTTTGATTACGTATGATTATCTTAAATTAATAAAAAAATTTTTTTTATAAGGAAAATCGCTTCTGAATATGTATCCAAAATCATCAATCCATGTAATAATATTTTTGAAACCATGTCATTCGACAACAATTTTAAGCTGCCTAAAGAATTTCAATTCCCAAGCCTTGTAAAAAAAGCCGCGAATTGTACTAACAGCACATTGAGTTTTATTTTAACAAAATTAGTATTGCTTAAATAATTGTTTATTAAATGTAATTCATTAAAAGCAGTTTTATATAATTTATTGTTATTTATAAATAGATTTTATTGTTATGCGATTTCCGTTTCCATTTGATTTTTCCAGTTTAACCCAGACCTGCTAAGTAATGATTACTAATCGTAATGATTACCAGTTTAATTAATTACTTTTTGAACAAGCCTGCTAATGATTGATTACACATTGTTTTCGGTGTTTAAGGATTACTAAAAAAAATTATCCAAAAATGAAGAAAATCAAAAGTTATCAAAATGGTTTTTGATTGTTTGATTACTTTGGTAATTTTTGGTAACTGTTTGGTAATATAATCAAACGAAAATCCAAAATAGTGACTATACAAGGTCTTTCAATGACTGAATGAAGGAAATATTAAAAGCTGGGCGTGATGCTGAGAGAGTCTTCATGTCGTTTAGGATATTAGGTAGAAGTTAAGTTTGCTGTGAATTCCACGAAGTTTTGCTCGTTCAATTCAGTTTAGAAATTGTATTTGAGTCCTTACAGCAGATAGTGTCAACGGTTTTGTTCCTCCTGTAATTAGTACAGTTGGAAACTTTTCTGTCCTGACTATAGATACATATCTTTAGTATAGATCAAGACACAGTAAACAGGTAGACGCATCAGGGTAGCATTTGTTATTGTTTTTATTTGGAAGTGGTCTTTGAGTTGTCAAACTTTGTTTACATTTTTCGTGAAAATGGGCAATAATTTTCTTATTTAAGTAGGAACAGCCGTTGTTAGGTCTTTTGCAGCTCTTAAAGATCCTAGAAGCAAGCGAAGTTGGAACAAAGCTTGCATCGTTGAGGCTTCAAATGCTAACTAAAAAGCAGTCGATTTTGTTGTGCCTTGAGCTATCACAACTTTATAATTTATACGTTACCGCCACTCTTCTAATAATAGCCACGAAACCTTTAAAATTATAAAAATTGCTCAAAAAATGTTTGCACCAGCGTCAGAAAGTTGAAGGCAATACCAAGCCTTAACCTCAATCACTTTTTACATGACTTTGACACAATGAATGCTAAAAACTATGGACAATCTATGGACCTCATACATACAGAGCAGGGTTGGTTTTATTTCTGCTTTTACCTGTTTGTTGTACCATTGTATTGTGACGAATTCGATGATTCCTTGATTATCAATCCTGGGTTCGATCACTATAAAGTCGAATAACCACACGCACAGATAATGTAAGTAATAGCTAGTTTTATTTACTAGTAATAAACGCAAAACAATTTTAAGAGTTTGATAACTTTACAGTAGTTCACTATTGAACGCTTGAAAATAAACTGAACAACCTGCAATGCTTGGTCACCGCCTTATATAGTCCAACAGGGTACTTGCCTACGCATCGAGAACTTTCTTGGTTATTCGCTTTTCGTGTTCTGGAAGGGTCGGTGTTATTTATTGGAATCTCCTCTTTGCATCGTATTCGCAAACACTCGCGCCATCTCTCTTCCTCTTCCTAGTTATACGCTTGCATGCATAAGCGTAGCCATCGTTATCTCTGTTGTGGTTTAACTAGTGGTGGGAGTGTTATTGAGTTAGGGATGGTACATGCTTGCGAATAATCGCCACAGTATTATGGTGAATATTCTCCAGCATTTACCATTCCCTAACTCAATAACACTCCCACCACTAATTAAACACAACAGAGATAACGATGGCTACGCTTATGCATGCAGGCTTGTACCAAGGAAGAGGAAGAGAGATTGCTTGAGTGTTTGCGAATACTAGGAAAAGGGGAGATGTCAATAACTAATACCGACCCAAGGCGAATTTATATACCTGGTGATGGTATAGAAACAGCTTATTGCTTGTTCTTCCTGCATATTTGTACCTCAGAATGTCAGTAAAAGAAAATGGGAAACGATTTGTTAGCATCGTTGTTTACCCGTACTAGTTTGGCAACTTCTTTTGCGAATCGGAGTGGAAGGTAGTGGATTAAGGTACTTCGAGAGAGTGTAATGAAGGAAATCGCGTTCAGAGTTGTTTTAAAGTAAAAACTGCAAGTAAAAACCTCAATTTAAACTGAAATATACATTCTATGGTAACTGATAACGTGTTATAACTGCTTTATATTCAATAATTTGGGAGTTTCAAGTTTTCATATTCAATATTGCAGTATTTAAATTTGATTGTTTTATTATTCAATACAACGCACCCTGTGTGGTTTGTGTGTGTGTGCAGATTCGGAGTAAGTTGCGCTACTAGTAGACATATACTATGGTTAACATTCACCAAGGTATAGATTCGCCTTGCACCGACCCTTCGAGAACACAAAGAGCGAACAACCAAGAAAGTTCTTCGTGCGTAGGGTAGCACTCTGTTGATCAGTTTGTTTTCAAGCGTTGAACAGTGAACTACAGCGAAGTTACCAAACTCTTAAATTTGTATTGCGTTTATACTAGTAAATAAAACTAGCTATTTGTTACAGTAATTGCGCTTGTGTTTATTTGAATTTATAGTGATCGAACCCAGAATTAATAGTCGAGGAATCATCGAATTCGTCACAGTATATATGGATCTTATCGATGTTATCGAGATTTTGATTATTTTGAAGAAAACAATTTGTTGAATTGCTAGTAAAAGAAGAATTTTGTTTCTTATTATCATTTTCTGTGGGAAAATCTGTGTAGGCGTTATACAGACTATTTATGTGCCATAGGTTGACTTTTTCTGTTCGAAATAAGTTCGGAAAGGAGTAATAAATAATTGTATTTTCTGATAAGTCGTCGATTACACCTAATAAAAGCTTTTTTGGGATTTGATTTCAGCCTTTGGTTATTTTAACTTTAAAATACAAAACCTCAAAGAACAAGTAAAACTTTAAAATAAAGAACCACCCTATTATCACACATTCTATCTATATTGAGATATAGTGGGATATGCCAAAAGTTATATTGGTAATGCCATATGAAGAATGACTTTGTCAAAAACTATCAATAAAAGAATTAAAGTCTCAAAAGCCTTCTCGCACACAAGGTTATGTATTATTCAGATACTTAGATCAGAAAAACATAAATTTTTAGTAACATTTTAAAGGTAAAAAATCGGTGGAAAATTCTCAAAATTTGAAATTATGTTTCACCGAGATCATACTATTTTTGCTATTCGAATGGGCATTAAGTTGCGTAGTGGAACAAATTACGTAAATTCCTAATAAAAGCTAATAATAATACAAAGCGGCTTTGAAGACTGGTGCCAACCACTGTATGTACCGATATACATACATACATATATAAATTTTGCTAACTTCTTAAGTTGTAAAATGAGAGTTTTACCTTAAGTGCACCAATTTCCACCTTTTTAATTTTTCTATTTTCGACATTTTTAAGTTCGATCAAAACCTTTCGATAAGCATTTCGGCCTTTTGAGATTCGACATTGTTTTTTCGACATATCGTACGGATCCCTTGCCACAAGCAAGAATGTTAGAAAATCAAGAATGAAACTTCATTTTCTTTTTTTGTAAAATCAATATAATTTGACTGATTCAGCTAACTTAGATTGCAAAATAGGTATTTCTTTGAAGGCATAATATTGAAAGAAAAATTAGAAATATTTGGGTTTTAGAAAATTTAACGGTGTGACCTAGGGCCGTTTACTCAATGTTCGCTTTACGCTAACCAATACTTTATTTGACAGATAACCGTCGAACATCCGCCAATTAAACCGCCTGTTAGCGTTAACCGGACATTGAGAAAACGGCCCGTATGTTCTTATTCATAGCACATACCTCGGGTATACCTGTGTGGCCACCGTGATGTGATGACCTTAACTTGTATTATTTTTATTAGTCTGTTTTTTTCCATTTATTGTAAATGTGTTTGGAACTCCTATGCGATCACCCAATATGAAAACTTAATATTACGGAAATTCTTTTTTTACCGAATGGCAAAAAATCACTCAGTAAAAGTTGCAATGCATATAAAACAACAACACCAACTCACGAACATAAATGGACTTCAAGCTGAAGTTATTGGTGGGTTTGTCGCATAGCTGTAGTCGTATCCTTAACGTAAGAGAAAAACCAACATGCAATTGGTCGGTAAGGTTACTTTACGGATAAGGAATTACGATACAGCACCAATAATCGATTGCATTGCTCTCATAGCGTTAGTTGAATTAACTGATTTATAAGGTTACTGATAACGCACCAATAACTTCATCTATACTCGGTTTATGAATATTTGTGATCTCGTAGGAGTCAGAAATAGCCAGAGGCTACTGGAAATCCATTCCATATTAGGTTCTATAACAATTGAGATCATTTAGAAGTTACCTATTTACCTTATTGAGTTTTAAGCTCAAGTTATTGGTGCGTTATCGCTGACCTTATAAAACAGCTGATTCCACCAACCTTATTGGTGCTGTATCGTAATTCTCTATCCGTAAAGTAACCTTACCGACCAATTGCATGTTGGTTAAGGATACGACTATAGCGATACGCCAACGGCACCAATGTTTTGAGTTTTATCCATTGGCACCAAATTGCACAACATAGTTATACTATTATAATAGCCCCCATCCGGTGGGTTATAGAGCTCCGTATCGGGCTCAATTCTCTCGGGCAAACACCGGATCATTTGTAGATTCCAGTACTAAAAATCATGAAATTCGTTTTAATACGATGATAATTAAAATAATTAGGCAATTTACAAGGTATCTTATTGTCTTATGTAATATTTCTTTCAATACAACTCTTGTGAACACTACATTGAGTTGTATGTCATATTCATATACATACATCAAGTTGAATTTACATGAAAACTTGTCACTTGTTGACAGAAAATGTCAAATAACTGTGAAAATTAAATAATATATATGATATACATAGCCTGCTGTATTGTGCTATTCAAATTTTATATGAGAAACAAAACAAAAAAAATATGATCGTTTTAAAATCATAGCACATACGACGAATATGAGACCTTGTGAATTGCCTAAATATGTTTATATATTCTAGTTAATAATATTTAAATTAAAGAAATCAATAATATATCTCATGTTCATAGGAACGAAATAACTTCATAATATAGGTCGTGTGCTAATCGGAATCATTTTACTCAAAAGAAAAATAAGGTGAAGAAATTTTCTATTATGAAAGAACATATAACTATAAAAAGGTTTAACGCGACGAATAGTGGGAAACAGTAAACCATCAATTCGCGGATAGGCATTTAGGCCCTTTGCCAATCGGTTGAAAATTGTAAATTTTGACAGAGCGAAGGAAAATTCTGACATTTATCGTTTTTATTCATTATTATGAACGTCAGAATTTACCCTAGCTCATGGGGCTGGATAAAATTTTGACAACGACGAATGTGTACAGATATATGCATTCGGTATTGCCAATTATATCATTTCCAATAAAGTTATATGCCAACACGTTATTAAACGGTAAAATATAATTTAACACGAAAAATACGAAATATAATGACAGAAAAAATACGTAAATTTAAAATTTATTTACAGACCATTTGCTTTCGTACGTGGTTTTTCAGATGTCAAAGTTTACAATTGTCAAAATTTACCATTTCATTTGGCACAGCAAAATGGAAAATATTTTACACCACAGAAAATTTGTTCACCTCATTTTTCCTCTGAGTAAAATGTTTCCGATTCGATTAGCTCACGGCCTTACATGTAACATTTTTTATCTGGGTCAGGACCACGACGACCGAATGACAGCTATTATAATAACTCAGCAAATACAAAGGCAACGTTACGAAATTGAACTGTAACTTAAGCCGGCAGAAAGCAAAATGAGTGTAAAAGTTTTCAAGTTATTTATTTGGCCGTAAAAGGAATGTTGTTACCATGCTAGAATTAGGGCGTCAGTCAGAAGATTTTTTCATGACTACCTAGTTCTGGTAAATCGTAATGATTCTTCTCCGTCGTCGATATTTTGCAACTAGATTGACCAAAGAATGCACATACAAGCCTGAATCATGAACAATAATACTTAAATTTTTGTTATTTTTCAATATTTTGTCTAACTGTAGCGTGGCAGTATTTCGACACCTGGTTAACTATGTCTTCCATTTCAATTTATTTACCCTTTTGCGGTATGTTATGTTTGTATCAGTTACACTGATGCGCCTGCGTGTCTGCTACGCTATTTAAATTCGACAGATAATTATGGTCACACTGAAAAACATTTGTTATTTTTGTTTTTTCACAGCCTGAAACATGTCTAAATAAATACTTGCTTGTACCTGATATGATTTTATATAATAGTAAAATAAATCGTTTCGTTCCCTGCCAGAAATTATAGCACGATTTTACTAGCTAAAGTTACCCTTCAATATAACATGGGCTTAACTAGAACCTTAAATGTGCCCTTGATTCTTTTAATTCTTTTTACTGCTCCACCGAATCTCCGAATTCTGGAAGTGTACTCTACCCACAGAGATATGAAGCATAACCAAAGCCGATTTTATTTTCGTAAGCACTTATCGACATTGAGAAAAATAAGATAATGATTTTTTTTTAATTTGAAATTTCCTATATGTTAATACAGAAACATACCTATTTGCAACAGATAAATCGCGATGTCTAATAGTGACCCGATCTTCATAATGAGTAAGTTTGACACACTCATAATTCATTTTATATCCACCCAATAACTCTCATTAAACCATCACTTTTCCCTGATGGGTCGTTGTTTTTATTTTTGTTACAACAACACACGTTCTTAGATCATTTTCCGGTCGGCTGATTTGTTACTCTAATGTTTTTTATTTAGATAATTTACTTCCATATTAGCAATGTCAACGCGAATGTCTAACAATGACTATGCCGTTTTATGTGTAGGCGGTAATTTACATAAATTTCGCATTACTTTCTATGATCTACAAACAATCTTGATAAAGCAAATTAATTTTATAAGTTTAATGAATATGTAATTGAGCGGTAACATGCAAATAAACAAACTTATAAGGATATTTTGTAAAGTTCTATTTAAAATAAAAAAGTTAAAAAAATAAAACAAGTGAGGAAATCTAAGTCTGGGTGAAATCGATCATAGTTTAATTAGTTATGGGATATTACGGCTACCCACATGATACACGGTCCTTTTAAAATTTCTTGTTTTAAGACACATCGCTCGTAGCAAATCTGAGTTTCGGTAAGAGCTCAAGGACAGGGGTGGGGCTTCAAATCGATTTTATCGCGTAGGGATAGGGCATCCAATCTGTGTCACTTCTTGCACCAACTACGAGGTTTTGACCATTCGCCCAGAAACTCCACAGACGAATGCACACCACTCGAAAATTTGGCCATCCAACGCTTGAGTCAGGGGGAAGAGAAGAATCCTCCAAACCTGTTATGTATGATTGTTTTTCCGTGTATTCGCTTCCCTAATGGCGCCTCTATTAGCCGGACTAACATCGTCATCGCGATCCACAGTATTTCTGCGCAGACCACCCTTTCTCATAATTAATAATATAAATTTTCTCTTTGGAATTACGATTCCTGGGACCGAAACGTGCCTTTTGACACCTCTCGACATTTTACTACCCGTTTTAGCAGAAACGTAGGATATAAAGAATTATCACATTTTCAATTGTCGACATTTTCCTGCGCAGCAAAATCGAAAATATTTTTACACTATAGGAAATGTGTACACTAATTTCTGCGTAAAATCCATAGTATATGTCTACAACGGTAAAATCGCTTTGATTAGCGCACAACCTTTGAAATATTTTCGGAAAAATACGCTTTTGAGCTCTATAAAAAATTCACTCAAACAAGCCCTCATGCAACTCTGTCCTTTGCTGAATAATTCACTTTCAATGTTTTTTACCATCGCAAACAAAACTTCGCATCACATGCCTTAAATCGGACATTAATAACAAGGCTATTTGATTTACATCGGTTACAAATTTTGAAATGAAAACCTGATGAAACTAGTTACAATTTTAAGTTTAACAGAAAATTTAGTCATTCTTTTCGCTGAATAAAACATACTAAAAAATGCAACCCTGCATATTGGTGCATCACAACCATCCAATCAGCTGTCAAAAATCAAAACAAAATTGTGGGAAATTTGCCTTAATTGTGGTTTCGGTTACTCTATTTTATGATTAATTTCTTATCAATTTCATCAAAGTGTTTTTAAATTAATATTAATTACTGTACAAATGCAACCAAATGTTGTAGTGTTTCATAACATAACGAAGTTTTTGCCATACGTTTTATATCGTGCTAATATTAAGCGAAAAGTGTGTAGCTTTGAAAGCAGACGGCGGCAGCTGCAGCCCCACGACCAAATCACAAAAAACAAACAGTTTGCGCGAGTTAAAGGGTAAACTTTCACAAAAAAACCAAACAAAACAATAGATTAATAGATATACCGAACGGATGCGCAGGATTAAGGCTTCGTAACGAAGCAAAGAATTCCTGAAATATATGCAAATTGTACACAACCGTTCACCTTCACACATTTCTCCGTCCTTAAGCGCCAGCTAAAATGACCACAGAAGATCCAGATTGGCGGCAGTGCATTGCAACGCGTTTACGTGAAAGAAATCGCACTGAGACGCGACCGAAGGAAATTATCCAACAAAGTAAGCCCAGATCTAAAATGGCAACATGCATTTGCTACTAACAACATGCATTTGCTAAAGGCCACATCCTACTCTGTCGTTCAAGCATTTAATAAAGATACCCTTTCTATTTGCAGATAATCGTCTACTCGATCAGGCTTCACAGTTGAAGGCAGAAAATCTTAAAATTTCTGTTGAAAATGAACAATTACGCACAGCACTCTCAACAGGTGGTGGCAGAGATGCTACAGGCGCACAACTAGCAATCGCGGCGTTGGAGAAAAAATTATTGACGCAGCAAGAAGAGCTGACCGACTTGCACAAACGTAAAGGTGAAAATTCACAAATGATTGTCGATTTAAATGTGAGTTTGGAGAAGCAGAAAAAGATCATAGCCGAAAAGGATAAAATGTATGGATTTGGAATTTTATTAAAAATTGTAACAAATGCGAATACACTTGTTCATTTAATTTTTCATATAGTGTCAACGAGCAACGTACTGCCAATACTTCATTACGAGCCGAAGTGGAGATGTTGAAATCAAGCTTAGATCAATTAAAGAAACTTAATACGACATTGTTGGATGAACACACTGCTTTGCAATTGGCATTCAGCTCTTTGGAGGAAAAGCTACGCAGTGTACAGGTGCGTGAGTTTATAACAGAAAGGCACATGTGGAAGTTTATATAAACTTTTACATATATACATATGTATATCTTAAAAACAGCTGCTTGCTTGCAAGCGTTTATGTTGTGAACTCAATTGCAAGCATATCGATTAAATCAATTTATCTTTTTCATGAATGACAAGTGTAACGAGTTAAAGTAAATACTGAATCCGAGCTTGGCATAAATTTTAAAGAACACTTGTTAGAAACAGCTACTTTGGCTATACTTAGGAGCGCATTTGCCAAATTTTCTTTACACAACGAATTTTCTTCTAGTACTAGCCGAAGTGGCGACTTGTCTTGGTTAACTTACATAGATTTAGCTCTTATGACAACTAGACTCCAGACGATGTTTCCTCTAGGTCTTTAAACAACGGAGCGTGTATGACAGTTGCAAAGGCTTTTGACATGGTGAGTGCCAAGAGCAGAAATCTACAACCATGCAGCTTAGGAGTATAGAATATGCGCGGGGTAAGCATGCCTGTCGTAAGCGTCGGCTTGATGGCTCATCTATGGATAGGAAGGCTCTCATTACCCATCTTCTCCTTCCTTGCGGAAGTAGGGGATTCGAAGGTTCCACTGGTCATACCAAATCGCACCCGTGACGGTCGGGCATGTACCGCAAAGGAGTACCGGAGCGTGCCGGGTTCATGTCCGGCAAAGGCCTGTTACTTTCGACAACACTTCCCTAAACTTTCGGGGAGTGTTTTTGCCGTTACAAAACAAGCAAGGCTTTCTAGTTAGACCCATTTCATAATCTCAAACAGCAGTGACATACTTTATTAGAATTTAAATATTTTGTGTTGGAAATTTGTCTTTTATTTTGAAGCATTTTTAGTTTATTTTGTTCGTTAAAATTGGCAGTCGTTTTAAATTCAGTGTGCAAAAGTTATAAATTTTATGTGTATTCAAATTGATGTTGAAGTAAATTTTTCCAAAGCAGCCAATATTAAAGGTTATCAAACGATCTAGTTCAACAATTTGTTTAAGACAGGAACTCCTAAAGAGTTTTTACTATTAAAATTCTAAATCCTGCGATGTTATTAAGTCCACCGACTGTATCAGACTTCCAATATTTACTTCTTATTGGTTCTTAATTGTGGATAAGTGGATGGTTTTGTCCTAAATATTGCTGTACTATTGCCGATATAACCGGAGTTTAATACGGCACGCTCGTGTTGTTGCAACCATGCTTCGGGAGGCCTATCAACGGCAAAAATACTCTTTGAAACTTTAATGAAGTGTTTCGTAAATACTGCATTGCATTGATACGGTTTGACCACTTAATATCAATGTTAATAAAAAAACAACAACAAATCCCACTTCTAATTTTCTAGGTCGTCCTTATTTAGTTATCTGTTCTCTTTAAAAGTGGCCGGAGAGTGTCTTAAATGGATGACTTTTATGCTAAATGTAATGTAGATAGAAAGGAATGATTGCAAAGTTATACCATGTTCAGTTTTCTGTTAAGAACTGCCGCACAGAGCATGCTGTTATGGCATAACTTCGGATTTAGATGTGAAAATATTTGAAGCTAACCATAATATCGTTTATATGTGATAACGGTGTGTTAATTTGCTTGGGCAATGCTTCTCGGCTTTGGACGCTATTCCTGACCTCCAAAAAGTGTAGTCTTTGATGGATATTTTTAATGGTAAATTCAAAGATTTGTTGATGGAAGTGGATGAGGTGAAAGACCTAATAAAGTCAAGTCAGCAAAAAGATACGACGAATGTCAACAGGGTCCCATTAGAAGATAAAGATGACAATGCTAAACTGCGCGTTTCCTCGGACTTCCGTTAGAAGAGCCTGATGACAATTTAGAGTGATCGAGCCCATTGGGCAGGGCGAAGCACTGTTAACAACAACAACAATGCTAAGTGACGACTACGCAGGACTCCCTGCGGTTGGGCGGTTTAGAATTAACCCAAGGTAGGCATACTGGTCGTAAGAGGCGAATGAAATGCACAAAGGTATTGACGTGCAACTCGATTGTTGATCTAGCTATATGCATTCTCTCACCTCTCATTACCCATATTATTCCTAACGAAAGGAGGGGTGACATGATCTGGAAGGTTGAAGTGGTCATACTAAATCGCTCCGACAAAGGATTGTCACTTTCGACAACACTCCCCAAAACTTTCGTGAACAGCAACAGAAACCACAATTATTGTGCTACTGAAACAGATGTCAATTTTCATGTCGACTCTTTTGCGGCAAGTCCACAAAACAGCTGAAATCCCATGCCTTTTTTTTGTGGCTTTGAGTACTTCCACGTGAAGTACTGATCAGGCGGGGATGTTCTCTTGTCCCTCAAAGTGCCGGTTATATCATACACTATATTTTTTGTCTTGTAAAATATGGTGGTAGTTCTTTTGAGACCTTCATTCCCATGCCTTCATTGTCGCCTTTGTTGTAACCATTGTTTGTTTGAGTATCGACAGAATCGAAATTATAGTCCATTATCTGATATCAACCCGGCATTATCAGATGTTCGGATGAAGTTTCACAGTCATCCCATCATTATTAAGATTGCCAAAATAGCTTAGTCGGCTCAGGGCAGTAGTCATTGGCGGTAAATGTATCCCAACTATTACGGTGTAAACCGAATTCTGTGGCACCGCACAAACGTCACTCTTCAGTCGTCTTGTTAATAGAGTTAATTGTTGGTTTTAATAATTAATATATTTCTGATAATCTTTTATAAATACTTGATTTTTTCGTTACTGTAGATATACGAGGTGTGTTCAAAAAGTATCGCGAATTTTGAGTTTTCGCTGGTTACGTATATTCGAATTTCGAATTTTTTGTGGCGTTATGTTGGTACTCATGTCTCTGACTTATGCCGACAAGCTCGGCCATTTTGAATGTTCAGTTAATTGTTGACAGCTGCTTGCACGTGTTTTGGATCGTCTTCGATTTTTACCTATTTTTTTACCAAAATTGCTCAATTGTGACCAAAAACAGCATCGCATGAACATTGCTAATGAGATGTTAAACTCTGTCCGCGACGACCCAAATTTGCTCCAGAGGGTCATAACTGGTGACGAATCGTGGGTTTATGGTAATGACGTGGAAACCAAAGCTCAATCATCTCAATGGAAGCTGCCGCACGAACCAAGACCGAAAAAAGCGCGCCAAGTTCGGTCGAATGTGAAAGTTCTGCTGACAGTTTTCTTCGATTGCAGGGGCGTGGTGCATCATGAGTTCTTGCCACAGGGAAGAACGGTCAATAAGGAATCTTACCTGCAAGTTATGCGCAATTTGCGCGAAGCAATCCGCCAGAAACGCCCGGATTTGTGGAAGAACAAAAATTGGCTTTTGCACCACGATAACGCCCCTGCTCACGCATCGTTGCTTGTGCGCGACTTTTTGGCCAAAAACAACACACTAATGATGCCGCAGCCACCGTATTCCCCAGATCTGGCCCCCTGTGACTTTTTCTTGTTCCCTAAACTGAAGAGGCCCATGAAAGGACGACGTTACGCTTCTCTTGACGAGATAAAGACGGCATCGAAGGAGGAGCTGAACAAGATACAAAAAAATGATTTTTTTAAGTGCTTCGAAGATTGGAAAAACCGTTGGCACAAGTGTATAATATCTCATGGGGATTACTTTGAAGGGGACAAAATAGATATTCATGAATAAATAAATAATTTTTGAAAAAAACACAAAATTCGCGATACTTTTTGAACACACCTCGTAAGTTATCATTATACATATGTATGTATTTTGTTAACAAACCAATTACTTATTTCATTATAAATTAAAATATTCCGCTATAATTTCTAAGCCACGGCTTTTAGTGAAATTATTAAATTTTGTCATCCTTTGGCTACTCATGTTGGCACCTGCGGTTTTATTGAACGGGCGATGTAGCGTTGATAACAATTCGATGTAGCTATTTACAAGTATATATATTATATTGTTATACATGTCTAACTTTACACTTTCACTTTTTCGTGTGCTCTTCATTCACACATATTCGAGTGCCAATTGATACTGTGTCAAAATGCTCGTTTACCAAATGATCATTTGACTGCTAATTAATTGGTAACTGATTTGGATACAAATGCTATGTGCATAATATGTTTTACACATGTCGGCATTTCCCTACGTACCTACAAACATATCTCTTACCTATATGTTAACCCGTTCGTCGTAATACTCGTTCACTAAACGTGAAAAACTGAGTGCTGTTGGTGTTGCAGTTGGCTCGCCCTAGCATATATATACTGAAAACACCCGTCGGTTGGATAAAACCCTAGGCACGTTTCGTAGGGCGTTTTGTAATCCTAGCAGCAGTGGGAAAACAACCTGTCTATCGTCTATGCACTAAAGGAATTCTTAGGTAGCACCCTAAGGTGCTTAATTATTGATTATGAGAAAATATTTTCGGTTACCCTATATCCCTTCACCTTTGTGTAGTCATTTTATAACAAGTGACACTCAAATAACTTCTACATATAATAAAATTGTAACATGTTGATGTCTGTACATTGGAGACTTTTAAGAAAAATCGTAAGAAGGGATCATTATTAAGCCAATAGAAGCCAAATCAACAGTTTTTAGAATTTTTGTCTGTATGTCTGTATGTTTGGTCGAGCATCACTCAAAACCGATGAAAGGAATTGAATGGAACTTTTACGGTTGCATTGCTAGGCTGTCGAATTAAAACCTAAGATCTCGTTTGTTTCGATAGCTCGACCAGTTTCGGAGCTATTGACCGATATGTGAACCAAGGTGACCCAAAATGTGTTTAGTACAATATTGGTATCAAACGAAAGGCTACAATTAGTGCTGCAATAATCGATACAATTAAGTTCCATATCTTATCCGGTACGGAATATAATAATTAAAATCAGATTCGGTCTATTATTAGTTCTGAGACGGTTTTACTAGTTAATTATACTATTTATTAATGGATATAACATACAATTTTTCATAACGATTGCTTAGGAAATTTTTGGAGCGATTCCATATTTTTTATGGTTTACTAGTTTGTTTAAACTATTTGTTTCGCTTATCACATTATTTGACAAAAGACAACAATGACTACCACGAAGATATTAAGAGGCATATTTTTGATTCGGTCTTATAAAAGTAAATAAATTTTTAGAATTCTTCGTAATCGGAGATTACTTTCTTCTTTATACAAGAAACAGTTTGCTCCTAAACATACTTCTTTAAATGGCGCTTAACTGTCTAAACGATTCTGCCCATCCAACAAACCTCGCCAGTCGTTTTTTTTTCTGCCACCTGGCGACCATTGAAAACACCTCGGGGTCGCAAATCGGTCTTCACTTAGGTACTTCCATCGCAGCGGTGGTCTCCCTCTTCCTCTGCTACCACTGGCAGGTGCCGATAAGAATATCTTTTGGGCCAGAGCATATTAATTCATTCGCATAACATGGCATAGCCAACGAAGCTGCTAAGTTTTAATTCGTTGAACTATGTGGGTGGCGGCATACAGCTCGTCATAAATTCTTCTTCTGTACTCGCCAACGCTTAAATGTCCATAAATCTTTCGAAGAACCTTTCTCGCGAATACTCGCAGAGCCACCTAATCAGAGGTTGGCGGGTGTGATAAGTGGCTTATAAAGTGTTATTTTTGTTTTTTAAGAGAGGACTTTACTTGCTTACTAAGTCCGAAGTAGCAAGCATTCGCTAAACTAATCAAATTCGGATCAAGTGAGTTTGCTAAACGCGGAAATGACTAAACTTTTAAAATTTCTGATTAACCAGTTTTATGAATAATCAAATTAATTAGCTAACAATCAAAATGTGATTAATCAGTCAATTAGTCGTTTTGATAAATCGATTGTAATTATTCTCTGATTAATTGATTAGTCAAGTTTCATATTTTTTTGAAACTCTCTCCGATTTACGTTCCGTCGCACTGCACTTTGTAAATTTCTAATGTAATGGAAATTTAATTCAATTTCCATGCATTCAGACTCACTTTCCATTTTATTGTTACTAGACATTGAAAGTTGATGCAACAGCTAAAAGTGTATACAAAACATCCGTTTACGATTACCATGCCTGAATTTAATCAAATTGATGACAGTCATATTCGAAGAAGGCGCGCATGCATAAAACTCCCACTCATTGCCACAATAAAGTACATGTGATAGTCCACAAACAAATACCTATGCATGCATGTTTGTACTAATACATCTTACACCACCACATTTATGTGCCTTTTAATGCACATATGCAAGTATATTTGACCGTTTCGAATTTGTTCTAAATTTTTTCGGTCTCCTTTTTTGCAAATATGGTGCAAAATTTTCTAAAAATAAAATAAAAAAAAATAAAATTGAATCAAATATAATATAATGTAATAAAATAAAATACAATAATAAAATAAAATAAAATAAAATAAAATACAATAAAGAAATAAAATAAAATACAATAAAAAAATAAAATACAATAAAAAAATAAAATAAAATACAATAAAAAAAATAAAAGAAAATAAAAGAAAAGAAAAGAAAAGAAAAGAAAAGAAAAGAAAGGAAAGGAAAAGAAAAGAAAGTTAAATAAAATAAAATAAAATAAAATAAAATAAAATAAAATAAAATAAAATAAAATAAAATAAAATAAAATAAAACAAACTAAAATAAAATAAAATAAAATAAAATAAAATAAAATGAAATAAAATAAAATAACATAAAATAAAATAAAGTAAAATAAAATAAAATAAGATAAAATAAAATAAAACAAAATAAAATAAAATTAAATTACATTAAATAAAATAAACTAAAATAAAATAAAATAAAATACAATAAAAAAAATAAAATAAAAAAAAAAAATAAAATAAAATAAAATAATAGAAAAGAAAAGAAAAAAAAACAAAAAAAAAATAATAATAATGTAAAATAAAGTAAATAAAAATAAAATAAAATAAAATAAAACAAAATAAAATAAAATAAAATAAAATAAAATAAAGTAAAATAAAATAAAATAAAATAAAATAACATAAAATAAAATAAAATAACATAAAATAAAATAAAGTAAAATAAAATAAAATAAGATAAAATAAAATAAAACAAAATAAAATAAAATTAAATTACATTAAATAAAATAAACTAAAATAAAATAAAATAAAATACAATAAAAAAAATAAAATAAAAAAAATGAAATAAAATAAAATAAAATAATAGAAAAGAAAAGAAAAGAATAGAAAAGAAAAGAAAAAAAGAAGAAAAGAAAAAAAAGAAAAGAAAAGAAAAGAAAAAAAGAAGAAAAGAAAAAAAGAAAAGAAAAGAAAAGAAAAGAAAAGAAAAGAAAAGAAAAGAAAAGAAAAGAAAAGAAAAGAAAAGAAAAGAAAAGAAAAGAAAAGAAAAGAAAAGAAAAGAAAAGAAAAGAAAAGAAAAGAAAAGAAAAGAAATTAAACTAAACTAAACTAAAATAAAATGAAATGAAATGAAATGAACTGAAATGAAATGAAATGAAATGAAATGAAATGCAATGAAATGAAATGAAATGAAATGAAATGAAATGAAATGAAATGTAATGAAATGAAATGAAATGAAAAAAATAATAATAATGTAAAATAAAGTAAATTAAAATAAAATAAAATAAAATAAAGTAAACTAAAATAATATAAAATAAAATAAAATTGCGCCATAGCTTTTTTCCTAACACAATTTATTGTTGCAGTCAAAGGTTAAACACACTATCGACACATTTGCAAAGGTGACCACCCTTGTTGTAACATTTGAAATTATTTGTAATTTAGTGGGGCCCCTAATAGTTTTGGCCAACGCAGTACATGTACATACATATATACCACATGTCTGTATCTATATGCAGCTATCTTTATATCCATTTGTAATTTATAGGGTTTTTATAGCCAACGTATTGTATGTTGGACAATGGACAGATAAAGATCCATATTTTACATGTGTGTGTGTGTGCATGTTTGATGCCAATATTGTTAGTATCTATACTATTTTTAATTTTCTTCACGCTTTTATAACTCTGAGTGGCTTAATTTTGTAATTGAATGAATTTTATATAGTCAAAATCCGTTTGTTAATTTTCGAAAACAAATAAAATTCTTAATCGTAAAATTTTTCATGGGGCGCAACTGGCGACGAAACAAATCTATTTTTGTTTTTAAGAAACAATTTATAGATGTTGAAACAAAAAAAAAATATATATATATAGCCTGCTAAGAAATGAAAAGAATTTTTATATAGACCCCTTGCCCTCCAAAAAGGAAAATAAACACATGTGAAGCAAATTAAATAAATAATTCAGAACTGTTATGATTCTGAATAGTACAAATCACCAGCTTAATTGATTTATTGCTTGAGAAGTAATGTAATAATTACTTAACGTTTTTACTAATTATAAAAAATTAATATTAATATTTTTATTAATGATTATTTTCCACTTCTTACGATTATTAAAAATAATGGAAAAAACCAAAAGTAGTGATTATTTTTAATTATTTCTAATTTTATTATTTTAAACTGTTTCTTGCGACAAAGAAAATAACCAAAAACAATCAAAAAAAAATCATTACGTTTGATTATTTTTATTTACTTTTGATTATTTAAATAATTTTTTGTTGTTGAACTTTTAATGATAATAAATTACTTACTGCTATAAAAAATAAAATAAAATAAACTAAAATTAAATATAAACTATTAAAAAGGGCCGCTAGATAATTTAAAGTACTCCATCAAAGGCTCGTTCTTTTGATGCGGGATGTGATAGCGAGTACCCTTAGTAAAGAGAACTAGCATTGTTTTATTGGGTAGCTTACTATACACGAGTTCAGAATATGAGTTGGTAATTTTTTTTAAATAAAATAAAATATTACTATCAGTAGACCTCGAGTCGTTAGTCTTTGATGAATTCACATTTGACTCTGCCGCCTTTCTGATCCTACTATGCTGTTGTGTAAATCGTAAAACACATCCCCACCGAAACATTGATTATTTAATTATTTTGCTAGCTAAGTATTGAGCAAGTTATCAAAACATAAAAGCTAAGTAAAATAATCTCATTGAGCGATTACCTTCTTCGTTTCTGTGCAAGACACACCTTTTTAACAGCCGGTATTAACTAAATGAACTTATCAGACTTTCCTGCGTAGCGTTGAATTATTTATGCACGCACACTTCCGCGCCTATGAAATGAAAAAAAAAAAAAAACAACTAAGAGAGTCAAAGTTCGTGTGTAAGTGAAAATTATATACTCAGCTGTGAGCTTAAGCAACAAGCTGGAGATGAAATTAAAATAAAAGCACTTTCCTCATACTGTTATCAAAAGTGGGCATGGTTAATAACCGATTTTGCTATTTTTTACCAAATATGTTTCGTATTATACGTGAAATATGTGTACGCCAACTCCTTTTTGAACTATGGCTAACAAAACTTAAGAATAAGGTAAAAAAAAAGGGCGGTAGCACGCCCATTTCAAAAAGTTAATATTTTTTCGCATTTTTTCTTATAACAGAACTTTAAAAATAAAATGAAATTTATATAAAATTATTTTTCGCAGTTTATTAACGTTTGATAACATTTGTAAAATTAACTAAATAAAAAGTGGGTGGTGCCACGCTCATGTTCGAAAATATACACAAAAATTAATTGGTCATTGCCTAATATCAGACCTGTTAAGTAATGAATACTACTTTATTGGTTTTGATAATTTTTTTGTAGTAGCAAAAAAAAAGCAAAACAATCAAAAATAACAAAAAAAAAAAAAAAAATTAAAAAGAACCAGAAACAATCACAAGTAATCAAAAATAGTTTTAAAAAAATTATTAAAACAAAAAAAAAAAACAAAAATAATGTATTGTTGTAGGGCACATACGGCAAAATAATAAAAAATAATTAAAAAAAAATAATAAAAAAATAAAAAATAATAAAAAAAAAATTAAAAAATAATAATAATAAAATGTAATCAAAAATAATCAAAGTATTAGAATTTTATTTTTTTTTATTTTTTTCCAATGGTAATCAGTAATTGCAGATTTTCGAATGCAATTGAAATAATCATTATCAACTGATTACTCAATTCTAATGGGAGTTGAACAGGCCTACCTGGGATATTCTTCTGTTTCTTTCAAAAATCTTTTTTGTTCATTATTCTCCAACAGAACTGGTTGAGTCAATTTCTCTTTTTCCAATGAACTTTGATATATGTAAATAACAGTGATGTAACGAATGCCACTTTTTGTTCAAATTTTGCATTCAATATTCAAACAAACAAATTAAAATAATATAATATTGACCTATAAAATTTACAAATAATTGCAAATAATAAAGCAGTTCTAGCTTGCTAATTTTCCGAAGAGTGGCACCAAAGTGGTATAACAAATTTGTATCTTCTGTAGTTTTTTTTTTATGAACAGTGTGTCTTGTGACTATGATTTCTCAGTCGCCGCTATTTTGATCCGAGACTGTGACTGCACAGTGATAGACATAGAATAAGAGCAGTAGCTGTGTTCAGTGAGAATAAACTGTTTACTGGCAAGTGTTCGGTGACACAGAACATTTGCAGCGAGAGAGCGCATTTTGACATTTCATTGAAAGAGAGAGTTGCAAGTTTCTGCTGGGGGAATTTCACTTAGTAAAACTTGCAAGTGATAACAGCTGATCGTGACATGGGAAAGCAATAACAAAAATTAAAAAATTTGAAGTCTTAGCCAATCAAAATGACAACAGATGTTTTGCTGCCAGTTTTTACTGCTTCCTGTTCGGCGTTTCGAGAGAGTTTTACGTCATTCACACTTTGCTAACACTTCTTTGCAAGTTTTGTCACCGAACACAGCTAATGACTATTGCTATCTTTGTTTTGGTTATGCAACTTTATTTGCAGTGTTCGAATATTGCAAAATTTAAGAAATTTTCAATCAAATTAATAGCAAAAGCAAAATAATTACTCACCTTTCCAAAAAATTATCAAAAATAACTATAATTTTTGGTTTTTAAACGACATTTCTAAAGTAATTTCCTTTTACACACAAAAAGACAGTATTCAAATTTATTAAAATTGAGCATTCGAAACTTAAAGCAAGCCCATGATAATTCATGTTGCAATAAACATTTAAAAACATTGGAGAAAAATCATCCAATTTTTTAGTCTGCACGTATTTGTTTGTGTTATAAATTTAAATTCGCATCTGCATCCCTCTATCAACTAAATAACAAAAATCACAGATTCATTGGTTCATATTGACGAAGCCAATACTTGATTGCGATTATTGCAACCGTGACTCAGAATGGGAGCAGATTCTGTCAAAGCCTGTCAGTCAAGGGGTTTTCTTTGAAGCTGTCCTGCGATGTATTATTATATTTCAGTGGCTGAAGTTTAGTTATTAACTGAAAAAATTTGTTCAAAAAAATTGAATTGTTATTTTCTAAAAGAGAAAGATTTTTGTTTAAGCGTCTACAATTTTTTGTTTGTTTGTTTAGATTACATGTATTTATAGTTTATCGTTGAATAATATAATTTTAGTTTGACCATACGAGGTGTGTTCAAAAAGTATCGCGAATTTTGAATTTTCGCTGGTTACGTATATTCGTATTTCGAATTTTTTGTGGCGTTATGTTGGTACTCATGTCTCTCACTTATGCCGACAAGCTCGGCCATTTTGAATGTTCAGTTAATTGTTGACAGCTGCTTTGCTTGCACGTGTTTTGGATCGTCTTCGATTTTTACGCGAAATTCGTACCAAAATTGCTCAATTGTGACCAAAAACAGCATCGCATGAACATTGCTAATGAGATGTTAAACTCTGTCCGCGACGACCCAAATTTGCTCCAGAGGGTCATAACTGGTGACGAATCGTGGGTTTATGGTTATGACGTGGAAACCAAAGCTCAATCATCTCAATGGAAGCTGCCGCACGAACCAAGACCGAAAAAAGCGCGCCAAGTTCGGTCGAATGTGAAAGTTTTGCTGACAGTTTTCTTCGATTGCAGGGGCGTGGTGCATCATGAGTTCTTGCCACAGGGAAGAACGGTCAATAAGGAATCTTACCTGCAAGTTATGCGCAATTTGCGCGAAGCAATCCGCCAGAAACGCCCGGATTTGTGGAAGAACAAAAATTGGCTTTTGCACCACGATAACGCCCCTGCTCACGCATCGTTGCTTGTGCGCGACTTTTTGGCCAAAAACAACACACTAATGATGCCGCAGCCACCGTATTCCCCAGATCTGGCCCCCTGTGACTTTTTCTTGTTCCCTAAACTGAAGAGGCCCATGAAAGGACGACGTTACGCTTCTCTTGACGAGATAAAGGCGGCATCGAAGGAGGAGCTGAACAAGATACAAAAAAATGATTTTTTGAAGTGCTTCGAAGATTGGAAAAACCGTTGGCACAAGTGTATAATATCTCATGGGGATTACTTTGAAGGGGACAAAATAGATATTCATGAATAAATAAATAATTTTTGAAAAAACACAAAATTCGCGATACTTTTTGAACACACCTCGTATATTATTAGTTGAGTTACTTTTTCATGCATTAAAAACATTGGAAATAAGTGGATTTTAGTGTTATTAACCTGGCATTATCTTCAAATTACTTTTTTTCTGATATTCATATTCGCAAAACATTCGCTAAAAGTTTGCGAATGCGAATGTCCAAACATGCGAATGCGAATATTCGCGACATCACTGGTACATAAATCTCTATCTAACTCGATTAGTTTCCGCTATGAGCTACGCCCAGCTGAGTATAAAAACAAAATTGAATTGCTGAGTCGTGTATGGTGCGCAGGCTTTTAAATCTATTAACATGCAAACATTTGCACATATCAACGTTCGTACAAGTATTTAATATACTTTTATAGAAAAGCTGACCAAAGAATGTTAACAGCTGATAAATGCCATTAGCTTGACGCAAAATAAACAAACTTTTAACCGCCCACCCACTAACCCACTAACTAAGTCACACTAAGACCTGAATGTCACGCCAACATAAGTTACATATACAGCATTTTCCGCTAGATTTTCACTAGCAAACACTCTAAAGCGTGTTGGTGTGTTGCTTTGTATCTGCCTTTAGCCATTTCCAGTTGTTGGTCAGCCGACGACGTTGGTTGACAAACAAATTTTCCGCTACAAATCGTTCGTTTTTCGCATTCGACGTGATTTTCTGCATTTCTCATACGGAAGTTTTCGGCAGCGAGGCATTGAGACTTAATTTTTTACCCATTGCGGTTAATGCTGTTTAAATTTGTGACTTGCAATTAAAGCAAAATCTTAAAATTAAAAACTCAAACACAAAAATTACTCAAAAGTGAAGTTTTGCTATTGAAAAAAAAAGCTGTAAAATAACAAAAAAAAATTTTTTTTTTAAAAGTTTGCAACTAGCCTCGAATATATATTTTTAGTGCAAAATGCGTAAAGTAATTACTAAACGTATTTCTATTTCCATACAGGACGAAAATCGTTGCCTATTGGAGCGTTTGATGCGCTATAAATCGAAGGATGCAGACAAATTGAACGAAGAGAACGAGAATTTCCTTAGGTGAGTTTTGTTCGTTTGTTTGGTGTGTGCGCCTTGTTGTTATTGATCTTGTTTTGTTGCTGTTGTTGTTATTTGAAATTTAAAAATAAAAATAGTTTTTTACTTTATTAAACATTTAACCTTGCGTTTAAACTTTGCTTTTTTTTAATAAATTCTTTTGATTTTCTCATGAACTTACTTTGAGGAAAAAAAATCAACACTAATCAAACGTTTTTTCTTTTCTTAAGTTTCTGTTCAAGTTTGTATTTCTAATTTTATAAAAAAAGAATTAACAAAAAATTGACAAAATATAACACACAAAACCCACTTATTGTCAAATTTTTGATGATAACACATTAGCGCAATTCAAGCAAATTCGTAAGCCTTGTAAACATCCGCAAATTATTTGGAAAACCACTTTTTATTACCGAATTTTTCATTCATCTCCGACTTTGCTTGCATTGCGCTATTATTTGAAATTTTTGTCCACAAACACTTGTTTTCGAAAATGTTTTCTATCAACCTCAGTAAATCTTATATTTTTAATAAATTCTGCAAAAAAGAAAATATTCCTCTTTGTTACGCCTTTTTGGCAAAACGCACATAGTACATTGGAGACAAGAAAAAAACACATAAATAAAATATAAAATCTAAAAATCATGTGGAATGGGTCTCATGTGGAATGTATTTCGTATGTTCTCTTCTTCTCGCATCTATTTATCTATTATATATAGAAATTATTATAAAAATATAAGTATTCTGCATGCATATGTTGAAAAGTGAGGCATATTTTCACTTTTTGATATGTCATAAATTGGGTTTTGGAAAAACATGTTTTGTCATAAATTGTTTTACATACAAATTTTTTTTATAATAGCAGTTGGTCGCAATAATTGATTAATTAAATTTTTAGCTAAGTATATACATATGTATCGAACTACCAAAATCTTATAAGGTGAATATAATTTTGCGTTCTGGCAAATAAGTATTAGCAAATTTTTTCATTATTATTCGCCTCGATTTCGATTTCGGTCGAATTGAAGACCGATTTATGTGAAAGGAATTTCGTTATTGACAAAATAAACTTAAACATAGTTTATCTTAATTAATTACATTGAACCAGACTTGTTAAATAATGATTACTAATCGTAATGATTACCGATTTGATTAATTATTTTCTTCAGAATGCATTTAATGATTGATTACCGTTACTTAAAATTTTTAATGATTATATTTTAATTAATTGAAAAAAACCAAGATTTCTTACGATTCCTAAAAAAATCAAAAATAATCAAAAAAAAGTTGTTTTGATTACTTTTGATTATTTTTGATTTTTTTCGATTATTTTTAATTTTTTTAATAATCGTAAAAAATCATTGCCTTTTTTTGAAAAAGTAATTATTAATTGATTACGATGAGGAGAAAAAAAAATTTTTTAAATTTAAATTATAAAAAAACAAATAATTATAAAAAAGTTGTTTTGATTACTTTTGTTTATTTTTGATTTTTTTGTGATTATTTAAAATTTTTTTCAGTGTTGTCGATGTGTTTATTTATGTGCTTCTACAATACTACTAAAAAATAAAAAAAAAAAATGTATTAGTTATTGGGCCAAGTTCTAACAATTGTTTGCTCGGTTGGAGCTGCTTCGGCCGATATTACTAAAGAAAATACCAAAAAGTTTTCTTTTTTACCTACGCGTTTCGACGCAAAAAAATTATTACCAGTTAAAAAAGCCGCATAATTAATTGATTACTAATGACTAATCACATTTAACAGGTCTGCATTGAACTATTCGAAAATAATTGGAAAACAAATAGCTTTCTCAACGTGAAGAAGGGTTGGTATTACATTCAAGAGCCAAAGCATTCTCCAGAAATATGGAGCCTTGAACATCTAATGCTTTTTAGATTCGACATACATACATTCGATATCCAACTCTTCCTCTCTTATAAGAATTTCCGCGAATTTCGAGAATTTCTTAGATATCGAATGTACTACGAGTACGAACATGAATTAGATGATGACTTATTTTCCAATAAAATCAATATTTATGGCTTTGGTAATCAAAGGTTACTTTCCAACGATTTTCAAGTACTTAACCAGGCATTTTTGCTTGTTGTAATAACATTAATTAATAAACAGCAATTAATTAAATAGTTAGTTAGATTTGTTTATTAATTTTTATTCAATTTGATTCCGCGCACGCAATTTTTTATTTGAATAAAATATTAAATTTTCAAAAACATTAAACTCTCCGACGTGGCCCAACTATCAGGACGTAGCAGTTCGATAAACATACAGACACACATACATTTCCAAGTATTTTGTTTTTGTAATTCATAGTTTTAATGGCAAAATCACACTAAAAAATGAGTGTACTGTCAAAATTAGAGAAAAAAGTAAAAATCAACTTGTGTAATGCCACTACCTGTTGTTGGGGCATGCTCTCGGGTATATTTTTACTAAACTTTTTTTTGTTAAAGTATTTCGAACGTATCTCCAATTTAACAACAGCGCTGGAAAACTGTAAGTTCGTTCTCAAAACAAGACCTGTTAAATAATGATTACTAATGTAATGATTGTTTTCCAATTAGTAAAAAAAAAATCAAAAAAAATCAGGATTTTTTAAGAATATTACAAAAAATCAAAAATAAAAAAAACAAACAACTTTTTTTTGATTAGTTTTTGATTTTTTTCAGTACTATTGTATATAAAAAAAAATCAAAAGTACTCAAAACAACTTTTTTTTATTTTTGATTTTTTGTAATATTCTTAAAAAATGCTGATTTTTTTTGATTTTTTTTTTTTACTAATTGGAAAACAATCATTAAACAATCATTACATTAGTAATCATTATTTAGCAGGTCTTGTTTTGAAAACGAACTTTTTTTTGATTAGTTTTTGATTTTTTTCAGTACTATTGTATATAAAAAAAAAATCAAAAAAAGTTTGATTATTTATTTTTTTTGAATATTTTTGATTTTTTTCAGTACTATTGTATATAAAAAGAGAATCAAAAGTACTCAAAACAACTTTTTTTATTTTTGATTTTTTGTAATATTCTTAAAAAATGCTGATTTTTTTTGATTATTTTTTTTACTAATTGGAAAACAATCATTAAAAATTTAAAGTAATGGTAACAACCATTGAAAATCAAAAATATTCAAAAAAAAATAAATAATCAAAACTTTTTTTTTTGATTATTTGTGGAATTCTTATTTTGTCAATTTGAATTTGAATTTTCTGAATATGAATTGCAACTTTCTGAATTCAAAATGAAATTTCTGAATTTTACTTGTAATTTCCTGCATATTAAATGCAACTTTTTGAATATAAACTGAAGAAGGTGTAATTATTTGTCTCTGTACACTGCTTTGACTTACAATAAGGTTCTGATTCCTATAAAGCAAATTTGAAATATCCGACTACGGTTCAACTCACCTCTTTTAAATAAAAATAAATAAATATTTGACGCGATATACCACCGAGGAGAATAAAGCCAAGATTCCCTAAAAATTTGTAGTGTGCTGCTTCTAGTTTTTCCTACAAATTGGCGGAACCTACATGCCTTATGCCGACTTCAAACGGCATCTGCAAATGCCAATAAATTTTTTCTGAGAAGTTTTTTCATGGCAGAAATATCTCCGGAGGGTACCCAAGGGGGGAACCCAAATTTTTCCAAACATTTCTGATGTCACCTGTCCCTTTACTTGAACATGACCCTTTGTCGTTGTCAACCAGTAACACTACCGCCACACCACGGCGGCCGCCTTCATTCCTTTATGTCCTTAAAATATATGTCTCTATTAGGGTGACCCCAACCAACCGATTTCGGAAAAAAAATGCAATTAAGTGAACAGTTTTTACTGATTTTAAATTTAATCGCCTAGCGTTGTTTTTTGAACGTATCCCCAAAACTCTTAATTATTTTCTCACAATAAATCTCTTAAATTAAAGGAAATTTTCTTATTACTAACGAGCTAAAATAGCCTCTAGGAACCAACTTGTGACATTAGAAGAATTTCTTAATAGTTTTCTAGTTGCTGTATATACCTTTAGTAAGTATATTTTACGACATAAAACGAAAAGAGTAAAATTTATTGTTTACTATCTTTACGGATACTTTTATGGATAAGCTTAACTATTCAAAAGGTTGTCTCAATGTCCTTTCTGAAGAATCATGCTTAAGCATTAGCTTCCTTCAAAGGTATGGTTTCTTCACCTTAACTTTTGTGAGAAGGTCATTGAAGTCAGTAATTCATTTCAAATTCATTCAAATCAAAATTATTATTATTAAAAAAAGTTATATCAATGATATTTTCTTACAATTATTGTTCTTTGCTTTGAGCTCAATTTACCTGTACTATATTCTTACTTAATACTTTGACATACCACTTGAAACATAGTTGATTTTCCGATTCCGCTGAAAGAATCCATATTTTTTTGGTAAGTCATCTTTATTAACCATTATTGCAGATGCCTAAAAAATTGTTTAAATATACCCAACAAGCAAGAAAGTAAATGTAAAGAAAATTTTAGAAAAGTTTGTGGAAATAAGCATGACGCTTACAAAACGCTGATTATTCGCTTACAAAACTTTAAAATTCGTTCTTGAAGTTTATAAAAAATTTACTTTCAATAAATTTATGCTAAAAACTCTTTTGTGTAAGTAGCTTTTTATAGTATGTTATTTTTAAAAACATTCACAAAAATGCTTGTTGGGTATTTAAAAAATTTATGTATCTTTTTCAATTAATTATTTATGTTCGTTTGTGTGCATGTTTTATCAAAGGAAAAAAGTGTAATGTACACTGCAATAAAATTAAAATTTATGGTTGGTGAAAGAGTAGTATTTGTTGTTTTGGTTTGATTTGGTTTGGTTCTCGTTTTTATTTGATTTGTTACTTCAATATATTAAAAAGAAATATAAACATATTAACTTTAATGTAAGCGATCTAAAAAATTCATACTTGCCTAGTGTTTATACCCTGCGAGCAACCTGAAATCATTGAAAAATAAATAAAAAATAAACATAAACTAAAACTACATTTATCTAGCGGAAATAAACAAAATCCAAAATTCACAAACTACATGCATCCATCTAATCAAAGTCGTGTGTGCCATAATTTTGACAGCATCTAACCAATCATCATATGACATATTCACCATTCGACTTAACTTCTCACCATGCGACCTTAACTCACCACTCCTTTCTGTCACCCGTGTACCGAACGCTTAATGGCTTAGCAAAGTCTCTACTTGTTTGACTGCAAAACCAAAAATCAAACAAGAACATAACGAAAAAAAAAAAAAAATTCGAAACAATTTTTGTAAAAACAACAACACAATTAACGCTGATGAAAGTCCAAAATGCATCAAAACATCACCAAAGTCAAAAAAAAAACAAACAAAAAAAAAACAAACAAAATAATTTTAATGAAATTTAAGTTTTTTTTTAAAAGTACCGAAACAAAAACTATTTTCCTTTTCTTCTTCTTTTCTTTTTGTTTTCGATATCATTTACCAAAAAAAACAAAAAAAAAAACATTGTGCACTCCCACTTTTAAATATCTAGAAAAAGACTGCCGTCAATTTTCAGAAAACGTTCGGATAAATTGAAACGTGATCTTGAAGACGCTGTACGTGAACCAAACTCACAGCATCGCAACTCAGCTAGTCCTTCACAATTGGGTGATCTTGACGGTGATAGCATATCGTTGACAAGTGCTGGTGGTGGAAATAACGGTGCAGCTGGTGGTACGGACTATTATAATCTAGATGAAATGTTGGGCCCATTACATGAACCCACCTTTAATCAATGTATGGTGTCTTCCTCTATACCAAAAAATATTTTTATGAAATTCGATGCACATGAAAATGAGTCGCATGCGGTACGTTGGAGTCCCGTTGAACGATTGGTGGCTACGGGCGGTAGCGATCGTAAGGTCAAACTGTGGGATGTGGGGAAAGGTATTAAGACATCAATGGAATTGAAATTTTCTTAAGAGCAATATATTTAACTTGTTCTATTTTCTTTTACGCTTAGTTGCTCAGGAACCACGCGCGGTATTGGGTGGTAGCAGCGCTGGCATAAATTCAGTAGACTTCGATTCGACTGGCACTTATATTTTGGGTACATCAAATGATTATGGCGCACGTGTATGGACGGTGGCGGATAGTCGTTTAAGGGTAAGTGGAAATGGTGAAAATAACGGAAATGTTAATGACAATGAATGTGCCAATAAAAACGTTAAGAAGTATGAGGCAAATGGTAATGCGCAGGAAACATTTGGTGACACACGTAGCAACTGTGCAATGGATGGCTTAATGTTAAACGCTGATAGTCAGTATTTTGTTTAGCGTTCAATTTAAGCAAATAAAATAAATATAATTAGTTTCTTATTCATCGCTTTGATGCTAGACAAGGAATTTATTGCTTATAAAAAAAAATTTGCAATGAAACAAAAAAAAAAATTAAAATTTTAACAAGCAGAAAAAATTACCAGCGATTTTGGTTATTACCTCGTAAGCGTCACGTTCACATTTCCTTTTGAAAGAAATACAAATTAAAAAAAAAAATAATTAGAAAATGTTCGCGCTGTCATTTTATTTATAATTTGCTAAGTGCTGATGAATAGAAAGGGACTATACAAACGATAAGAAATTTGATCAAATTATAAAGTTATGTACCAAGTTGAAAGTCAACAGGTATATCTTTTACCGTCATAATGGGTTATTTTTATTTTTTTATAAATGACTAACTTCTCAAAGAAGCGCATAAAATATTGGTTGCTTTCTAGTAGCGACAAGTTTAAATATGATTTTGAAAGTTATGTCAATTTACTGTTGCTAAGTGTTTACTTATACGTAAGGGACTATAGTTATAATGGGTTATATCTTTTATTCTTTTAACTAGCGCCTGAAAGAGTTTTTGATAATTTATAACAACTTAAGTTTTTGTGATTACGAAAAATGTCTTCCTTAAATAAAAAAAAAAATCATTGTTAGCATGCATAAGTTAACTAAAAAAATAATTCAAATTAATTTATTAGAAATAAAATTTCACAGTCATTAGTTGCTAATTGTTAACAATATCTCGTCTTTACCAAAATTTCTAGCGTAAACTGGGGCATATTTGTCACCTTTTTTCCAAAGTTCTGTAAAAAGTACTTCGTGTATTGCCAGCGTTCTGCGATTGTCATATTCGTAAATATTGTCGTTTTGTACATATAAATCAGTTGACAGTTCGATTTCAGTTCGATTATAAACTGCTCGGGTTCGTTTCAACCATACCTGTTAAATAATGATTCCTAATCGTAATGATTACTGCTTTGATTAATTATGTTCTTGAGAATCCGGGTAATGATTGATTACCAATTACTTAAAACTTTTAATGAGTATTTTCCAATTAATTAAAAAAATAATCACAAAAAAATATTTCTTACGATTCTTAAAAAAATCAAAAATAATAAAAAAAAAGTTGATTTGATTACTTTTGATTATTTTAAATTTTTTGTTTTGATTACTTTTGATTATTTTTGATTTTTTTTTTTATTATTATTTGATTATTTTTAATTTTTTCAGTATTGTTGTAGAAGCAAATAAATATTCACATCAACAATACTAAATATAAAAATCAAAAATAATGAAAAAAAAAATCAAAAGTAAAACAACTCTATTTGATTATTTTTTGATTTTTTCTAATCGTAATTACTAATCAAATTTTATAGGTCTGGTTTTAACATAATTTAATAAGAGTAATAACTTGTGAAAAATGGAAATTACGAATCGTGATTTCCGAGTGATGATTTTCGACACGGTGTAATATGTGCAAAAACTTTTTTCATTATTTGGCGATGAAGCACCATTCAAAACTATGGTTCACAAATGGTTCGGAGAGTTGAAGCGTGGGAGACCAACGTTTCATGACGATCTTCGGGAACGTCGTCCATGTACCTTTATTGTTGCGAGAAATTCAGACACGTGTCAAATGGTGCAAGGAAATGTTAAAGAAGTTCCAAAAGAGTCGTGCTAAATCCTTATATAACATCATAATAAGTGACAAATCTTGACGAATATTTATAAGAGACTGAAATTAAAAAGCAATCGACTGTATGGTTGTTCCAAATTGAACTTAAACCACCAAAATTGGAAAAGAATAATTGCTTGTTTCTTTGGAAAACTGGGTCATGTTGCACTGTCGCATTAGATTATTGAAGAACAGTTAATGCTGACTGAATTACAACAATTTTTCCCCGGGAGGTTTCGCTGAAATCAGAAGGAACAACATACACCGGCAAATCATTGTTTAACATGACAATGCAAAAGCTCACAAAGCACCACAAAATGTAGAGCTTTGATTAATTAATGAATCATTGCCCATATTTGCCTGATTTATCGCCCAATGACATTTTTTGACATATAAAAAATAAAATGCATGCCAAACATTTTTCATCGCCTGGAGAGGTCGTTGAAGCATTTTAATCACTTGTTTTTGAGGCACCCGGCTCAGAGTGGAAAATTGTTTTGAATCTTTTTTTTCATCGAATGCAAAAGTTGATAGATCGTAAAGACTAGTACAGGGTGGCTAATGAAAGCCGCTACCAAAAAAAAATTAAATAACTTTTTTTCTATTTAATGAATCTGGTTAATTTTTTTTTTATTTTGCAGATTGACTTTTACATTTAACAAAAATGGATAACTGGGACACTGAAACAAGAATTTGGATTGTCCGCCGCTATCACGCACTGGAGTCCGTAGTTTCGGTTCAAAGAGAGTATAGGCGCACGTTTGGCGCAGATGGACCATAATAAGACTTGTAAACAATTTTGCCGAGCATGGGACAGTCAACAGAAGACCTTACCATCGAAACCCTTCAGTTCGAACGGAGGAAACAATTGCTGCTGTAGCTGCTGCCATACAAAACAATCGTGTTTCGACAAGAAGCTTATCTGCTCAAATGGGTGTAAGCAGACAGTCATTACAGTCAATTATGCACAAAGATTTGGACTTATTCCCATATAAAATTCAAATGGCCAACAAACTGAACGCTGCAGACTTGCCGATTCGCTTGGAATTTTGCCAGAAGATGCTTCAAATGGTGGAAGAGGATGGAAACATGTTGAACTGTCTTTTCATGTCTGACGAGGCCCATTTCGATATAAACGGCAACATAAACAAACAAAATTGTCGAATATGGAGTGCTTCCAACCCACAGATACTCCATGAGACGGAATTGCATCCACTTCGTGTCACAGTGTGGTGTGCAGTTTCATCACGCTGCATTGTCGGGCCCTACTTCTTCGAAGAAAACGGTCACACCGTTACGGTTACTGGAGACGGTTACTTGAGCATGTTGAGAGAGTTTTTCTATCCAGAATTACGCCGAATGAGAATTTCTTTCAACTCTGTGTGGTTTCAGCAAGATGGTGCAGCTCCTCATATAGCCCAACCTGTTATTACAGAATTGCGACGAAAATTTCCCAATAAGCTGATATCCAGAAACTCCACATTCCGTTGGCCACCCAGGTCGCCTGACCTTACTGCACCTGACTTTTTCTTGTGGGGTTATTGCAAACAGGAAGTCTTCAAAGCAAAACCAACAAATTTGAATGAACTAAGGCAATCCATTCGAGAAACAATTGCGGCTATTCCTGTCTCAACTCTCCAAGCAGTAATGAACAACTTTTTGGTAAGATGCCGCACATGCATCGACGAGCAGGGGGGGCATTTAAATTCCATTATTTTTAAAACTAATTAAGCTATATTTAATAAAATTTAATGAGCTTTAACATGAATAAAAGAAAAATGAATTCCATACACTGAAAAAAAAATTACTTGAGTTTCTTAATGTAGCAAAATTCATCAGCCACCCTGTATTTTGGGGAGCAGTAAAGCGGTTTACATAACGTAATTTGTGTTTTGATTTACATTTTCCGCGAACTTTTTCTCTGCCCCTCGTACTTAATTTTTTTTTTTAAATCGGTTATTGGTAAAGAATTTCGATTTATTTCTAAATAAACTTGCAACTTCTACATTTGTTCAAAAATGCCATTCAGCGAACAGTTTTGATGTTTTGAAAGTCGTTTTCGGTAACCTACTTCGAAATATTTTCCAACAATGTCGAATTTAAGCATTTTACTCAAAAACGCTCTATCTCAATTAAAAATGTACTTTATATTCGATCAGATAGAGCATTTCTGAAAATCATTCTCAACGACCCATGTTTTTGAAAAGAGTTGTAAGATAGGCTGCTTTTGAAATAGCGAAATCTTCAAAAATAAAAGCTCCCTAAGGATGAATAAGGATCTCTCCGAGCCATTCTAAACCAAATAAGGTTTAAGATCCGACATGTTGCGATTTCTTTAACTTAATGTTAAAGAGGTCAATTCGAGCAGCAGAACCTAACCACGTAAAGTCTATTTAATAATATAGCATCCTATAGCAGCTTTTGTAGCGCCACCTCACACAAAAAATCAGATTTTTTCAAGATCATTGCTTCTTTCAATTAATCACAATTACTCCGAATCGCCTTGTACATGAGGGTTAAGCGATACTTTGCAAGTGGGACCAAATTAATCAACAATATAATTCAATACAAACCCTTGCGTATTCAAATAAAAAAGTAATTCTTAATTATGTATGTATATTTTTATTTGTTTATTAATATTATCGATAAAAGTAGTACAAAACTATAAATTATGAAAGAAATGTCAAAAACCCAGAATTTCACACAAATTAAATATTTTCGTTATTCAACTGCCATAGCACAAAAAAGTGTTAACTAAAAAGAATATTATGCTTAAACTAAACTTAACTAAACGTTAACTATAAAAATAAATTATTTAAGTAGAATTTCATTCCAAAAAAGCAAAATATTCGTAATTGAATAAAATGCACAAAAATGTATTTTTTTTTTTTTTAATTTTTACTAATATTAGAAAAAAGGACAAGTGAAAAGTTTTAATGGACTTTATATAACTAAAATAAAAACAAACAAAAAATATTTTTTTTATTTCGATTAAATAATTTATTAAAGTTAAAAGCATAAAAAGATATTATAAATAAAAAAAAAATAATTTTTAAGAAACAAAAAAATTTATTTAAAAACAGAAATCGTCTAAAATATAAAATGAAATAAAATATATGTACTTATTATGAAAACACTATAGCTTATTAAAATATATTGCATTCAATCGTTTAACTATTAGTCCTAAGTCAATGATACCATATTGCTAGGGGAGCAGTTTATGAGACATCACCGAAAACTAATACAAAGCGTTTGGAGGGAGTATCTAAAGACACGTATTCATGCCAGGATAAAGAATCCAAAGGTGGAGTCGAATTTTTTACCCGTTCAAAACTAATGAGCAAAAATAGTTTGCTCCGGTAATAGTGTCAGTGGCGCCACTTCAGTGTAGCGTTTAGTGTTTCTGGCGCTACTGGCGTCATGCCGTTACGGAATCACAAATAAAGGTATCAGCGCCAGTGACGCCAACACCGGTATCAGCGCAATTCCGTGAAGCCGCGCAGCGTTACACACCCTTAATTAGTCCTATAGCTGGCAGAATAAAACGACAAGAGTTTAGGGCCATAATTTAATGTTTTTTAGTAATCAGGGCTTACATCAGTGGAACAATCTACTCACGCTCCAAGCACTCATATTTGTATTTACAGATTGCTTAGAGTTCAGGGAAAAAGTACTTAGATATGCCCTTAGAAATTGCTTATTTCTCGAGACCATAAAGACTTTCATCAAGTGTTTCAATTCCTGACCTCACGCGTGAGCCTTTATTAAACTCTTTCATCGATTTTTTTTACCAGCGCGCCATCGCTTAAGGATCGTCTATAAGAATGTGTGTATTGTGTGCCGCTGTGTCACTGCTGATCATTCTTTTGAATGCTCCAAACTCAGTTTATTACGCTTAACTATTTTATATCCTTCTTAAATGCATATTTGCTAGAAAAATCTCAGTACTTTATATATTTTACTGATTCTAAGTGTGTGATCTGTCATCTTATGTATATGTGTTTTTATGGAGTCTACTTAAAGTTTACTAAGTTTTCAATTGAATTTAATGTATGAATGGATACTTGAGCACGTGCTCTTGTTACAGCACTCTCATGCTTTTAGTATTACGTAGCATTCGCGAGCATTGTCTGACATAGTTTAAATTCACTTCGAAAACCTTCTGCTTGACTAACAAAAATATTTTTATTTGGAAGCAAAAAATTATAAGCGCTCACAATTTTGGTTGCTATCTCGCAAGCGACAAGATCACATTTGATTTTCAAAGAAAATTTACATTTTGAAAAAAAAAAAATCATTTTGTTATTTTATTCATAAGTAGCTTAGTGCTGACGAAAAAAACGGTTATATCTGCTAAAAAAATGTATACCTTCAAAGCTGTTTATATAAACAAAAGCTCTGATCTTTTCTTGTTTTATTTACCTTTCGATCTCGAATTCGGTCTATAGTAGAGCTCTTGTTTACAATCGCTTATCCTGCTAATCGATTAATCGAATAGCAACGATTGAGCTGTTTGGAAATCGAATAGCAAATATTCGATTTTGACCAATCACCTAACTCTCACTATTCGAATACTGGCGGTTTGAAAAATAAAATTTTTAAAATAAAAAAAATTCACAACTTTTTGTAGTTGCAACGCATGGACTCTGCGAGCTTATGAAGGTGATGAACCTCAGTTCAATTACCACCCTTGATTATATTAACCACAGAACGGAAAAAGTTATACAAAATAAAATTAGTTAAGGAATAGTCGAATCTGTCAGCTAATCGAATGCAAAGAACTAGTCGATTAGCGGTCATCGATAATTTTTTGAAACAACTATGATAAATCGGTTAATCGATTAGTCGATTATCAAGAGCTGTAGTTTATAGCTACTTAATTATTTATGTTGTGACGCATACTCGTACATGCTCAAATTTTCATAAACTGCGTATCCACTAATATATAATATGTAAATATGTAAATATTCTATCTGCTAGAGCCTTCTCTAGTACCTACTCGTAGTGTTGAGCATTCTCTAGTAGCCGCTCTAGCATAAGCATCCTTTAGCACATGCTCAAGTTTTCATTCATACCGTTCACTATCGTTATCGGTCTCCTACCAGGCTTTTATTATGTCTCCTATTGTTATCTCCTTTTTTCTTCTTTCTCTAACTATCAGTCGTCCTTTTTTCTGAATATTTTTCGCATTACTTCCTATTATTATCTATATTTTGTTTCTTTTTATTTTAAGTAATAAATCTTATTGCATGCCCTTCTTTATGCATAAACTAAATAAAATTTTTTTTTTCTTCTCCTTAAAACTAAAGTTCAGTTTAGACTATCTTTTTTGCATTTTATTATTGCTAGCGTACGAATGCCGTTCTATTGCAACAGCTCAGCTCATTCTCTTTAATAATAATGCACTATTTGAAATACTTAATTACTTTAAATCAACATTGTTAATATTGCCCAAGAGATTTACTAACCGGCACCATGTGAATATACTTCGACTTGCACCACACAATTACAATTACTTCTTATTTTCGCTTTGTTTTGTTTTTTCTTTCGTTACTTTAATGGCGCCTTTTGGATTTTTTCGTGTTTTCTCTAATTTTCTTCCTTCATTCAAATACTCAATAAAATTATGGTGCACCTGTGGCAAGAATACACGCATTTGTTTTATAGTCACCCTACCCATCAAACAAAACCCCCCAAAAACCAACTGCCCATTTAACCTTTTTGCATCTATTCAATAAATTCTTTCAAAGGTGGTGATTTCTCTCTCCTTCTATCCGTTTTTATATGTGCTTCGTTGTCCTTTTTTTTTTGCAAGTTTTTTGTCTCCGTTTTTGTTTTAGAACTGACGCCCATGACGTCCACCAAAACCACTATCATATAATTTACATAACGACTCTGATCGCGCATTGGGCACATTAGTCACCATTGTCGCTCCAGTTACCGAGCTACCATTGTGTGAACCATAGTTGGAAGCGCTGCTTAACCCTTCATTGCTGTAGGTTTGTTGTTTTCGGCGTCGTTGATGCAAATAGGTCCAGATGGCAATGACGGCGAGTTGTGCTAGCAGAAATACAGTAACAGCTACAATGAGGCCTGTGAAAAGAAATAAGAAAGAAAACGGGATTAGAGATTCATGGAAAGGGTCTGCAGAGAGGTGGGGTCTTAAATCCGGTACTTCAAAGTCGTTCAGTCTAGTTTTCGGTTCTCCCCTCCCACTATCATTCAGTCTTGATTTCCAACACAGATTTATTTCCATTAGCACTATAATGAATTTTTAATGAAACTTCATCCCCATTAACACTCAGATTTATATTGAGTGGATATTTTACTGCTTTAGCATTAATGGAAACACACACATATTTCCAATCAACCACTCCAAATCCATTAAAAATTGTTTGAATTTTAATGTGCGCGAGCTTCCATTAATGGTAATGTTGATATTTGAAAATTCTAAAATCCAGTCCTGATTTTGTGTACAGATTTATCTTCTTCAGCACTAATATTTATTGGAATGGAAGTTCATCTCCAATAACACAGATTAAGATGAAGATTTATGTACATTAACATCACACAGACTTCCAATAAAGCTCTCAAAATTAAGTAAAACTAGTTGTCTGTGTTAGTTCATTAATGTTAATGCTTACACATCTTCACTAAATATAAATTTGAATGGTAGTGGAGATTCACTTCCATTACAAATAAATAAAAGTAATAATGAAAGTGACACACCACTCAAAGGCAACGTTGTTTGTTAATGAAAGGGTAGTTTCGCTAAAATAAAATTTTGAGTTATAATGGAAAAAGCATTATCAGTTGTTAATCAACTTTTAGTGTCTGCTCTGATATTCTCCAAAATTTCGTCTGTGATCCTTCGTGTACGTCATACTTGCGAAGTACGTAAATTCAAGGTAGTAAATTCAAATACCCTTCTGGTAATAAAAATTTGTTTGGAAAAATTTACTATTCTGGAACTTTTTTCAACGGGAAAAATTTCCATGTGTGTACATTTTTTAAACCAATTTTTTGAGTAAAATTCCCAATTTTTGTGATGTACATTTTTTTGTTAGAAAAATCGAGTTTTTGTGTAATTTTTTTATTGTGTGTAGTTAAAATTTTTTATATTCCTTTAAAATAACCTTATTTTTGTAAAATAAATTTTTTTTTTGGAAAAATATATTTTTTTTGCAAAATTTTTTTCTTTTGCAAAAGTCCACTTTTTCTGTGTAAAAGTTTTAGTTGCGTAGTTATTTAACTTTTTTTTAACAGGCTATTTTTTTTTTAGGATAAATCGAGTTTGCGTATTTTTTTTTATTGTGTAGTAAACATTTTTCAAATACTTTTTTTTTTGATAAAAAATAACCCCTTTGTGAAATAAATTTTCTTTCCGAAAAATATATAATTTTTTCGCAAAATTTGTTTCTTTTGCAAAATTCTACTTTTTCTGTTTAAAAGTTTTAGTTGCTTAGTTATTTAATTTTTTTAAACTTTTTTTGTATAAAAATATCCCTTTTTAAAAAGTTTTAATTAGGTGGCTTTGTTGGCATCTGTAGCGCGGATTTTTGCATTCCTTCCCGTTGAGCTAAGGTCCTGAAGTTTTCACCGTTGTTCGGGGCGCTATGGCAATGAAATATAAAGTAACAAAATTTCGGTAGGTGGCGCGTGGGTCACTATTTAAAAAAAAAATCACATTTATGGTCCGATTTTTCTGGCATTTGAAACATGTATTTTCTTTTAAAAACATTTTCTCCCAAAAAAATTCACGCGCTAGGTGGCTTTAGTGTCGAGATATTGAGGAAGCGGCAAATGTTTTTATAGATTTTAAGCTTACAAGTACTTTTTAATGCCTACTAAGAATTCACAATCACGAATTTTCAGGACAACCTCTATGTGGTGAAGAATCTATGTAGGCATAGGAGAAATTAATTTATAGTTTGTAGTCCATTTTAAAAAGATTTTAAATTAAGAATATTTTTTTATAAATTTTTTCATTTAATAATTGAGAAAAATATCGTAATTCGTGAAATTTTTCGTTGTACGTAAATTAAAAAGAAAAAAAATTTTATAAACGAGTTTCTATAGACTTTTTTATCTCAATTATTTTTATGCACAACTTTTCCTGAGCTCTGGTGTAGTCTCTTTTACTATCCTATTCTTACCACATGCCACAATAACAGAACTTCATTGGTGGAGGAGCTCCATTCCTCGATCAATATACCAGGCATTTAATCTGATGACCAACTACCGCTGAGGGAAAACTATTGGTACAAAAATGAAGTGGTCCGTGGAGTGTGATAGAACCAGCAAGAAAAAGTTTATAGCTATGTAATTATTTAGTACCTAATATTAAATGTTTTCTCAAAAAACTAAATACCTCACTTTAACATTCTTAAACTTCAGCAATTATCAAAAACATTTGTGTGCCTAGTACAAAAAATTGAAATATCTACGAATGTGATCTGATATCCGTGTAGGCAAAACTTAATTTCTCATTACAACTTCCCAACATATCAAAATTATTCACAAACACTTATTATCCCCTACGCTTGGTTCCCTCCTGATAAATCGTTTTTAGTTAAAGTTGCAGTTTTTGTGGCGCCAACAACAGCCACAACTACTTACTAGTCACTACCGCTAATAACAACGTTCAGTATCAGTTATGTTGTTGCAATTTCTCCCATAAAATGCACACCTTTATTTTAACTGTTAAACATATCGAGTAACTTTTCAAATACTTTGTGTTAATCTGTGAAAACGGACACTTGAAGCGCTCATACCATTATCGCTTCGGCGCTATCTGTTACCAACTTCGTTTGTTTAAAAGTACGTAGTAACAATCAGCGATTAAAATAATGTCCTACTACCACTATAGGCATGTATGTGTGTATTTCGGTATTTATTTACAGTGACTATAAGATATATCACAACCAATTACGTCAACGCTTAACGCCTGATTGCGCTTGAGACTACTTGCGAAAGTCAACACGACAGAAGTCGCTGCAACCCAATCGTGTAGACCACGACTAAATTGTACGTATTTTCAGGCACTCAACAACATTGTTACATTGTAGCTTTAGTTTCGGTTGATCACTTGCCCAGTGCTTACATAAATAATGCTTAAATGCAGCTGTTTCACAGTGTTGCGCAGTAAAATAGCAACAAAAAGGGCTTTTTATTTGGGATGATTGGTTTCGTAGTTATTTTCACTTGTTTTCTTAGTAAAATTAGCCACTATTGAGTCCCACAAATAATTTTTCGACGTTTTTATAATATTTTGAAGAATAAAAAAATATATATATAATAAAAATGCGCAAGCTCATAAAGTTTCGCCCCTCTTATGGCCAAAATATACATCTGAGGTATAAATACAATATAAAATAAAATAAAATAAAATAAAATAAAATAAAATCAAATAAAATCAAATCAAATCAAATCAAATCAAATCAAATCAAATCAAAACAAATCAAATCAAATCAAATCAAATCAAATCAAATCAAATCAAATCAAATCAAATCAAATCAAATCAAATCAAATCAAATCAAATCAAATCAAATCAAATCAAATCAAATCAAATCAAATCAAATCAAATCAAATCAAGTCAAATAAAATAAAATAAAATAAAATAAAATAAAATAAAATAAAATAATATAAAATATAATAAAATATAATAAAATAAAATATTATAAAATATAATAAAATAAAATATTATCAAATAAAAAAAAATAAAATAAATAAATAAAAAAAATAAATAAAATAAAATAAACTAAAATAAAAAAAAAAATGAAATAAAAAAAAAATAAAATAAAATAAAACAAAATTAAATTAAATTACATTAAATAAAATGAAATAAAATAAGATAAAATAAAATGAAATAAAATAAAATGAAATAAAATAAAAGATATAAAGAAAAGAAAAAAAGAAAAATGAAATAACATAAAATTAAATGAAATGATAAAAAAAAAATAAAAAAATTAGAATTTATTAAAGTTAAAACTAAGGGGAAGCAATGGAAATGACAGTAAACGAACAACTAGGAAAAGAATCGGTAGAAAAAATAAAAAATATAATCAAATAAATACAATAACTTAAAAGGAATGGAAGGAAAAGGAAAGGAAAGGACGCGAAAGGAAAGGAAGCGAAATGGAATCAAAGGAAAAAAAATGAGAGGAAGAACAAATTAAAATTAATAACAAATAAAATTAATAAAAATCGAAATGAAAACTGTATTGCTAAATTAAAAAAAAAAATGTACTCCAGGAAAAAATGTAGATTTTTTAACACGAAACATTTTTTTTGTTAATTTCATGACACAATATTTTATGTGCAAAAAATGATAATTTTCCCCACAAAAAGTGTCTTTTTGCAGAAGAAAAAATTTTATGCAAAAAAAAAGCTACATTTTTATCAACATAATTATATAAAGGGGCAATTTCACACGAAAGATAATTTCTTAAAAATGTTCCAAAAAAAAATATATATATTTACAAAGAAGAATAGTTCTCTTTTACACTAGAAAACGATTCAAGCAAATTTTGCTCAAAAACTAGTTAAAAAATAAACAAATTACACCCAACAAAAAATTTTAACAACAAAATAATTAAATATAATTTTTTTGCTTGAAAGTCTTTAACACATTTGCTCTGCTATTATATGGCACACGACTGTATAAAAAGTTACACCACCATCTTTACGGTGGCTTTTCGCTCTGATCATGCGCCGTCCGTCGCGATCGTGTTGGTGATAGCAGGTTGCCCTACCGCTGATCAGCAGTTGCGCTTAGGCAGCGTTCATATATCTGAACTATATTACGCTAGCCCTGGGTATATTGTTAAGTAATGTATGTATGTATTTATGCAAGGAGTGCATCTATTGTCTGTCGTTTGTATAGCTTGGTACTTACCGATCGCATTAACACAATAGCCTTGTCCTGCTTCACCGCTAATGAAAATCGTTTCGTTGCTATCGTACGCTGTAGATTTGGGCTGTTGTTGTTGTTGCTTATCGAAACCAAATTTGTCAGTGATCTGAATTGATTGTACCAAAAGCAAATCCTCTTGACTAGGTTTGCTGCTCGTTGAGACGGCTGTTTCACGTCTGTTGCGCAGGCGCAATTGCTTTTGTCTGTTATGTTGCTGTTGTGCTTCAGCTAGTTGTTGTTGGTGTTGCTGCTCGTGACTACTCAGCACAGTGCCAGCAAATGTTGCTGCGCAAGGACGAAAATTATGTAAAGAGAAAGGAGGTAGAAATATATACGAAATATGATAATAATCAGTTAGGGCAGATATTTCTTTCTCTTTCTTTCGATTTGAGTTCTACTACTTAAATTTTTTTTTTTAAATATTGCTATCACATATTTTTGTATGTTGTTGTTCAGTTTGCTGCACTTGTTATAAAATTGCAAACAGCTAAACTTTTCGTGTTGTATGAAATGAAGCGATAAAAACTAAAATGACTGCCATTAAATTTGAGCTCTGCCTGTTGGTTGCATCAGTTCGTATTGCGTTAGCCTTATTGTGCCTTACATAATGCGAAATTATCTTACATTTATTGTTTAACACTATTGCCCAAAAGTTTTCATTGCCTTGTGACAGCGAAAGGTGAAATGAGATGAGTTTGCTTTGCTGAATTGGTACGGTGAAAGGGTCTGTTAGTGTTTGCAAAACATTTTGTTCTCAAACTCCCTGTTATTGCTTTTGACTGCAGTTGACCTGCGCCATTGACGTAATTTGTCAAATTAAAAAAAAAAAAAAAAAAATTTTGTAATAATTTTAATTTGATGAAGATGATGGTAAGAAAAACGATTTTAGATAATTTTTTTTTTAAACTTGTGAAAGTGTAATATTACCTTTGAGGGGTAATTCTATTGTGAACACATTAGTATAATTTTGTACGATACGCAAACCTTACTTTACAAGTTTAAGAAACAAATTTTGAAGTAGTTATGGCTGAGCTCAAGGTCAGGTTGACAGATCGAAATGAATTTTTAAGAACAGGGATGATGGTTGTCCCTAAATTCTATTTTTAATTATTAAATTAATGGAAAAATTATTAAAAAAAAGAAATAAAAAAAAGATTCACAAAAATTGTTTTTCGAGCTCATTTCGACGGCTGAGTGGAAGATCACCCTATTTCAAAATATTTTTCAAAAACGTCCTATCTCCGAATTTCTTTGAAGAACGCCCCACCTCAAAATTGTTTTCAATAACGCCCTATTTCAAAATTTGGCTTAAGAACGCCTTATCTCAGAATAAGTTTCAAAAACGCCCTATCTGAACGAAAATTCAATACAATTTTAGCTAAGATAGGGCCTTTTGGAATCAAATTCTCATATTTTGAAACAGGGTGATCTTCCACTCAGCAGTCGATTTATAGGCATAAAGTATTCATCATACATAAACCGAAGATCACAGCCGGAGTGTCAAAAATGGACACAAAAAAACCATTTAGAGCAAGGATAAATGCAGATAGATCGCAATGTGTTGGTGAAAAAATATAACGGTAGTAAAATAGAAATAGGAGCTGCCAAACAAATCATCGTTGTGGTGGCCCAATGGCCATTTTTCTGATGAAGATGTATAGCAGCTCACCAATTTTGTCTATACGGAAAGCTATGGCGGCCTTCTTTAAACTTTCCTTCCCTGATCGAATCAAATTTTTATTAATTAAAACAAAAATATTAAAAAAATAAAAAAAAATATGAAAACAATAAAAATGATTATTATTGATCTCGAGCTCATTTATAGTCGTCAATACTTCAGTTAAAAGCTTTTTCTAAAGAAAAAAGATGAATATGATGATGATTTTACAACTGAGGTGAACTCTTACACTTAAACAATTTTTAAACAAAATGTAATATAAAAGTGTAAAAATTAGAAAAAATAATCGACATTCGCCGAACTCAATGTTATAGATATTTAAGACGAATAATATCGCTATATCGCAAACTTTTTTCATGGGAAAACACTGAAGAAATTCTACTCGTCGAAAGCACTACGATATATTTGAAATTACCCGATAACAAAAAAATTATCGATATCGGAACAAGAAACTGAATAATCGATACATCACGCTATATTTCAAACTTTTTCTCATACGAAAACATTAAAAAAATCTTCTACTCGCCGAATGCACCATATTTGGAATTTTTTTTTTTTGGTGCTATTCGATGAAAGGAAAGTCGAAAAAAAATACACGCTAACAAAAATAAAAATTGATATCGACACAAGAAACTAAAAAATCGATATAAAAATCTATTTTTGTGTCGCGCATTTCACCTTTTGGCTAGTAACTAAATCTATCAATCCTATAAAAAGCAATCTATATCTTTCCCGCCCCTCACTTACCTGTCACATTCAACGAGCGCCTTCTACGTCCATACGATATCAACGACTTGAATTCACCACCCATATCTTCCTGATCGCACTGTACTGGTTCGCAACTCGGCATGCAGGGTGTCACAAGTGCACGGAACTGCACCACCTCCGATGAAGGAAACTTGAATGCATCAAAGTGCGATAGTAAAATTTTACCAGATAATGAACTCTTATAAATCGGTCCCATAATGAAATGATCCGTAGGACAACCATTTGAATCGATCAATGTAATTTCTGCATTATCACCACCATCCATAGCAACCAATTCGCGTACAAAGATCTCATAGGGACTATGTTCATCGAGTATTTCAAATTTAAGCGCCAAAGGATCACCAACCTCAGCTGAGCGCATCATCTCGGAACCATCACGTGACGTGATCTTCATAACAACATTTGGTGAATCGACAATTACCTCTTCACTCAATGCTGGTTCAATATCACCCTTTACACCCAAATCAACATCATTCGTTACCGATTTATTAGTTAAGTCATATTGACATGTAACAGCTAGACCCAAATCGGATGAAGTGACTATAGTATCATGATGCTGTATAACCACGTCGTTCATATAACGTCCAGAACCGCTTTGACGTACATTACATTCCAAATCTTGATACCCCATGCGTAGTTCAAAGTCTAGTGCAGTTTTAACATCAATAGCACATGATTTTGGTGAGCCCTTGGCATAGACTTTGCCATCGAAGAGTTTCGAGGTGCGTATACGTGCAATCATATCACCAGCTCCACATTCGATGGTCACATTATAGCAGGATGATAGTTCATAGGTTGCCGCCTCGGGTACTTCCAGATAGGGATCTTGCACGTCGGAGAGTGTGGCGCGACTGTGATGGGAGAGACGGCAAACCATATCACCAGTGTCACCATAGTCGTAGGAGTGGCATCTAAGTAGGAGAGAGAGAAATGAAAAATTTGATATTAAAATTGAAAGTTTTGAGATCTTAAGATTGTTGTTGAAGTCTTCATAGGTACTTAAGGACTCTAAAACCTAGCTGCCCATTGCAGCGCCCTTAACCTAGCAGCTCTAAAAAACTTGGCATATGAGTTCGCTAGTAAAATATACCAAGATAAGAACTGACAAATACCCATGAACCCTTCGGGATTCGAATACAACTATATCCATGCCAATCGGCTTAAAATAACCTCCATTTTCGATAGGTTCCCGAGGAAGCTTTTCCCAGAAATTGTATAATGCTACTGTAGTATGTTAGACCAACCCACAGTAGAGGCTTCACCGTTTCTTCCACTGCGACATTAGGTATCTGCACCATAAGCCCTGATAGTCTAATCACAACTGAGCTTCGCAACTACGCTAAATATGCCCCTTCTATTTGTCTCAAGAATGCCTAAAGATAGTACTTCCCTACAGGAGGTCGACATACTCCTAGGCACTCTGCAGGACTGAAAACCTGTTAGTCTTCCTAAGCCAGTGCTGAGAGTGATTGTCCGCTGATTGGCGCCTCCTATCTGAAATTTTTTTGAAATGATGCAAGTATGAAACAAAAATGTACTACGCATTCCAACAAAACTATTTGTAGGTTGCCACCTAATCCCATCATATTTATTTTTTTGTGTATCCGCTATTATTTCGAAAACTATTTGACACATTTCTATAAATTTTTGTATGTAGCATATCTGATACAATGGTAGTTCTTTTACTCAAGTGTTGCCACTTAAGATTTTTAAAGAACGTTGCCACATCTTTGCATTTTAAAATTTTTATAAACTAAGTCAGATGTGTCTATATAAATATAAACCTAAAGGTATTTTACGTCTTATTTTTAACAAATACTCTTCTGGCTACTATTATTACCACCTAGGGCTGCCACCTAATACTATTATGTTTATCCTCTTGTATCTCTGCTATTATCTCGAAAGCTTTTATCATATTTCTATAAATTTTGTATATGTTATCTTCCACGATTTAAGCTTCCCTACTCAAGAGTTGCAACTTAGGATATTTTTACAAGGTTGCCGGCTTTGTGATATTTCTATGTAAAAAGCTTTTAATTCCTTTAAAGCTTAGCGAGCAAATGCTGCCAGCAAATTACGCATAAATTCTTAGTTTATCTGTCCACAGTAGTCATCTGCTACTACGAGGTGTTTTTTTTACAGGTTTGTTTTTCGAATAGAGATAAAACTGGCATTTTGTGGTCAAATCTGGCAACTCTAATGTCATTTATGTTCAGTTTGGTTTGCCATTTCATCATGAACAGGTTGACAAAAGAACAACGCTTGCAAATCGTGCAAATTTATTTCGAAAATAATGGTTCAGTTCGCGAAGTTTACCGTGAGCTCCGTCCATTTTATGGTCGACATAATCGTCCATCAGAGCAATTAATTCGGTTAACCATGGATCGTTTTCGCACTACGTTTACTCTATGTGATAATACGCATCCGCAGAGACGTCGAACAGTGCGCACCGAAGAAACAATTGCCGCTGTAGAGCAAAGTGTTGAAGAGGACCCGAATGAATCGATTCGCCACCGTGCACAGCAATTGGAGCTTTGTCCATCACCTTTATGGAAGATTTTGCGCAAAGATCTTGGCTTGCGACCTTACAAGATCCAGCTTGTGCAAGAATTAAAGCCGCGAGACCATGCAATGCGTCGTGATTTTGGTGTATGGGCCGAAAATGAGATTGATTTCGATGCTGATTTTCATCGCAAAATTTTGTTCAGTGATGAGGCTCATTTTTGGTTGAATGGCTACGTCAACAAGCAAAATTGCCGCATTTGGAGTGAAGAGAATCCACATGAGACCCTTGAAACGCCATTACATCCACAAAAACTGACTGTTTGGTGTGCTCTATGGGCTGGTGGAGTCATTGGGCCATACTTCTTCCGCAATAATGCTGGAGAGGCAGCTACCGTTAATGGAGACCGGTATAGAGCCATGATAACCGACTATTTTGTTCCCGAATTGGATGGCATGAATGTGGATGAGTTGTGGTTCCAACAAGACGGCGCTACATGCCACACAGCGCACGTCACAATCGATTTATTGAAGGAAACATTCGATGAGCGCATAATTTCGCGGAATGGACCTGTCAATTGGCCACCAAGGTCGTGTGATTTGACACCATTGGATTATTTTCTTTGGGGATATGTGAAGTCGCTCGTCTACACCAACAAACCAGAAACGTTAGGGGAATTGGAAGCCAACATTCGTGGCGTTATTGCCGACATACAGCCCCATATGCTCGAAAAAGTGGTTGAAAATTGGACCTGTAGAATTGGCTTTATTCGAGCCAGCCGCGGCGGTCACATGCCCGAAATCATATTTAAACATTAATGGCATAAAATTATCCTTCCAATAAAGCCAAATTGATGGACCTTAAAACGATTTTCTTGTGTTTTATTTCAATTCAAAGTTCTATACCCCTAAAAAAAACACCCTTTAAATTTACATAAGAAAAAGCTGAGTGACATCAACATTTGCTCTCATTGATTTAATCGCCTGTCAGCATTGTGCTGCCAATAGTTTTCTAACAGCAACAAAGTGGCAACCACACATTGACGCACTGACTGCTTATTAAACTTACAAGCTTTTGGGTAAAAAAAAAAATATATATGTATATATATTTACAAGAAATTATGTATGAGGCTACATATTCATTCAAGAATTGTACTTTTTCCCCCATTTTCCCCTTTTTCTACTTCTGCCGTTTTATCTTATCTAAGTTCTCATCAAATTTAAATTTTCTTCGTTGGCTTAGAAAAATCATATAAAAGTTGTTTGCGCAACAAATTTGCACCCACTGCGCTACACAATATAACGGTACAAAAATATGCTCGTAAGCAATGTAAGGTAGTTGTTATTGGAATTGCGATGGCATTAATTTGCACACAATCGCATTTCCATCGCAAATTCTCCGCAAGTGGCAGTTGATTAGCTGCGCTACTTCTTTTTACCAGCAGCGTCATCGCAAAGCAGCACGTCATCATCAACAACAACTGATTAAGCAAAGCAACACTTGTAGCAACATGTTGCGGAAACAACTAAGTGTCATGTTGTTGTTTCAAATGTTGACATGCTAATGTATTGACATTTGTTTGTTTGGTTGCAGCCGCGTTTGCTAGATTATGTTGACCATTGAGTTGCTTTTTTATTTTTGTTTTCTAATATTTTTGTTGTTGTTGTGTTTTTTTATATAGCTATGACTAGTTTTTGACTATAATTTGTTGTCACTGAATGGTCGCCTACGGAGTAATCATGGAACACAAGCTGACTTGACCGCATTTATTGCCAGCTAATCATGGTAGAAGTGTGTTTGGTTAGTTTCTAGCTATGAAATATATACAAGGTGACGCGTAAAGTAGTGCACAACAGTGCGCAGGCGCGATGTTTTCAAGTTTATAATAATGACCGTTTTTTATTAATTTCGATGCAAGTCAAAATTTTTTCTGCTTGCTTTAAAAAAATATTTGAATCGAAAGCAACAAAAGAAAACAAGCAAGCACAAAAAATTATAAGTGCTCACAATTTTAACTGCTATCTCGTAAGCGATAAGTGCACACATGATTTTCAAAATAATTTTTAAATTTTGAAAAAAAAAATATTGTGGTATTTCATTTATAATTCGATAAGTGCTTACCAAAAAAAAAATCTTCTTTGATAATCTTCTAACTTTAAACGAGCTATGTTTGTACTGTTATATATTTATATATATGTTTACCCACTACTATCTTTTGTATATAGTTAGTGTACTAAATTCCAAGACTTTCGGCTTAGGTGTTGCCATTGAGTTTGTTTTAACAGCGGTGCCACTTATTCAAATTTTTTAATTTAAATTAAGTGAGATATACGAATTGGTGGTGTGGTGGTAGGATGCTGACCAACCATACCGAAGGTACCTACTTCAAGTGCCGGGACTGGTAAAATCAAATTTTTTTTTTTAAAAACTTTATTCAAAACGCTATCGCCACTCGGCAGTGATCGGTAACTCTGCGAGCAGTACACTACAAATTGGAAGAACATCTCTGCTCTGAGGTATACCGCGCCTAATTATTATTATTGTTACGCCATTGGAATAAGTGTAGTTTACATTGTATTTCAACAAAAATATTTCTAAGTAGAGTTGCCACCTAATAGTATTATATTTATTATTTTGCACATCCCCTTTTATCTCGCAAGCGACTTGACGTATTTCCATGAAATTTTGTTTGTAGGTTATCTGCTACAATCTAAGTGCATGCACTTAAGTGTTGCCACTGAACAGGTTTTTACAAAGTTACCACTTATTTGAGTTTTTTTAAAACTATTTGCTTTATATGGGTATCAAACGAAACTTGTTTTGAGTTGTTTTTCAACAAAAATATTTTTAGGTGTTACCACATAGGGTTGCCACCTAGTCCTTTGTCTCGAAAACCACTTTACATATTTCTATGACATTTTGTATGTAGGGTATCTGCTAAAATCTAAGCTCTTTTACCTAAGTATTGCCACTTGGTATGTTTTTTTTTTAATTGTTGCCACTTATTTTAAATATTTTTGAGATTAACTGAGATATGGTAAGCAATCGCGATTTTCGATATAGTTTTAATGTCTTATGTTTCATATTCGAGCGGAGCAATAAGAACTGTATATGTAATCGACTTCGATTAAATCAGTCGGAATAAACTTTATTTTATAAATTAGATTTTTTTTAAATTTATCTGGGACTACAATTACTATAATCATAATCGGCTTCTTAGAGTAATCTTCCACCTGCGCAATCGATAACATTAACTGTTGCGATTATATTAATCGGAAAAACCGTTCACTCCACTAAAGACATCGCAAAGTTAATCGCCGAATTAGCGAAACGTTGGAAGTAAGAATAATTCAACATGACTTTCGGTATACAAATTTAGCTTCTACTTCTTCCGACACCTTGTATCCTAACATCTCTTGGTTGTGCGCTACGCTCGTACACGCTAAATTGATTGTCAGCTCTTAACAGTTATTTCTTACATTGTCCTGCCACTGTCACACTTACCTGTACGGCGAATTCAAACATAAATCACGACACTCATCAATGCTGCCAACATCCTGATATACCGAATCCACCGTTTTCAATATGCGACCTGACAAACGCTTGAACTCGCACAATTTATTTGGCTCATCGGCGCAGTTATTCTCGAGATAATCGACAGCATCGTGTGGTTGGAATGCGCCAGTGCCGGCCAAAGTAATACGGTCCATTTCAGAGAGCTCACAAGTGTTTGTTGTGCGATAATAGTTGGCCGATCTGCAAAAGAGAAAACAAAAAGAGAAGCAAAAATAAAAATTCGGCACTAAAAGCATAAAAAAGCTAGTTGGCGTGAATAAAATTAGTTTAAATAAATTATGAAATAAAAAAAAAGAGCAAACTAAAGCAAACAAGCTTGACTTCTTGAGGTCCTTTATTGTGGCATGCAATTTATCGCACAATAATCTGCCTTCATTGACGTTGCTGGTGCTTGCTGCATGCTTTGTTCCGCAGTTTATGCGCTCGATCTAATTTTGCTATTTATGGCACTAACACGACCGCTAGACGTACAACTCTAAGCTTTACGTTCAAGCAGGGAATGTATGAATGAGCTGCTGGGGTGACTAAATGAATAGGTGACTGCGTGAGTTTTATAAACGCTTATTGTTGGCAGGTGTTTTTGCCTTTTATTTATTTTTTTTTTGCTTTTATGGGTGATGCTTTGAATTTTGTGTGTTAAAAAGCGATTTATTCCATGTTTGGGCGGACGTATTATTTTTCAGTTGAAGCAAGCAGGTGTAATACGAAATACGCCCATCGTAAAGAAGTGCAATAAATAAATCTTTAAAATAAGTGGCGATTCATTTGCCGCATAAGCATTTAGAGTGCACCCGGGGTTAATAGAACTAGTTGTTAGTTTTAATATGGAATTTCGTTTGATGATTATTGTATTTAGTTTAGAACACATTTAATGTGCATAGTCTTTGAAATATTTTTTTTTAAATTAGCTATTGATTATGTAAATGCCTGAGATTCAGTCGCCTAAACTTTGATAAATATTGGTTTTCACATTAGACCAACATCATTCATGATTCAGTGCGCTTTACCGGTCAGCCAATTTTGGCCGTTGCATACCACAGCACTTCAGTCACCTTGTGGCGGTAACTGACGCCGATTGTCCCCATCAAAAGGGGTCAAGTCATCTTCAGTATAGGTATCGACCTTCGTCTGCTGTCGAAAGCAGGCGTCGACAGGAAAACCTTCTAGGGCGGAGCTTTTTTTGTCCGCTCACATAAAGTCACTTTGCCAATGGATCCTTTGGGCTATAATTCGCTGCACTATGCTCATATCTGCCTAACGATCGTATAACTAAACTTTGTATCCACTAAATATATTGGCTAGGCTAAATAAAGCATTCGATAACACTTATTCTCTTCTGCTAACGAGGTACATGATGATTCCTACTTCACTATAACTATTCCAAAGATATATGTATTTTTTAAAGTTATAGAAAAAATTATAAATTTGAGTATGTGTCCCATCACTATGTAAAAATGGTAGATTACTTGTATTTATCGATTTTTGACAAATTATATTAAAATAATTAAATCGACTTTCCAAATATTAAACATTCTTGGGTTAAAAAAAACTTACGTGAAAACGCGAATTTTGAAAAATCTATCGATTTCTACATAAACCATTTTTCAAAAGTGTTCTTTTAGAGTTATAGACTTTTGCATACCGATTTTTTTTTATAATTTTCGTAATACTTTATATATTGTCAAGACTAAAGAAAATATTCGTTGAAACTAGTTTTCCCATTGATACGATTAATTATCACTAATCGGCTATCATTTTTAAAACACAACCAAATTTATCGATTTGTGAAAATTATAGGTACATTTTATCATAGTAATTTTCGGATTTTTGAGAAATTATATTAACTGAATAACATCTTTTAAGTTATCACTCTGGTAACAGTTTCGAAGACCGTAGGTGTAAGCGCGAATCTCAATAAATTTTCGATTGATACAAAAATCGATGTGCCAGTAATGGATTTTGAGAATTATCGATTTTTGGCAATCTAAATTTTTGTGTATTTTTCCAATAAACCATTTCGTATGTGCTGCTTTATATAAGTTTTATTTTTACTACTTTCGAGCTATACTGTTTCTCCATTTATTAGCTGTTTAATCGATAGCTAAAATTCGAGATTTTCCGAGACTTAAAGAAAGTCATCAATACCAACTTCAAAAGATTTTCCATTTTTAAATCTTTCAAATTTCACTTTTGGGCGAAATTATCGAACTTTATCGTTTATTTTAAATGTATCGATTTTTGAGAAATTAAATTAAAATAAGAAAATCACATGCTTATGCTGGGAGATAGAACACGCTACCAACCTCAAAAGATTTTCCATTTTTAACTTTTATAAACTTAAAAATTTGGGGAAATATCGATTTTTATCGGTTATTTCAAATTGATTATTTTTGAGAAATTTAATTAAAATGAGGAATTCACATCGTTTAAGGTGACGTTAGTAAGATAGAACACGCTACTTAAGAGATTCTCCATTTTCAACTATTCCAAATTCAACAATTTGGGGAAAATATCGATTTTTATCGTTTATTTTAAATTATCGATTTTTGAGAAATTCAATTAAACTGAGAAAATCACATGCTTATGCTGGTGAGATAGAACACGCTACCAACTTCAAAAGATTTTTAACTCTTCAAAATTTTACCATTTGGGGAAAATATCGATTTTTATTGTTTATTTTACATTTATCGATTTTTGAGAAATTAAACTAAAATGCGGAAATCACATCCTATAAGGTATGATTCTTCAAAAAACTATCGTTTTGTGAAAAAATCGATATTTTACAAGTAGATTTTAAAAGCTATCGATTTTTTTGTGAAACTGAATTTTCTCAAATACAATTTTGTATAATGAATTATTGGAAATAGTAGTGATTCGATAATTTTTATCGAGTTATTGGACGTAATCGTAAATCGATAATTTTATAACGATTTGTTGGGAATTATAGGCTGAAACCCATTCATTTTTGTAATTCAAAGTTGCAGATTTGCGAAAAATCATCGATATTATAGGTGCGATATTTTCACTGAGTAGTAAATGGGTTATCGATTAACAAACTTTTTGAAAATATCGATTGTATGCGATTTTCGAGGAAAATCAACACGTTTCGTACAAAATTACACAACAAACTTAATAAATTATAATTTTAAGAAAAAAATCCAGTATGCTCAAATTCTATTGGAAGTGAAAGGTAAACCACCAAGAACTCAGTGACTCTCGGTTGTGAGTGTGATCTAATCAACTACCAGACTGACAAACAAATGAGCCAAAGCTCCTGTAAATGCAAATAACAAAAGCAAAATAATGCAGAAAAGCAGAAATAACCTCAGACCACACGCAACGTTACCTTGCCACCAGCCAAATCAATGATGCCACCTCAGCAGGCGTGCTGGCATTGTAATGATTCACATTTCACATTGTACGAAGGCGCAACAATTCAGCCACTTAAAAAGCTGAAATTCTGTTGCTACTGCAATATTTGGCACAATCTAACAATCCAGTTGAAGCTGCAAACTATGCTTTTCGGCTTTATTTTTATAATTTTTTTTGTTGTTTGTTTCTTGTTTTTACGTTTTTTGGAATTCGAAAATGCAATTGATACGATTTTGCTAAAAGTTCAGCTTTAATTGACATAAATAAATGTTATTGTCAGTTTGTCTATTTAAGGCAATCGTATGCTGAACAGTTGTAGTCAAGAAGGTGAACGTCCTTGTCACCGCACACATAGCCATGTGGAGTACAGGCTGCTTGCATGAGATTGTGTAATTTTTGCATGTGGAGTGCCTGGCATGTGGACTATGTATGTATATGTATGTGAAGCATGTAATATCAATGTAAGTATGTTGGTATGGTTTTTGTGCAATTTCCTGGAAGCATGATAAGGTCATATAACCATGAGTGCATATGCTGGCTTACAACTTTCTATGCGCATGCATACTTAATGTACCATCTGGGTATACGAGCTTATTGCCTAACAGGTAGTGCACTTAGTGGTCCAAACAAGGCCTGCTAAGAGATTTTCGATAGCACTAACTCAATCTTCAAAGTAACAGCCATACATTGGAGTGCTCTTGAACACGATGCATAGGTATCGATTAAGCATAAAACATTTGAAAGAAAAGTTTAAAATAATGTTGAAGTTGTAGCTGGCTGATAGTTTGGTAGAATATTGAACTAATTAGCACTTTGTGATTAATCACTTTCTTGAAACATGTGATTAGTCAACAACGCGATTAATCAATTAAGTTTCTTTCTAGTCAATAAAAATTAATTACAAACATGTCAAAATAATTTCGAACGCAAAACTGACTAATTACCCTGCAAAAAATGCGATTAGTCTAGGGTAGATCCGGGATGAGTCGCAAAGGAGCATGTGACCAATGCCAGTTTTACTCTCTATGTATGGGTTGGAGTAATCCCTTTTGTTTAAGAATGTCCTATGAAGAGACTAATCGGTCGCTTTCATGCCCAACCGGGTTGTGTCGGACAAATTTCCTTTGTTCCCGGGTACTGTCGGACAATTTTACTTTCAACGCCTAAAAGTAGGCTACAGAAATTAAAATCGACTTACCCCAACTATGCCTTAACGGAATAGTGGGGATCAATTGTAAAGGTATTGATTACGGATCAGTCTCTTTGGAGATCAGTCGCACGATTTTTGGCAGTGCAGCTAGTCAAAGTATTGAGCTAGTCAGCACTTTCTAAATAAATACTTTCTTCAAACATGTGATTAGCCACCAAGGAGATTAATGAACTAATTTTCCTAATTTTTGATCAAAATCAAATGATAGCTGACTGCAATTAGTTAGGTAAAGTATCGAAAGTGCAGCAAAATTTTGATTACTTCCTGTTTTCAAACATGTGTTTTGTCAAAAAGGTAATTAATCAATTACCTAACTTTTTTTAATCATTAAAAATTTATTACAAAATTAAAAAAAAAAAAAAATTTCGGACTGCAAGCTGACTGATTAGTAAGTAAAGTACCGAACTAATCAGCACTTTGTAATTAATTACTTTCCCCAAACATTTGATTAGTCTGCAAGGCGATTAATTAATTAATTTACTTTTTGAATACTAAGAATCGATTGCTCGAATAAACTTCCTTTTGATTAAAATAATGTTGAAATGATGGAAGATTGCGATTAGTTAGGTAAGGTATCCAACTAGTACAAAAATTGTGCTTAATCATTTTTCATTATTAACTAAATTTTTGATTAATCAATTAATCACACATTATTAAAATAAATTTTTGACTTTTTAAGACTACGAGATTTGAAAAAGGAGCCTAAATAATATTTTTTAGGAATGTGCTATTAGTCAGTTAATCGAACTTTTCAATTAATTCTAACGTGATCAATTAACTAGTCAGAGCACAATTACTGACGATTAATCAGGGCGATTTAGAATTTTACTTTTTGATAATAAAAAATAGATTACTCATGGAAACTTTCTTTTTGATAAAAATATAGTTATTGATACATTTTGCCGGCCGCCGTGGTGTGAAGGTAGTGTTGCCGGCCTACCACACCGAAGGTCCATGGTTCGAGCCCTGGTACAGGTAACATCAAAAGTGATTTGAAAAAAGTTTTTCAAAAACGGGGTCGCCCCTCGGCAGTGATTTGGCAAACTCTCCGAGTGTATTTCTGCCATGACAGGCTTCTCAGCAAAAATTCGTCTCCTTTGTAGATGCCGTTCGGAGTCGGCAAAAAACTGTAGGTCCCACCAATTTGTAGGGAAAATTCAAATCGGCACACCACAAATTGGAAGAGAAGCTTGGCGCAAAAATCTCTTAGGAGGTTTATGATGATATACCTGTTGTATATCGCGCCATAGAGAGATAGTTGTTGAGAGATTAGTCCAGAGGCTTATTAATCAATTAATTTTCGGTTTGATTATTAAAAATTAATTTTTCGCATGAACTTCCTTTTTGATAAAAGTAATGTTGATATGATAGATACTCTAGTAAAATAATTTTGGGGTAATCAAAACAATTAATCGATTAATTAAATTTTGATCAATGCATTAATCGCAGATCCCAATTAATTTGATTTTTGACCTTAGAGGCATTAAAATTCCTAGTCATGCTTATTACATTTCAAAAAGAGGCTCAAATAAAATTTTTTTCAGAATGTGCGATTATTCAATTAATCGAACGTGGCAATTAATCATAATTTGATCAATTAATCTTAGTTTTTCGAAAATAGAGTAATGGTAACTAGATTAATCATTAGCCATCTTCGTATTTAACTAACACACCACCTAACGATATTATAACATTTGATCACACTGTATTCTTAGATTTATTTGTTAAGAAAGTTAGTGATTTATAATATACATTTACCTATGTAATATCAATTTCACTTACTTTATTGATAGAAATAAGCAATTTTACTCAGATTTCGATGAGTTATTTTTTAAAAAAATAGTAAATACTTGTTATAAAATAAATCAATCTTTGCAATTAATCATCAACATGATTGATTGAACAGTGCTTTATGCAATTAATACCAAGATTAACCGCTTTAGTCAACTATGAGATTAATTAAAATGGGCTGTGGTCAATTATTTTACTTTTTGCTTACTCAAAAAATTAATTACCGGATTATACTTTGTTTTCGTCTAATCAAAAATTTAAACAAATCGAATAATGTTGTGGCGAAGGTCCAAGGTTTGAGCCCTGGTACAGGGTCGCCTTTCGGCAGTGGTTTGGCAAACTCTCCGAGTGTATTTCTCTCCTCGGAGATATATATCGCGCCAGTTATTTATTTATTATTTTTTTAATCAGTTAATAGGCCATCAACTGCGGTTATATTGAATTCATATCAAAAACCTACGAGGAGTGGTCCTTCACAATTAAAATGCGTTGAACATCAACTTCATTTTGGCTTTATGAATTATTTGAGTCGAATAAGCTCCTATTCGTGAAGGGATAAGAGCAAGTTTCACATGAAGTTACTAAAGTAAAAAAACCCAAATTCACCTGTTAGTTCGCGGGCGCGTCTTTATGTCCCACACAACAAAAAAACTCAAAATCCACATACCGTGCAAATCGAAGACCAGGAAATAATATCGTTCAACACAAATAGCTATGGAAAATTGCAAATTGCAGTGGCAACCGCAAAAATTGCGTGAGTACAACTTATTTTGTGCTCCAACAACTGTTGGCTGTTGACCGACTAGCCGCTTGGTGCGATTGTCCGTCCATCTGGATGGCGTTGGCTGATTGGGTCGAACAATTGACCATCACTTTACACACACGTAAACGGCAATAACAATAAAGAACAATGTTGGGAGCGCAACTAATTATTGTTGAGCTAATTATAAGTCAGCATTTGAGTTAAAACCGTTACATTTCGCACAAGTGCAAACGCAATGCATACCAACAGTAGCTGGAACTGCAAATGGGACAGCGCTATTTTTCGTTGGTCATTCATTCACTCATTCTGAAAGTAAAAACTTATAAAAGGTTGTTTAAGCGACATAAGCTATAACTATTTATTTCGTCTATTTTATTTACGCTGCACTCTCCTGTAATTCGCAAGCAGCTTATGAAATACCCCAAAGATATAGTTTATGTTTTGTAATCCCAAAGCGGGGTTTTTCACAACGAGAATGAGGAAGCCAATCCCGCGCAATGCCTCAGAGCCAACAGTGCTCGCCCCCAATTAATACATACAAGGTGTAAAGGTGCCCCGCACCCCCGTTCTACATAGAACAAATAATTTAAATAAATAAAATAATAATTAAATAAATATTAGAAAAGGGCTCCCTATTTATTATGTGCACCGCACACCCCCTTTTCCTCTCTAAACCAATAATATTATATAAATAATTAAATAAAATAAAAAATAACTCAAAAAAACTACTCGCCCTCCATACAGCTTAGAAAAAGGTAATGTTTTAAATTTGTATATAAAAGAAAACTGGGCTGGTCAGCCTGTACCTTTCACTTTCAGGTTGACTGGGCATAGTAAATTTTTTTTTAAAAGTGAGTGGGCGTGGCTCTATGCTAACAAATCTTTAATATCATATGTTATCGCTATTATTTATACCAACCATATGAAAGTTCTTTATATGAAGTAGTTAAATCGCCTAAATAGGAAGAGAGAGTGATGAAGAAGAACAGGCAGGAACAGAAAAGGGTTAAGCAATATGGAGAGCGAGAAAGAGAAAAGCTGATAGAATAGGCAGAAGACCGGTGGCATAGAAGGGGGCAAAATTAGTTACATTTGCCTTACAAACAGCTAAGAGACAGGGCGAAAGTACTTATAAATGACCTTATAAAACTTTTACATCTTAAGCTTAAAGTACTTACAGTAACCCAAACAAAATGGTTACTTAGATTACTTATGTTTGCACTTATAAAATGCTTACAGCTAAAAAAATTTTTAACTTAGAATCATTTTTTTTTAAATATCCTGCATTTTTGTAAAAAACTAACCAAGTTTTTTTTTTGCAAAAATTTGTAATTTCAAAAAAAAAAAAAAAAAAAAAAATTTTCCCCATTTTGTTTTTGAGTCACTGTATGTTGGCACGTTTTTGCGAATTGAACCATCCTACGAGTGCTGCCACCCTCCCATTTAATGTAGTAGTAAACCACTTCTTTTGTTTTAAAAATGGATCAAAAATCGCATTACAAATTACTCCTGCTGACCACCACCAGTTATTGTGGCTGTTGCGGTTGAACAGCAGGAGTAGTCATATTTAATCTGAGTAGAAGCAACATTAAAGTAACGGATATAAGCGAACACACTAAATATGCAACGAAATCAATTGTATGTACATGCTGATGCTTTAAAGAAGAACAAATAGAGCAACAGCTTTAACAACAACAACAACTATAACAAAAGCCACTGTTACAGCTTACAAGTAGCAATTTAAGCGTTGCGCATGCGCACCAAATCAAATAGACACCACGCACGCAAACACCACAATGTAATGATTTTGCCATTGCTATCAAAAACACAACAATATTATTAGTTGCAACGCATGCTAGAATAATTTGTTCTACAAGATACGGCGGTGGATACATTTTTCGTGAACGCCACATCGACACATTGGGTGTGACGCTGATGCGCATGCGCATTGCTCAGCAACAAATCCAATTCATGCGAATGTTAAGTTATGAATAACTTGTGCTGGCATTGGGAGCATTCATCAGCTCTTTCCATTATAAGCGGCTTATATTTGCAGAAAGATTGATCAATTTGTTTCAGGTTTAATTTGTAATCCTTGCGTTGAAATGTTGTTGGCGTTAGTTGGTTGCCATCATACTCGTCGCAGCATTAATTAGATTTGATAACGGATCTGCTCTTATGCAAGCGAGTCTTTGAGTTTGAAAGTAGGAAGGCGTCACGCTATTTCTGAGTACCGAACATTTCCGGAAGCAATCATTCTTGATGCATTTATTTATATTTACATAAGTAACAACTCGCTATTTGGCATTAGCATGGATTTATATTTGAATTTTTTTGCTATTTGAATTGTCAGAGCGAGTTTTTATGTGATACCGGATTAAGTAATGGCTAATTCGAGTGCCGAAAGCACAACATTCTGGGATGGAGCGTCTTTGATCATTCGCAAATCGTGACCTAACCAGCGCTGCACCATGCTTATATCTGTGTGAAGCTCGTACGCTTCAGCGTTAAATTTCCTTCGATACATGCCGTTGCGATCCCGCAAAGGACTATACACACCACTGGGGGAACTATTATAGTACTCTAAGGGATAGAGACAGCTTCTTTTCGCCCCTTTGGATCTGTTACGCTCAGCTACTAGCACCTTTCGGTTCTAGATGGGCACTCGTGCGACAATAACCACCTCGAAGCTTTTGGGTCAGCCTACTTTTCTTCCCACCACTGCAAGTGCCGGCAACAAAATACTTTTCAGCATAAAAAGTAGTCTTAAAATTCAAGTTAGACAGGTAGCAATTTATCGGTCAAAATTTCATTCACATCTATGGAACAGTTTCTTAGCCATACGCGTACAAACATACATACATACAGACAAAAAAAATTTGAAAATGTTTTGGCGATAACTTAAGTAAAATTAAGATACTTGAATAAAATTGTATACCGATCACTTTCCAGCCACGATGTGTTGTTATTGAAAATAAGCGAAATCGAATATAACCACGCCCCTATTTTCGATGTCGAAAATTTTCGAAAACCATATAAAATCAGATAATTTATTGCCTGCTGCAGCTTAGATATTAACATTTTTCAAAGGTGTTGACTTGCTCAGTCTATAAATGATTTTGGCAAATATTTTCGAAAGCGGGCGTGGCATATCCCACACATGTTTGAGTGAACTAATTTTATAATTTGGACTATTCGAAATGTAATATAAGCTATAACACGCTTGTCGATAGTGCAACCACCGAAATTTAACGAAATCGCCTATCAATCACGCCCACTTTTTCATAAACCTTTTTTGAAAGTACTCAACACTGGATCTTGCACCCAAACTTAAACTTTCTTCTTACTTCCAAGCGTCCGCAGGTGTGTGTGTGTGTTCAGCTTACGTATGTATTGGTGTGCTTCAGTCTTTTAGGAAGGCATGCCCCTCAGGTCAGCGCGCTCAAAATGTCTCAGTTAATCACTTTGTGCATATATAATGCTCGACTTGCAATAACAACAACCTCGTGAGTGTAAGATCAACCTCCTTCTAAGATGTTCAAGCAGTTTGCGAGATATACAAACAGCTTGCAACACGATATAATTTATTGATTTTGTTTATAAACAAGTGTTTAAGTGTTGGCATTCTAGCATTACTTATGTATGTGTGGCTGTGTTTGATGCTCCAGCCGCTCCATGTACCCCTTTCGCTTTGTTGCAACAACTTGTTCCAACAGTCATGCAACAAGTGTTGTGATCAATTGCTTTACAACACCAAAAGTACTGGGATGTAATAGCAACAACAACACCAATAACGCTTTTTACATCCAATAAAATGTTACCTAAACAAAAACAACCAATCCGACTTGGCTTGTACGCAAACCCCATTAACCCAACCTCACCAGTTCAAGCTTGTTAAGCGTTGTCCCGCTGCTGATCTCTGTTGCATTGAATGAGCTGTTTTGCACACCTCTACTGTTGTTCCATTTCTCATTGCTATTTAGATTTTTATTGCTGCTGTGGCAGGTGTGTTTGCACTTTGCGCCTGCGTTATTGCCATTTGCTTCCGCTTCCTTTTGCCTTCGAGCGCACGCACGCAATGTAAGTCGGGCCAGCAGTCAGCGCGCAGATTTATGTGTTGCAACATGCTTTCGACAAATGTGCAAAGAGTGGAAGAGGATTTAATAAAATGAAAAAAGCAAAGCAATTTCATTAATCTATCCAGCAATAGATTTAAAATGTGTGGACAGCTGGCAGCCATTGAAATCCTTAAAGCGTAGACGAAGCTGATCATTGAGCATGCGCAGAGTTTATGAATGAAATATTGTTTGCTTGACAGAAATAGAATTATTCTCACACTAAGTTGGCGTCCAGCGCACTTGTAGTTAATTGAACAAAGGTTCCTATTTACCTTATAAATAACCCGACACATGCGACGGCTTGGAATTCTTTAAGAATCAATTAATTTTTTGGGCAAGTTAAAGTTATACTGAATGCAATTTTAGAAGCCCATTTCAAGCTTCAAGTTCAAATATTTGATATCGAAGTCCATTTCAAGCTTCAAATATTTCGAATTGGGCTAGAATATCTATGAGAAAATCATTTAATGGAAGACGATTTATAGGCAAGAAATGAAAATAACAATAGGTGGCGTAGGTTAATTGGGATCGAGCATATGTTCGAGTTTTTTTAGCGTTCCTGCTGTGATATCATTCAAAATTGTGTTCTATATTCAAGATAGGCCTATAAAAATATATTCATGAGAAAACCATGCAGGAGTTATTTAGTGATGTGCGTGCAAACATATGATTATACGGCCATACAGCTAAAAACTAAAGGAATAGTTGAGCCAACAGAATCCAAAGCAACAGTTTTTGGAACTGTTGTCTGTCTGTCTGTATGTTTGGGCGCTCATCACTCAAAAACTACTGACTGGCATTTAATGCAACTTTCACAGTCGTATTACTAGACGCCTAACTCAAAATTAAATATATATCCAGACTATTAAGATACCTCACTCGTTTTGGAGTTACCGCCCAATATGGGGACTATTGTGACCCAAAATGTGTTAATACAATATGGGTATCAAACGAAAGATGCCAATGATGTGAATAAGCTTCATATCTCAACTGGTTTCGGAGATGCAATGATTAAAACCGGACTGAGACTTTTATAAGTTTTGAGACGCAGCGAAGCCTAGTCGGGTTTTCTCTTGAAAAAATATATTTATCAAAATATTTTAAGCCAACTTTTACTGTCATCACTGTGAACACCGGGAACATAATATTTCGAGCAGTAAAATTAGTACTAAACTTTAAGCTGGACATCTAGCAATACTTTGGATTAAATTGCATTCAAATCTATACAACAGTTTTTGCAGAATGTGCGTAGAAACCACTATTTATACAGACAAATATTTTAAAGGTTAACTTTTTGGCTTCTATTACTTTAGTAAAGAGCCTACATATTCAAGATTCTGCGATATCTATAATGTGGTATATAATTTTATTATAAGTCAAAAAAAAAAAAAAATAATAATTGCTCGAAGTAGATCTCTTTTATTTTTGAAGAGAAATCGTCAACGAAAGTAGTATGAATTCAGCGCTCAAGTCCTAACCCCTCATCACATCATCTTTCACTTTAGTTTGTTCTATTTTGCGTTTCAATGATCGATCATGTTGACACTGATATTTTGGACCACATCTGAATATACATAGAACGGGGCTTAGGGCTCCCCACCTCGATTGCACTGTGCGTTGTTTGAATTACCCTCTTGTGAATATACAGGTCTTTTATTTTGGAAAACTTAAGCATCTTGCCGTACAATTCGCTTCGAAAAGAAGTAAGACCCGAAAGAGTAATTTAAAGTCCAAAGTGTGAAAGTGGCCGCTGAACGACTTTCAAAACACATATCGTTACAGTTTATTTTGCAAGTTATTTAAATAGTCTTAAATTTATACGTCTTGCAGCGAACTCTTAGAGACGTAAATATTTCCTTTAATTTAGGGTGGTGCTGAAAATTTTGTTTTGTTTGTTTGTTCTTCGAGGAACTGCGTTGTATCCTGGAAAGAAACTGTTTTTTTGGAAGTCAAAACAGTTGACATGGGTATGTTGTTTCGACAAAAAAGTGATCACATCTCCAAACAAAAAATCTGTAAAATATCAAGCAATTCTTAGACCTTACCTATAAGCTAGTCAGCTAGCAACACATCGGTGAAAGTTTCATTAAATTCCTAGCAGCCAATTTTGAGCGATGCGCGTGCAAACATGCAGACAGACACACATGTACAGACAGCGGCCTATAACAGTTCCATAAAATTTGTAAGCATTTCTTTAAAATGCAGCAGTATCTGCAAAATTTATTTATTCCTTGCAGTGCAACTGCTTTCTTTTCAATTAATACAATTTTCTCATTTTTTTCTTTTTAACCGCACCCAATTTCGAAGAACCGCATTCCATGAACGTCATTGCTTTTTGCAAAATTCTTTATCTGCAGTTTACTTCCCAATACTCACTGGCCATCCTTACATATAAATTAAAAAAAAAATTCAAATTTAATATACCGCAACACAAAAAAAGTGTACAAAACAAACCGCTATGCATCCGGCGGCAATTGCCAAAAATGCTTGGGCTACCGGCTCTTTACAGTTCATAGCAATTATGTTATTATGTGTTTGCTTCTTCATTTTGGCAAAATGAAATTCGTGCGTGAAACCGCGAATTGGCACTCTAATGACATAAATTAAAGCAGCAACGCAGCCAGTGCCTCGCCGTTTTAAATTGAAATCATTTTAATGCCGCGTCGTTTGAGCTCTCGCGGGCTTGCTCAGACTTTTTTTTGGCGAAATTTCTTGAAAACTTTGATTTTCGAGGAATTTTTAAATTCCTTCTTTTTATACAAACATAATTGGCTGCGTAGAATTTCTTTTAGTGCAGTATTTTGATGTTAACTTTTAACTAGGGATGATAAGGAAGTTAATCGGAACTAGAGGAGCAATCGATTTTTTTGAACTGGATTTTTAGGAAAAGAAATCGAAATTTAAATCGAAAATAGACCACAATAAAAGTGATTCCTATCTATATAAAGATGTAAATTTTAGCTGCCGATGTACATAGTTTGACAAAAAAAAAATTAATTGGCCTTATTTCAGAGGCGTCGAAAGGTAAAATTTGTTCAGGTGGGATAAGTGTTTTTTTTTTGTTTAGTACGGACCTAATTGCGGCCGAAAAAAATAATTACGGTGCATTTTTCCTCGAAAAATTCGATATTTAAAGTGCCGTGATACTTGCAGAGGAGCTCTTGTAGATCACGGGCACATGGCTAGTTTTCGATTGCAATAATTTTTACCTAGAACTAAAAAGTATCAGTTGCAACGGGTAACTAATATGAAAAGTTAGATAAAAATATAAATAAAATATATAAAAACCGATACAAAATAATCGGTGAAGAAGATCAAGGCCTCTAGAAGATCAAATATATCGATTAGATAGATTTGAATTAAATTGACAGAAAAATAATTTGTTAAAAATATAACTAATACCGATAAAAATCGATAGAAAATGTTAAAAAACAAAAGGCTTGCTTTGAATCGAGTCGATAGAATATGAAAAATTAGATAAAGAAATCGATGAATAAACCATATAAAAAGCAATAAAAACGATCGTTTAAGAAAATCCGTGCCTCTTTCCACCTCTAGAATGTGAGCAATATCGATTAAATAATTTTGAAATAAATGGACAGAAAAAAAAACTATTTAAAAATATAACTAAAACCGATAAAAATCGATACAAAAAAACGAGAAGGCCAGATTTTGTCTATATAATTTTTACGATATCGATTCGATAAGTTAAAATCATACCGATGGGAGATTAAAAATCAGATAAAGAAATCGATGAATAAAACTAATAAAAGTCAATAAAAAAATAATCGGTTTAGAAAATTCGGGCTTTTTTCCAACACTAGAATATTAACTATAACGAAAAGACAATTTTGAAATAAATTGACGGAAAATAAAAAAAACTATTGATAATAATAAATAAAACGTATAAAAATCGATACAAAATAATCCGTGACAAACCCAAAAGGCTAGCCTTTATCTCTAGAATATCTACGTTATCGATTCGAAAACTTTGAATCAAACCTATAGATTATGAAAAATTAGATAATAAAATCGATGAGTGAACCCGATAAAAAGGCCGTACAAACTAAAACTAAATAAAAAACGATAAACAAGACCATACATATAGATTAATAGCTTTGGATTTCGCTTTTAAACTATTTATTTAATTAAATTAGCATATTGGTACAATTATTCATTAGAATATAAGTAGATTTAGTTCCATTTAAAATAGAATACTAAGTTAAATAAGTAATTATAGAAAAGTGTACAATCGGTCTCGAATATTCATTACAACTGAAAAAATATGATTAACGTTTAACAGAATATGATTTCACTTCTATGATGTAGATTGTAAATTATAAATGTAAGTAATATGCAACAAGTAGGTTTTACAGTTAAACCAGAATTACGGACCCTTCCTACATACATTTGGTTTAGTGGTTAGGGTATGTGCTAACTTACCATACCGAAGGTGTGGGATTCTTCGAGAAGCAGTTTTACTTCGCACATGCCCCATCACATCAATCAAAAAGAATCCCAAAAATAGCTCAATTCCATAACATTGTTACTTTTAGTGCACCACCACAAGCTCTAAGCCATTTAAATGCATATCAACATATTAAATACACTGTCAGTACTTTGTCAAATGCTAACCATGTGTGTAAAATCTCAAATGTACATACTTTTCTACTAAGAAGGCCATATGCTTTAGATCTTAAACAATATCGCCCATGTCGATCTCTAGATCTCCAGCGCATTAAACTAACGATACACTTTGATTATAAATATGGCCAAAGGCAATTACAACCACATTTCTGTTTACAAACATGGCAGAGCGTTTAACTTGATGATGCAACCAGCAAAAAGAGAGCAGGAACAGCTCAGCAAAACAAAAGCAATGCAGTGTCGATGTTCAAAGATAGGATGCGCACGCCTTGTTTGGCAGCTACGAGTAAAAAGAAATGCCCTAATCCGTGACAGCATCTATGCTGGCATTAAATTAATGCCACCTTTCATACTCTAACTACCTTATAATTTCTCGACAATATTTTTGCATTTATGTCACAATTTCAAACGTCAATGCAAAAGCAAAAAGGGTGCCTAGAAGGACGACTAGATGCTCAAATGTGGGGAAGAAGATATGTGGGGTGGCAAAAAAGTTCGATAAATTGCTAATACTTCAGGTCTATAATTTCAATCTTAAAATGACAAATTCGTGATACACAAGGCTCTAGTGCTGTTTATAAAGTGAAATATATATATATATATTTCTGACTATATAAAATATAAATCTATACATATAAAACTCAAATTATGTACGAGTATGTATGTATCTATAGATCGACTTGTGTCCTAAACGTATAAACCGATCGAAACCAAATTTGAAACACGCACTGGATATCTTCCAGGGATGGTCATGGACTAAAAAATATTTTGATATATATAGGGGGCGTGGCACCTCCCATACAACTGGAATTTTTCATAGTACGTATCTCTGGAAGTATTTACGTTAGACCACTGAAACTTGGTAAGGGGTTATATGAGATTAATCCCTACCACCTCCAAAAAAACTGGGGATAACGAAAAAAGGGGGCGTGGCACCTCCCATACAACTGGAATTCTTCATAGTCCATATCGTATCTTTTATAGAAATGTGGGGTGAAACCCACGGGTATAAGCTAGTTATGTATAAATTTAGAGCCGAAATTTTCGTAATATCGAACCTGTCAACCTAATATTCCGGTTTCTCTCATTCAAATTTAAAAATGTAATATTCATGTTATACAAGGATATAGGGGTATTTTTAAAGTGAAAATTATAAATCAATATTACATATACACATAAATATGTATAAAAAATTAAAAACCCTAATTTTTGTAAGAACAAAACAGTCAAACTACTGGGCCCATTGCTCTCAATCAAATTTTAAAATTACATATATGCAGGTGAAAATTACAGATATAGGGTTATTTTGAAAATGAAATTTATAAATCAATACTACCAAAATTTTTGTATGTGGAAAACTGCCAATCTTCCAAAACGACGTGCTTCATTAAAATTTTAGAATGACATATTCGTGTCGCGCACAGACATAGTGGTATAATTACCCTGCACGGAAATCAGTGAACTATAGGTCGACTATTAATTCACTATTTTTCAGCTAGCTTTGTCTTTCCCTCAACTACTTTATATTGCTTTTAGCTGACTGAAAAAGTGAGGGGTTTTTCAGCTGACTACAAGTTGACTACTTTTATGTTGAGTTGTAGCCTGCTCAATACTAGGCAATTTTTGTTACTTTTGATTCCTATACTTATTAGTTAATAAATATATATATTTAAACTATGTTATGGTTAATGTGTGTTCATGTGTATCATGCATAAATATGTGGATGTCCTGCTCTCAAAACATGGTCAGCAACCAATGTCTTAAGCCATAACCATGTTGATACATGCAAATTTTCAATGAAATAGAAACATGAAATGAAAATTCATTGATTCTAATAAAAAAAAGGGACACATAAAGAAATACAATTGAGTTATTTTTTGTTAGCAAATATTTTTATCTGGTATTCAAGTGTTTAAAAAATACAATTTTTCAATTGAACACTGAATGACTTTGAAACCAACTAATAGTTAGACACAATAAGACGACTAAAAGTTAGCTAGTATAGTAGTCGGCCACAGAATTCCCCACAGGGTAAAGTGAAATTATAAAAAAAAAGATATCTTTAGAGTAAGTAATAAATTCAAAATTATATCCCACACAATGTAGAACGGGAGGGAGCGAGGAGAAGACATCAAAGGGGAAGTGCACGATCACGCGGTGTAGGAAGTAGTCAAAAGAGAGGAATTAGGGTGACAAAAAGAGGGTAAATTCTGAGGAAGTGAGAGTTGAGGCGGGAACGATAAGATGGATGGACAGTGTCGTGCTACTTTCACATTTTGAATCGAATCGAGTGACCAATAGCTTATGATAAACTGCCTCCAGCCTTTGAAATTCGACAGACAAATCGAACTCTAGTTATGCTATCCACAAGCAAGTATATCAAACGGTAGACAAGCGGCGATAGCGTTTTAAAAGCCTGCAAGAAAGGAAGCGCGATGTTAGAAGCTATGTAACGCACGACGTACTATTAAATATAATTCCAAGAAGTGTTGAGTGCATATATGTAAAACTGTATTCGTATAAGTGTGTGTGTGTGTATACAACAAATTACGCAGCTGTCACTGCCATCATAAAAACGTTACCCAATGTTGGAAATTGCCAGAGGTTTGAGCACTTTCCGTTCTGCTAGGCGACATATGCACTACTTGAGAGAGAGCGAGAGAGAGAGAGAGGAAGGAAAAAAATTGAATAAGACATCTGTTGGGGCACAGCAGAGGCACGCCAATAAGATTGTAATGTGTACTATAAAATTTGCAACAAATTGTTGCAAGAGCAGCAGGACTATGCTGCATAAACAATATGTGAAGTTGGTTGTACAAGGTGGCGCAAAAGTAAGCTTCCGATGTTCAGCATATCGGTTGTGGCACGTGCAGTGTGTGCTGTTGCACCGTCTTGTTGGAACCACATGTTTTCCAATCCCAATTCATCAAGTTGCGGCAAAAGAACTCGTTGATCATTGCTCTGTAGCGCTCACCATTCACAGTAACCGTTTGGCCCCGACCGATTACTGGTCAAATAAATAGTCAGCAATATTCCGCGTTCTGGAGCAGTGTAGCGTAACATTGTTTATTAATGTGTATTTCGCATGTGTTTACTACACAAATGTCAAAACAGAACTGACTTTAGGGGCCAATCGCAAAATTTATAGCATTTTCTGATAGGAGGATTACTTTTAAGCCACCCTGTATTACAGATGTTGGTATTTGAGCGTTTAGAATACCGCATGAATACACACAAAAGCAAAAGGTGTAAAGGAGCTTGCGGGGGAAGACGTACGCAAAGAAATGCTAACCTGCCACATAATACAGTTAATTAATTTCTATTCAAGAGCTGAACCAACAAGCGTTGCTGCGTCAAGCTTGTTGTAGTGCAAAAGCTATTTTTACCGCTGTGCCCAACGCCGTTTCTTATACAACATCGTCCATCCTCACCACCTCTCGCTCGCTCATCGTGCTGTTTTGATGGCGACGGCTACGCTATTTCCGACTTTTAGCTGACGTCTAACGTGCGCCAAATTGCTGTAAGCAAATCACAACAACTACAACTAGCAAGTATGGTAACAAAATGTTGCAATGTTGACGATAGAAAATCAGTAACACAGAAAAGAAACTTGTTCAAACAGCAACTTTTTGCCAAAGACAAGTCTGCGCAGGCGCAGCAGGTTATAACCAACATTACAGCAGCGCAAATAAATCAAGGCATAGCAATAATTATTTTTAAATAACGTCATCGGTTTCTGGTTGCTAGTCGCCGTTTGACTTTTGTTGTTGTTTGTCATTTTCTAGTTGCTGATCCAACTAGCGCTAGTTTACCTTGTAGCAATAACAGCGCCATTAGCGATGTAAGGTTGCAACGTTTAAGTATTCTACGCATGTTTGAATTGTTGTTGTTGTTGTTAATCTTGGAAAATATCCAACATGTTAGGGTTTGTTCAGTTGCTTGTTTTAGCCTCATTGGAGCTATGTGCTGTGCATGTTGCATGCAGCAAGAAGTTTTTTGTGCTGCAACCCTAACTAGAAATCGACATTTTTATCTTGTTACTCGTTTGTTGTTGTGCTTTAGTTGTTGCTACTGTTTCTTATAGTTGTTTTTGATGTGACGTCGTTACATTATAACATTGATAGATTTAATGCTAATCAAGCTGAAGGGCATTGTCGGCACAGGCTGACAATAAATTTGTTTAGACACATGTAGCACACTGGCTGGTGTTGTTTATAATTTTTGAGAAAAATGTTTCTTAGAGTTTAAAATTTTGTTAAGCAGAAAAAAAGTATAAAAACAGAGCTTTTTGCCTAGGCCATGACCATACAACCCTCACAAAACAAAAGATGATAACTCTCTCTTGTGCTAACGACTATGACAAACTTTTTAAAGACTACCGTTTGATTCATGTATCTGGCATCTCCGGACTCTTTCAAGGAAAGGTACAGCTGCCTGTCTGGATGATGTCGTTCTTAATGCAAAGGCTGACATGATGACTTTGCAGGAAATCATGGACGGAGCAAGGCATGCAGTCGAGGTGGGCTTGTAAATTCTACTACCCTTGCCAGACAAAAAAGAAAGGCAAGCGAAGTTGTGGTGTTAGATTCGTGGTGAGAAAGAGATTGCAGTATGAAGTGCCTCCGTTTATGCAAGAGGAGAAGACGAATTTGCAATTGTGTGCCAGTTAGGCTATGTGAGAACCCAGAATTAAAAGGACAATTGAGGAATAGAGCCCTTTCACGGCGAAAGGGGGACCTTCGTTATACATGTCATACATTCTTGACATTCTTTTGCATTTCTATACATTTACTAATTATTTTTACTCTAAATCCAATTTATCGCTTTTTATTAAGTTTTAATTTGTATCGATTTTTATCGTTATTACTTATCGATTTTACTATCTATTTTTCACATTTAATCTTGTCGATTCAAAGTTTTCTTATGGATATCGTAGATATTCTGTAGACCAAGGCTAACCTTTTTATTAATTTTTCTCGGGTTTAGTTATATATTTAGCTAATTTTTAATATTCTACCATTTTTATTTAAAAATATCTACTCGATATAATTATTCCAGAAATGAAAAATAAACGTTTTCACTTCTTCGTCGATTATTTTGTATTTATATTTATCGGGTTTATTCATATTTTCATTTACTTTTTCATGTTCTATCGATTTTGTTCATGTATATCGAAGCCATATCCTAGCTATTATAGAAATACAGCACACGCCTTTATATTCTTCACCGTTTACTTGGAAAGATTTCTATCGATAACATTCAAACTTATCGAATCGATATAGCAAACATGTTGGAGATGAAAGTTCGGATTTTATTTTCTGCGAGTATTATTTAGTATTTATCGGTTTAATGTTAATGTTTCGCTAATTTTTCATATCCTATCGATTCGATACAAATTGATTAAGTCGATAACGTGGCTAGTTTATTTTACCTAGGACTTTATTTCCTTTGCCGATTATTTTGTTTCATTTTATTATCTATTTTTATTTATATTCCGATAGTGATATTTTAAATATTCCAGATATTAAGTATAGAGTTGTTCTTTTCTATGGATTTTCATCGATATCTAACGATCTTTCTCAGAATCTCGACTCTTCAACAATATAATATCTACTATAGAATTAAACGCTATTCGATAATTTTGCATTATTGACTTTTGTCGTTTTCGATATTTAATCGATTCATGTACCTAAAGATTTTAGCAGCTTTGTTTTAATCGTTTATTATCGATTTTTCAAACGATATAGATTTTTAATTATTCTGTTTCAACCTAAAAAAATTTTGTTAATTTCTTAACGGCTTCTAATAGCAAGCCACTTAAAGTTTTGTGTAATATCACTTTTCATCGACTTTCTTTCGAATATTTAATAGATAATCAGATTTTTGCTTATTGAAATAATTGAATGAGCTTTGTAATTTATTTTTGTTATAGCTTCTATCAACGTGTGGCGCCGCTCTTCAAATTTTCCTATGTTACTATTTTTCGATGTAATTCAGTTACCCACTAAAAGTATCAATGCTATATTTGCTAGATATGTTACAATTAAAAGTCTTCCAAGTGGCTGTGATCTTAACACCTCCTCTGCAAGTATCACGCATCCTTTCTGTATCTCGGATATCTTAGAAAAAAGAGCATAAATATTAATTAAAGCCTGACTTGATTTTTCCAGCCCAAATTATAAACGAGCAACTGAGTTGTATATTTCGCTGGCCGTTTAAACGTTACCTATTTATATATTAATCACCATGTTCTAAATCTGATTAGTGCACACATTTATTTTTAAAATTTACCAAACAAAATGTCATTGCTGCTGTGTTTTTAAATGACCAAACATTTTTCAACTTAATCACCCTAACACGCGCCAACCAATTGTTGCTATGTAAAAATGAAACAAAAAAAGGTGGTGGAACATTGAAAAAAAAAAAAAAATTTAAAACAATTGCAACTAATGGATTTTCATGGCCGATCAGCAATTTTCATGCTTATCAACTTATGTTTTGCTGATTGAGGAAAAGAACTGAAAGCCAACCAACCAACCGCCGCACATAATAAACCACAACTTTCTTCGCCGTATTGCCTGAGCTTTTACAATAATAAGGTCTTTATTTGTTTGCCTTGTTGCTAATCAAAGCAATTTAAAACAGTGCAACAACAAGCTACAACAATAACAAAAACAACAATAATAATATTTGCAATGCTTACAAAAGCCACAAAGCGCAGCTACGCCCGCAACCACGCCAACAGACGTGACTTTCACGAGTCGCTTGGAAATTCTATGCTGTAATGCAACAGCAAAAAAAGAAAACAACAAAAACAAATATATAAATGTATAATGCTGAAAAATTGCAATGTACAAACTCACAGTTTTGTTTATTTTATTTGTGGCGTTCAACAGCAGCGCTGATAATTTGTTGCAGCATACGACTGGCGCTACATTGAGTTGCTTTTTGGCTTTGTGGCTATTTCGCCACTGCAAATAACAAATTTCCAATTTGGCGCACAATTGATTTGGTTTGTTTTTGCTGATTCTTTTCTAAATTTTAATTTTTTTATTTTAATTTTCCTTATTTTTTTTTTAACATGCCCAAAATATAGACTCGAATATATTTTTGTATTTTTTCGTTGGTCAGCGAAAGGTGGCTCTTGTTTGGATAATGATCGAATAGCAGGCCTGCTGCCTTTTATTTATTTCTTTATTGTTTGTTGTTGTTTTTGCTTTGTTTGCTCACTGTTACTTAACTTTTCAACTACTTGCATTGTTACCATTGTTACGAGCTTTAAGTACGTTACGTAACCGTTATGCTGTTAGTTTTTTTTGTTGCAGAAGATGGTCAGTTGTTGCTTTATTTTGCTAGGTTTTTCTGTACTATTTGCCTTTATCTGGCATAGCCTGCAAATTGTGGGTGGCTCAATTGCTTTTTTATCGAAAAATTTCAATTAAAATTCATTGGCGTGGGCGCAGAGTGCAACAAAGGGCATATGGCGTGGCGTGGCTATTCGATTAGCTTGTTGGTTGCCTTGTTGACCGCAGCCGTGTTTGTTCCGCGATTGCGATTTAGTGATTGTAAGATGAGATATTTCGGGTAAATACTTATTTTGTGGTGTTCTTTTTATTTATTGTTTTTCAAATTAGTTTTGACTGAAATTTTGTGGGAAATATACTGCAGCTTTATTGTGTTAACAATTTTGTAAGATGTTGCATAAATCAAAGGATTAATTTGTAGTATGGAGGTAAGAGAAACAGTGGAGCTCCTTCAGATGAGCGAATTATTATAAATCACCTTGATCGGAGCTCACGCTAACATGTACAGCTTCTCGCTCTGATCCACTTTGTATTGAAGTCAAAAATAAATTGAATAATCTCCATACCCCGCTTTTCGTGACACCATCCCTGGTGGATAAATTGCATACGACTTATTTTATGATAAACATTTTGTTGAATCATTTGAGTAACCTCCCTATACGATTTTTTATAACCCAGCCCTAGTGAATGAATTGAATACACCGACTATTGCGAATAAATGGAGTAACCTCCCTATACGCCTTCTCATAACATCAACTCTGCTGATTGAATTGAATAACCTCACTATACGCCTTTTTGTAGCACCAACTCCAGTGAATAGATTGAATAACCTTCCATAAGCCTTTTTTATGACACCAACTTTAAGGAATAATTTTATTTTATTAGACCAAGTCTAGTAAATAAATTGAATAACCTCGCTATAAGCCTTCTGGCTTTGTGAATAAATTGAATAACCTTCCTATAATAAAAACCCATACAATAATCGTCCTACCTTGTCTGACGATGACTCACATAATGTGGTGGCTTTTTAAAACTAGAAATTTGTTGACAAGAAAAATCTTTATTTCTTAAAGTGTAAAATCGTTTCGATTTATGAGGCTGGTAACATCAAATGAACATTTTTAATTTGAGTAGTAGCGAAAAAAATATAACGGGCGGACTTGTTATTAATTGAAATAATTTTACCATCAATACTTTTCTTTAACCGTTATGGCAATAACAAACCTTACCTACTACCCCAACCAAATTGTAGTATTTCATTTGCGGAAAAAAATGTTGCAATATCTACGTACCACAAAAGTACTAATTTCGCCATAAAAAATCAATATTGTAGAAATTTGCATACTAAATATGAGAAACAATAGAAAAATGACGACCGCTGTATATTTTTATAGGCCCACATATGTAGCTAGTGCAGCTAAAGGCATCAGTGGCATACGTACCGAACGAAAAGCACAATTTTCCATTACCGATAGTAACCTATGAATAACGGTCCATTGTGGCACACAATCAGTACGATAGTTGTACAAACATAAATAGTTTATGACGTTACGCATTACCGCTGCTTACTACATTTGCAGTTACCTCTAACACACATATCTTCGCTATAACTAGCTTATCCTCACTGCAACAATGCGTACTGATATAAGCGAGATTTTTACAATGCCGCCTGCTGTGTATTTGTATTTTTGTTTTTTTATTTATTTATTTGCGCTGCTGCTTGTTGACCGCTGCGTGCTGTTGTTGTGAATACTTTTATTCTTATAAGTACATACCTAGCGCATATTGTAAATCATAGACTGACCAGCTTTGCATTGTTTATGTAGCTGGAGTGGGGCATCACTAGACATTCAACATTCCAACAAGCTGACGGCAAAGCTACAAATCCTTAGTGCTTCATCACTTTGTTGCTTTTTGATTTGTTTATGCTCCTTGAGTACATACCCATGTATACATATTTATATACATACTTACGAGGATTTATTATCCAGTAATATCATTTTCCATTTCACATTTGCACAATCGTTTGTATACTTAGCTGTAAGCACAATATTTTCCCATTTCAATCTCCTCTTCACCACCCAGACAAATTTGCATACGTACATACTCGACAGCATAGTTAAGGGGAATTCTTCATTCTCACCGCACATTTTGCAGTTAATTTTTTATTTGTTTTGTGTTTTTTTTTGCTGTCAGTCAACAGTCTGTTTGCGTCGGTCATTCAGTCAGTCAAGCACTGAACTAGCCAGACGCTACTAAATTCCGTTTCTTTGCTATGCACTTGTTTATTTACCATATTTTTTGCTTTACTCTTTACACTACTGTTGTTGTGATTTTTTTCTGCTATTATTATTAGTTGTTGTTAGATGCTTTAATTAGAAATAAAATTGCTGTAAATCGGAAATATTAAATTTAATGATTCTAGGCGTCCCTGTGGTGTTTGAAAGGTCGTGGATTTCACAAGTTTGTTTCCTGAGTCTTTTGTTGGTATATTTTCTTTAATAGTGTTTTTGCGACTTTTCAAATTGTCCAACGTTTCAAAGACGGCGTATTTGCCTCATAACAGCCGCTAAAATACTCATAAATTGTCTAAACGTTTTATTTTTTTTTTTAATTATTATAAGAAAAGTTATAAAGTCTCTACAACCGTCTGCTTAAGTACAAATTGTTTAGTCAAATATGTTCAACGGTTAGAGCTTACAAGCTTAGATAGCCAATGCATGTGATTTTAGGTTATAGATTTCTAGCAAATATTTAAAATAAATAATTTTAACGCTTCGGCGTGATATTTTGTTGGTTGATTGTGCAAGTTCGTTTCTTAAGTCTTTTGATAGGTTGTTAAATTTTAAAGTCATATAAATGAAAATATTCTAAATCGATTTTTATGAATTTCCCACGGCATCCTCATGTAGTCACTGAGTACTCAAAAGGTTATGTACAAAAAAAAAAAAATTATAAAAATTAAAAAAAATAGTTTAATTTGCTACAAAATGTTTTCAATGAAAATTTTTGTCAATCGGCCCGTTACCGAGCAGTCTTTAAAAATTTTTAAATTCGAAATTTTTCAAAGATGCAAAAATCAATAAAAAAAAAAAAATATGCATTAATACAGATTTTTAAAGTGATATCACTGCTGAATCCGTGCGTGCGATTTGACTGTCTTTTGGGTAAGGCAGAGCATATTAAAAAACTCGTCAAGAAATTCACCCAAAATATTATGAAATGATTCAAAAGTCTAAGTTGCTGCGAACAGTGATGACCGCAGGCACACAAAAAAATTTACAATTTCTATTCATTGTCGGCAGCGATTAACAGTGGCTCGAATTTTACATCTTTTTGTAAATTTTTTTAACACTTTTTTGACATTATTAATCAATTAAGAACACTTCTGATTGTTTTATCAATACTTTATAGTGCCATTTTTTTTATTCAATTATCCGTACACACACTTTTATGATTGAAAACTTAAGCTCTATGAAATCAAGTTCGTCGCTTAAGTCTTTCGTAGCTACATAGCCAGCAACATGCCAAACAAGCAAGTGACTTTCGTATACAACAAGCGGATATGTACTTTGATTACTGATAATTAATTAATTGCGTATGCATATATATGTTTGATAAAGTAGCTTTGAAATGCAGCTCCGATCCTTGAGCAATCAATACTTGTTCCTTAACTAATTGCATGCCACCAAAGAAATTTCTAAACTAATTTGTCAGCTTCCGCTTGTCAAAGTGTGGACTATATTTTACGGCATTTTAATGTCTTAACAGCAGTGGCGTGCATGTAAGAAACAAGTACAAAGCAAGCGCAAGGTGCGAAAAGTAAAATAATAAGATTAATTGCGACGTAAAGATAAATTTTGCTTTTATTTTTTTACTGCGACAAACAATAAAATGTTGATTTTATTGAAAGAGTGAAGATAATATATCTTGCATTGCTACCTGTTTTCTGTGTTTTAAATTTAGCGTCGATGGAATCATTTTATTTATAGGTTGCTCTTAGTTCATATTCATATTAATATGCTTTTTAATTAAAGTCCTTTGACCACACAAACTCTAATATTTTTGCGGGAAACTTGCTGTTTGTCTCCTACATTATGTCACCTATTCACGTTTGTTGCTTGGGTCTGTTTAATTAGCGCTGATAGCTGCTATTTAGTGTGCATAACATAGCAACATTTAATAGCAGTCATTAATTGCCATTCCATTTAAATGTTTGAGTTTAGCGCTCAGTGGCAAGCGTTCAAGGCAGCTCCTGCTCAGCCGTCTATAGAATATTAGCGTTACTCCTTCTGCCACTTAAATATTCTTATCATTTAAACTAATTGTTTGGCTTTCGTATATTTTAAAAATTTTACCATGCTTGCATATCGCGTCGCACATAAGGAAGTAATCTAACTAAACACTACCTCACAGTCAATGGTAATGGCGGAGCAAACGCTTAACAAGCTGAGATAGCAACGTGGCATTGGCTTTGATTACTACTGTTTATTGGTTTTAGTCTGCAAGTGGGCGCTGTTAATTGCGACAATTCACACTAGGAATCAGTAAGATCGAAGGCATAGAGTAATAATGTTTTTTGTGAGAACATCAGTTTTAGGCTCAAGTTCTTTTCTAATTCATGCTCTGTTGTCTGAGATTTTTTCTACAAATTGGCGGAGCTAATAGCTGAGCAGATAAATTTTGTATAAGAAACTTTTAGTGGTATCAATTCACTCAAGGAGTTTTCAGCACTTTTCCCCACAGAATTTTAATTTTTTATGTTGACTGACTTGTAAAAAGAACTTGCGGAATGCAATCACACTATCGACTACTCAATGTAACTGCTTCTAAACCTTGCAATAAGGTTAAAGTAGAAAAATTAAAAAAAAAAAAGAAATTGCCAACATGTTTCAAGAACATAGATATTTTGATTAATCGAATCTTTAACTAATAACTTTGAAAAATATTAGAAGTAATTTTTCCAGAATTCAGTCACCAATTACCCATTGTCAAAATTTTTATTTGAAACTCTCAGATAAATTTGAATAGTAGTCATTTTTTAGTCACCACAACATAACTACACAATTTATTACTTTTCACTAATCACTATTGTACTATTCCCGAATATTTTGAAATCGCAAATACATGATAAATAATCGAATTTATTTTAAAATAAGTCGCTTAGAAAATTGCAAGTCAACGTAGAGTAATTAACTGGACTAAATAAATATTAGCAAAAATAACTGGAAGCTTTAACGGCCAAACAGCATGTAACTCGGAAAAGCCAATAGCTTTCTTTAATCGTTCAATTCATTTACTCAAATTGGTTAGTTAATATTTCTCATAACTAATCATTAATTACTGAATTACATTTTGATTATTCCCTTGATTTTTAGGACAATTTAATTTAATAAAGAAGTGACTATTATAAGCAAGAAATATTTCTAAACTTATAAATTACGTGTCAGTAAAAAATAGCAAATAGAAAATTAATCACAACAGATATTAATCGACGATTGTGTGCAATGTGCGATTAAACAGTAATTAGTCGTTATCATATCATAATTAGTCAGCATCACATAAATCAACTTCTTTGATTACGCAGAGTAATTATTAATTGCAAATTAGTTAAGACAATTAATCCCACATATATGGTTTAGAGAGCTAGTTCCATCAATATCACATTCACTTCTAACATGATTATTTAAAAATTATTGATTATTAATTCGAAAGATTTGTGTTGAAGAAATAACTAAACAATTATGAAGAAGTAAATTAAGAGTAATTAAGATTGCCTAAGAATTTTTAATTCTTATATCATTTAATTGATTTGAAGTTATTCAGCAAAAATTACTTATTAATATAGGAAAGTTCTCGATTAAAGCTCGATGAAGTAATATCTTTGCTCAGCCCGTTTGTCACTTTTGCTCCATAGCATTTGATTCGCTATTAGTCAGTTGATGTAATCTTCATTAACTAATCACAAAATAATCACTGTTCACAATAATCACAACTTTAGTTAATAATTCACAATAATTGACTTGCTTCAGCCATTTAAGGATTCATTATTCACAATCATGCAATTCATTAATCGGGAAAAATTAAAAAATAGCAATTAAAATAAAATCAAAAATGTATCATTCTTGTTTTTCTTATATTTTGTCTAGTATTTTTTAATTTTCATCAAAAATAATTATTTTTTTGATGGCAATCAATTACTGATCGCTGATTTCTGTATCAGTCATTGCTAATTAAAAGAAGAATTCAATCAATGAATTACTAATACTAATTCTAGTTTAATAGCCCTGATTGAACCAAGAAAAAAAACCGGCCATTATGAATTATAAAGAAAATAATTAAATGTAGTTAAACAAAGTTAATCAATAACCTTAGTGGGCTAAAGATTAGTCGGTAGTCAGGTAATCAAAACAAGTAAGAAAGTCTAAGTTCGGGTGGAACCGAACATTATATACTTAGTAGTGATCTATTATGGCATACAAATTTACGCAGGTCTATTTTAATACTTTTTAGTTCGTATTATAAAGCCAGCTTATGGTTTTCAATAAAACCACTTCTGTTATGAGTTTTTAGGGGTAAATTAATTTAAAAAATATATAAATGTATGGCGCGATATACAACAGGTATATCATCATAAACCTCCTAACAGATTTTTGCGCCGAGCTTCCCTTCCAATTTGTGGTGTGCCGTTTTGAATTTTTTTCTACAAATTGGCGGGACCTACACATTTTTTACTTCGAACGGCATCGACAAAGGGGATGCGTTTTTGCCGAGAAGCCTTCCATAACAGAAAGACACTCGGAGAGTTTGCCAAACCACTACTGAGGGGCGACTCGGTTTTGAAAAACTTTTACAACCACTTTTGATGTTATCAGTCCCAGGACTCGAACTTTGGACTTTCGGTGTGGTAAGCCGGCAACACTACCGCCACACCACGGCGGCCGCCATTAATTTATTTGTATATATATAGCTTCCCTACCAACAACTGCTAACCACATTTTTTCAAAATACCAATACAAGCACATTTTATGTTTGAGAAATTTGCGTTCAAATAGCCAGACGGACAGACAGACAGACGGACGGAGAGACGGACATTGCTAAATCGACTCAGCTCAACGCCCAGATTATTTCGGTATACTTATTGATGGCCCCATCTCTTCTTCTTCTCATACTTACAATTATTTCATGCTCAAAAAAGATATATAACTTCCCTATTGCAGTGGGGTATTAAAAACTTGCCCGGATATTTTACTTGTGTGTTATGCGATTTGCTTAATTTTTGGCAGGAGTATCCTAGATACTATTGAGAAGCAGCTGACCTATTTTGATTGAAATATCTATTTTAAATTACAAGCAATCGCATTTGAAAATAGCAGAATTTTTATGCTGAAAAGTGGGCGGCACCACGCCTACTTCCGTAAAATCCACAAAATTTTTTTCGGTTGAGTTTTGTTCAAAAAGCTTATTATGTGTGCAAGATCTTATTGATATAGCTTGCATGGTTATAAAAATATCGCGTTTTACATTTTACAAACAAATATTTCAGAACTATATAAAAAAACTGGGCGAGGCCGTTGACCAATTTTGCCATTTTTACAACAAACATTTACCTTCATATGTACAACATTTTCGCCAAATATCGTTTCGATAAATAAATTTTTGCCGGAGTTATGGCATAAAAAGTTTTGTGCAATAATCCGCTAAAAATGGGGCGGGGCAACGCCCATTATCAAAAATTTATATTTTTCGACTTTCTTCGTTCACGGACACTTTGAAAGTGAAATATAAATGATATAAGGCTTTTATATGCAAAGCTATTGCCTATTAAATATATCTATGATCCTTTTCAGAACCTTTCGTATAAAAGTGGGCGTGGTTCTTAACCGATTTCGCCCTTTTTTTTTGGAATATACCTTGTATTAATATAAATATGTGTGCTAAATTTTGTTTCGATATCTTGAACGGTTTTTGATTTATGATTAATGTAATTTCTAAATTTGACTTAATCAAAAGTGGGCGGTGCGATGCCCATTTTCAAATTTTTTTTGAAAAATTGATTTTCTGCCTTAACTTTAATGAATACACCACATTTAAACCTTATAAGTGTATTATGTATGGAATAATAACTTTTTTTTGTATTTTCGAAAATATTCTATATATAAAAAGTGGGCGTGGCTAACATCCGATTTCTCCCAGTTTAAATAGCGCTCGGAGATGAGTGCCAAGGAACCTGCATACCAAATTTCGTTACGAGATCTCAAAACTTACTCTACTTATCGCGTTAACAGACGGACGGACATGGCTTAATAATCAATTTTTTTTTCCTCCTGAACATTTTTTTATATATCTAAGTCAATATCTATCTCGATCCCTTTTTGCCGATACATACCACCGTTACGCTACTAAGGTTAATATACTTTGTGTGCGTAGCACTACTAGGTGTAAAAAGAAATAATAATATAGTAGCTTAATTAAGTAAGTAGTTCGGTGGCCGCCGGTAAGGGCGGCCGCCGTGGTGTGAATGTAGTGTTGCCGGCCTACCACACCGAAGATCCATGGTTCGAGCCCTGGTACAGGTAACATCAAAAGTGATTTGAAAAAAGTTTTTCAAAACGGGGTCGCCTCTCGGCAGTGGTTTGTCAAACTCTCCGAGTGTATTTCTGCCATGACAGGCTTCTCAGCAAAAAATTCGTCTCCTTTGTAGATGCCGTTCGGAGTCGGCAAAAAACTGTAGGTCCCACCAATTTGTAGGGAAAATTCAAATCGGCACACCACAAATTGGAAGAGAAGCTTGGCGCAAACATCTCTTAGGAGGTTTATGATGATATACCTGTTGTATATCGCGCCATAGAGAGAGAGAGTTCGAAACAATGGTAAGATTATGGCAAAAAAAAATCAATGAAAATTTTTATTTCAATTGAACGAATTAAAGCTAGGGACTAATCAGATTTCATCGATTATTTAGTTTGATCCATCCGGGTTTTATATATTATCTATAGATGCACAATAAAAGCAGTTTATAATCTTATTTCTTCAAAATTTCCCTACTGGGTTCCTCCGTCCAGTTCATCACAACTATAGATCGAAGAAAAAATGTACTATTGCATAGTGAACAATTGCTTATTGAACATCCCGAACTCTCACTGGTCACACTAATGACCATTCTGACTAAGTACTTTGGGTCGTTTTAAACAAATACGAAAAGTGTTTCGCTAAATTAGATGACTTCAGTAGAAAAGTCATGAAGAAAAGCTAAGTGCACAAACAAGCAAATAAGCCAAATAAAAATGGACAAATGCACAAACAAAGAAACCGACGGACAAATGCACAGTAGAAATACAAACTAACTAAATGGCCATGTCAACTACCGTGCAGCAAATGTCAATGGGCATACGCAGTAGGCCGAAGTCAGCAGGCACAGTTAAAAGACGACGACATGTTGCAGGCTGAAAAACGTGCGACGGCAAGGGCTTTTTGCGACTGAAATTAATTAGAAGTGCGCATTGCGGCCAACACCATTCTGGCAGCGCCAACAGAGTCTGTGCTAAGTAAGCTTGATGATAGTCGGACGGTAGCACAGACTGTGCCAAGCGCACATACAAATAAAAATCTAATTAGATGCTTTTGTCTGTTAGCCAACATTCATATACGGTCACGGTTCTATGTATGTATGTGTGTGCATGTTATTGGTCGTGGTGGCAAGATTTGCGCCTGCGCAACAATTCCGTTCTAAATTAAATTCACCATCAAAGCACTAGCGATTTTGCAGCGCTGGCGTTAGTGCTATTTTTTTTTTTTTTTTTTGATATTACTAACCATTGTTGTTGTTCTTGCTGCTGTTGTTTGTGGTAGCCGGTCAAAGACTTGCTGAACGTTTGAACGTTTGGCGTGTGATATTATGCAAGAATGCAGCAAATTGGCGCATTTGAAAATTGCACGACAAGACAGCATAAGACAGCAGCAGCAGCCAAGCAAAGGCAGAAACAACAACAAAAACGTGTGCATATAGAACGCGGTAGCAAAAACAAAGGCGCATTTATATATGAAACAAAGGAAAATGCGCCTAGAAATGTTAGTTGAGTATAAGTTGAACGGTATTACAAAAAAATAAGAAAACAAACTGAGTAATATTTACAGTGACTCACAAAAGAGAAGCTATTAATCGGGTGGAAGTCGGATTCTTTAAAATAACACATTAACTTTACTGCAAATTGTGGAATAAGGGTGCTGTGTCTAATCCACAGGAAAGTCGGTCCCGAAAGTCGCACCCTTTACGACGGAATCAGTCTGCTTAGTATCGCATAAAAGGTACTATCTAGGGTACTGTGTGAGAGACTAAAGCCCATCGTAGACAAGGTTATTTTATCTTATCAATGCACACTTCAGTCCGGTGAGTCTACCCTTAACCAGATCTTCGCGATATGGCAAATCATGCCGATGACCCTTGATAAGAAAATCTACAGCCAGAAAATATCTCTATGGACTTTAAAATTTTAAAAGAAGCTAGCTGCCTGTACGTTTTTATGTTGGTGGAAATATATACAACCCAACAAACATTCGGAGTCTGATTAAAAAATAAAAATTAAAAAATTAAAAAAATAATAATTATTGGCGGGATTTTTGGCATAGAAATTGGAACACTGGAATTGGAACTCGGTGAAATTCACATCATTTGAAGATACAAATACACATACATAAATACTAATTTGGTTATAAAAAAGTACCATTTAACAGTAGTCCACAAGAACGTCATAACTATGAGGCAATCTATCAGAAAACGTCCGAAATGAGAGGCTCATAATTGAGTCATCGGACTCATAAAATACTCCTTCATGACCCTATTTCATTGGATTATATTTCCCTACCTGTATGGGACTCATTTCAAATTCTAAAGTTATGAGTGCCCCTATAATATTTGAGAAGATCATTGAGCCATTTTGCCACTGAGCTACTGTATCCACATTTAAACTTACATTTGTATTCAACTATGAATATGTATGTATTTATGTACGTGTTGATTATTGCAACGCCGCATTTGGAAGTACTCGCGTTGGTTCTGCAAATTTATGTAATTAGTTTGCGAAGTTTTTTTTTCTCTTTTTGTGTGTGTGTGTTTATTTATTCAAGTGTATATGAGTTCACAGCATTTTTTATTTTTTCTACATTGCTGGACGATGCTCTATGAAGCTATATTTTATAGCGCCCACTTTAAGCAGTTGTACTTCCTCCGCGCTGGTACATATGATTTCGTTTTTTATACCTTTTATGAACATGAAATGGTATTATAACTTTGGTACGATGTTTGTAAGCATGAGAAAAAGAAAAGATAGACCCACCAATACGTATATTGAAATGATCAGGGCGATGAGCTGAGTCGATTTAACCATGTCCGTCTCTTCGTCTGTCTGTTTGTACGCAAACTAGTCCCTCGTTTTTGAGATATCTTGATGAAATTTGGTATGGAGCCGCCATTTTGCATGAGATTAATCATTTGTCGGAATAAGCAAGATCGGAGCAATACAACGCATAGCTCCCATACAATCGATAGTTTCGATAAATGGGTTTTGGGGCTATAACTATTGAACTTAAAAAGCTAGGAACGTAAAGTTTTGCAGTTTTAGTACATGTTATATATGTAATGTGTGTAGTGAAAATCAGCCAGATCGAACCTACATAACATATAGCTCCCATACAATCGATTGTTCCGATAAATAGGGTTTGAGCTATGTATCCCTAAATTAACAGTTTTGCAGAGTTTGTGCTAATTTAGAGTAAAGATCGACACTTAAACCCATGGTGCGTATTCATGAAACGTATAAGATCTTCGGCACAGTCGAAGACGTCCCTTTCCTTACTTGTTTTTTTTTTGCTTTTGTTGTTTATTACAGAAAGATTAATGTACTCGTATATATATTTTATTACAAATACATTTGTAGAGAAACAAAGTAAAAATAACAGCAAAGTCTTAGAGATATGAGCCAATTAAAAAAACTTTATTTTCGTGCATCTTTTTCATCCTTTGATATGGAAGTAAAATTTAGATTCGAATTCGAGTCCAAATATTTAGAAGAGACTGTTGCATGACAGAAAATAAAAAAATTTATAGCAAAACCAAAAAAGGGCAGTGCCTATTTTAGAACTAGCCTTAACACCGAAAATTTGTCAGCCTAGAAACTCTACCGAAAATCACTGTTGTTACGGTGACGTCGAATGAGTGAATGGAAGGAAATCTGGAAACATATATTAGTGTATAAAACCTCGCTGGCTATACAATTTCAATAAACATTCGATAAAAGGCTATAAAACTTTAAATTGAACTATTGGAAAGCGATAAAACCAGATAATAACTGTTTCAAACTAATAGCAAAAATGATAAATATCAATACTTTTATACTTACAATAGATATACCTCGATAAAAATTGAGCTGAACTAATAACAAAAATCGATGAATACCGATATTAGGGACAGTAATCGAAACAATTTGAAATAGGCTGTTCATCTATCTATATATATAAAATTCTAATCATGTATGTATATATAGACTTGGCTCCTAAACGAATATACCGATGGTAACCAAATTTGAAACACGCACTGGGGATGGCCATAGGCAAAAAAATATTTTAATATATATAGGGGGCGTGGCACCTCCCATACAAAGGGAAATTTTCATAGTCCGTATCTTTAGAAGTATTTAGGTTAGACCACTGAAATTTGATAAGGGGTTATATGAGAGTAGTCCCTAAGACCTCCAAAAAAACTAGGGATAACGAAAGAGGGGGCGTGGCACCTCCCATACAACTGGAATTTTTCATAGTCCATATCGATGGAAGTATTTAGGGTAGACCACTGAAACTTGGTTAGGGGTTATATGAGATTAATCTTTAACACCTGCATGAAAACTGGTGATAGCTAAAAATGGGGCGTGGCACCTCCCATAAAACTGGATTTTTTTTATAGAAATGTGGGGTGAAACCCACGGCTATAAGCTAGTAAAATATATAAAAATCAGAAATGTTCAAGCTAATAAACCATAAACTATGACTAGGTGATGCTTTTGGAGAAAAAATATGACAAAAATGGAGTGTGGAGGAAAGGAAACGGATGAAAGTATAGCCAGCTGCTTGAATTAGAGTAATTTTACAACAGCAACTTTTTTTTGTTTTTAAACAGACTAATTAAAAATATTCAAGGATTCGAAAGGAAATAACTTTCAAAGCATTCTGCACCAGCCTTAAACTCGTCAAGCCATCTTTATATGTATCTTTACCTACACAAAGTCATGTTTATCAATTAAACCAGCTGCAGCTATTATCAATCGCAGCGAACTCAAAATAGCGCTACTCTCAAGTGTCATGCTCAATTTATGAGTACATTATTCATTTTGGTAGCAACCAGCAATTTATCAAACCTACATACATTATTCAATTTTCATTATTCTTATCCTAATGCAGCCACATACTGCATGCTGATAACCGGAAGCACACCAAAATAGTAAAAACTGCACGTGTTACACACAAATCGTGACATATCGCTAAAAATTAATTGAAAATGAACTGTATGTCCAAGATATTAACTAAGGAGCCAAGTAAGAATAAAAAGCAGTTCAAGAATATAATGTTATAAAGATAACTCAGCTGACAAGCACCTACACCACATGACACTGCAGCGCTTGTTGTATTAGTAATTGAAAACCGTAAATCAAAGTTAACCAAGAGAAGTAGCCATGCAAATGATCATCAATTGCCCACAAGCATGCACACTCTGAGCAGTGCGCCAATTTAAAGTGATTGGTCAATTTATATTTATATCAAAACAAAAGCAGTTGGCTGCGTGGTTTTTATATTTAGATGCAAAGTAGCGTGAAGAGCAAGCGCATGCCATTTAAAGTTAAATAGCATCAGTGAATGGTTTTGTTTTGTGATTTTTTCGCATTTAACTTATGCGATTTAGACGGCTGTTTGTTGCATCTGGTATGTGGGAAATAGCGGATGCAATGGTGCAGTGAGAATCGATTGCGATTAATTTGCGAAATGCCGTCACCACCTTTCCTTATTACTGGTGGGACTAGCTTTAGCTTATGGTCTAAAAAAACTCTACTAGGCAAAAAATAAATGGAATGGAAATGAAATATATTTTAATAGTCGGGAAGTTCGAAACCACCTAAAGGCCACTAAACTCAACCTTTTCCGAATAAATTAAAACGGGTTTTTGTTAGGTAAAGCTAAATCAAATGCAGGGGTTTGCGAGAGATTTTTTTAAATGTAGTTTATAGGATTTATCAATCATAGGAAAACTGCATACTTAGAATTTCGAAAATTTTTCGAATTTTCGAATTCAGATTCTGGAGTAAAGGGTCCAAACCCCCTTTTCCATTGTTTGGCTTTAAGTCACGTGGATGACAGAAAACTTAACCTTTTCCATAAAGTCCAAATTGGGTATTCTTAGTTAAATTAAACGAAAAGCTTTGTTGAAAGGGCTTTTTTTACTTATTTAGCTAAACCGATAAAACTGAAGAAGCTTTTTTGAAAGCCTACATATTATATACTCGTATATATTACTGTAAAGTCAATATTTCGAATACAACTTTTTCAGAGCTTGAGACGCATACAAATAATACCTTTAATCAGGTTGCTAAATAAAGTGTGGGAGTGAGTTTATTCGCCCATAATCAGACATTTAAAACATTGTACGAAATTGTCTAGAATATTTGTAGAACAACTTTTTGTTCGTCATTCTTGTTTGGTAGTAATGAAGCTTCATGTGAGTGGGCTCTTTCTCCCTGTTCACCGTTGAAATAAGCCACACACATATGCATCTCTTAGCCGCATCTAAAAAGGAGTTTCATATCTCATTCATTTGGAACAATTTTGTTTTGCAGACAAACCAGCTCCGGAATCGTGCCATCTTCAGTGTCATTATCCGTGCCAACTAACAAGGGATGATGGAAAATCGTTCAAAACTGATTAAATTTTTTACCCTTCCGAAACTTTAAAATTCAAAGAAAAGTCTCGTATTAAAAGATATCAACACTTCATTACGTTTTTAATTAAGGGACTGATTATGTTAATCACCGCGAGACTTGCACCTTTACCCTCAGCCGTAGGTAATACCAAGACAATTCATAAAGCAACTCCCATTTACTGACAGTCACTGGAGGGAGTGAATGCCTATATATAATAAGAATTTTTCCTGAAACGACCAAAAATGACTTGTAGAGTCGCGTTGCGTTTTACATAATCAACCCTTATGTGAAATTTTTATTCACTTTGAGGAAATACCCTTATATCCTACTATGCCACTAATATGCTATTTCAAATTTGAATTTGAAAAAATCGAACCAGTGGAGCGGCTGCTTTGCTCTAACAAAGATTTACGCTTTAATTTAAGGAATTTTTAATTATTTCCCCAATCTTTAATACCTTGTTAAGAAATCAAGTGTAAAAGTGCTATCCATTCAGCAAAACATTGTTTTTCTGTGAGTTGATCGGAATATCTTTTATTTTGTTCAGCATCAGTTCAACCCGCCACTTCCACGTTATTCATTTTCTTTTAGTTTCTTGACCATCGGTATACGAGTCTTTGGTTATATACATATCACCATACGTAGGTACAAATACAAACATGCGTCTCTTGTTACTCACCTGCACGTGAATTCAGTTTCGCCTAAACACAATTCTAAACAATCACGTCGTGATGTCACCGGCATTGTGCGCTTTGCATATCCATTTAGTTTGTAGCTTTGCACGCGATCAACACACCAGGCACGTGCACAGGGGCGGACGCCAAGGCATGATTTTTGTGCATAAATCGTAAAGACGGGGAACTGTGATTTGGTGAGGGCTCCTAGTAGAGGAAAAAAAAATATGGAAGAATAAATTTATGAATGGAGACAACATTTAGCGAAAATCAACAAAACAGAAATTGCAAAAAGATAAAAAAATTAAATAAAAAAATATAAAAATTTTAAATTTAAAAAAATTACCAAAAAAACTAAAAAAAAAGTAAGAAAATAAAAGTAAATTAAAAAAGATTTAGGTATTTATCTGAAACATTTTTTGAAGAATTTCTTATTTATTTTAAAACAACATTTTTTTGAAAATTTATTTTATTTCTTTTTTTTTTATATTATAATTGCACTTAAGATGAAAGCATTTATTGCAGTAAAGTGAATGCAGCTGTCATGTAATTGAAAGTAACTAAAAATATATGCAAGGATGTTAATATGTATTAACATTGATTGCAGAGGTTATATAGACTATGTTTTGGCATATGCAAGATTTTGAGTGTGCAAATTGTGTCAGTTGAGTTTGGGTATGTCTATAGCTGCTTACGGTGATTAGTAGCCGAAAAAGAATATCTAATAAGCTTATTTTCCAAAAACGTTGTATTATTTAAAACGAAAAAAAACTTAAACTCAAAAATTTGAGAAAAAAAATTTTTGAAAATTTAATTAAACAAAACAAAAAAAAAAAATTGTTTAAAAAAAAATAAAAAAAAAACAAATTAAAAATAATTGCACCCAAAAAAAAATTTTTTTTTTCCTTTCTTTTTATAAACTTTGTTAAAATCTTTTTATTTTTTAACTTAGAATCACATTTTTTTTCGTAAATTTTTTGTTTTTAATAATAATTGAATTTTTGTTATAGTTTTTGTAAATTTTTAATTAAGATTTATCTTTATTAATTTGCATAATTTCACAAAATAAGGCAAGGGATAAAATGAAAAAAATTTAAATCAATAAAAAAATAAAAAATAAAAAAGTTAAGACTTATTTGTTTATTATTTTTCTCCCAGATATCTTAGATATTTAAATTGCAATTATCCAACATTAATTGAACATATTTATTTTTCACGATTGAAATCACAAACTATTATTTTATCATTAGTTGGCAATTAATCAAACCTAACTTAACCTAACTAACAAGTTAAAGTTCTCCTCCCTGTGTCGAATTACCTATCTACCGCAAATATATTCTTTTTTAATTACACAAATGACATAATAAGTTTTAATATGAAGTGTTGATGGATGGCTGAGAATTTTGTGTAAATGATTAATGGTTTGGTGAGCAAAAGGTTTGGCAATCAAGCAAATTTGAATAAAAAGTGTAAGATTCAGAGACACTCTTGGGCGCTGCCTAAAATTGATATTAATGTTGCTAAAATTTCCAAAAGTGCCTGCGGTGATCAGTTTTTTTTTCTATGCAGCGTTGTTTTTTAAATCTTTTAAAGAATTTTGCGAATATCATTTAATACAAGTACACTTCCCATAAATATTTTTTTGTTACAGTAACTGATAGTTTTTTTTTTTTTCAAATGAGATGAAGTTCACTCACCAGGTAATTTATCCGCATTAGCTGAGAAAAGTACACATAATCCAGTCTCGTAGTTTACCGCACGACAAGCCTCACTATTTTGGCAAGCCTCTAAACAATCGGTCAACATCAATGTGCCGGGGAGTGAATTCAGTAATTTTCCAGGTGCAGAGAAAACATAACTGAAAAGTAGAAAAAAGGAACACTTTAAAAATTTAATTAATCCTTTTAAATGAAAAACTAACGGCGAACTTTCAAAGCTGACTGTGAAGTTATAATTCTGACTCAGGTTGTGCTACTTGAGGTCATTGTAAAGCCAATTAAGGCATGCTGCGTAGAAAGGAGTTCCCCTCCAAAGTTACAAACCCCCGTTATGTGCACAAAGTTATAATACCTTGTATATTAGTGCAGCCGAATATAAAAAAAATTTTAAATTTATACTTAAATTTCTCACTGTGTACGCGCCTTTTAGCGAGAAGGTGGTGACGATGAATCCCACAAACCCACCTCCTTAGCAAAACTACTTAGAACAATACAAATGCATGCCAATGAATATTTTCACATGCGCCAGTTGCATTGCAATTGAATTATTTACTTAGCTGAAATTTACGTGCATATATTTGTATACATATACCCTTTATATAGATATATATGTACATAAAAATGAGATATGAGTGATGCGCCAGAAAACGTAAAAAAAACCAGACCGAGCTTATGGCTGCTCTTCTTTTTGTTGCCAATCGTATTAAAGCTTTAAATATGAGGAATAGGGAAGATATACGAGTATGTTACACATCAACATTTCTTGTGCTGATTCGTTTAATTACATACATACATACATACACACGCACGTACACATATATACAAATCACTCAACTCTACATCCGCCGTTGGTGCCTCTGCCCTGGTTATGGCAAATTAGTGGCTGACATCAGTTTTACTGACATTTTGACTGATGATTTGTCGGGCGTTTGCAACAAATCAGATGTAGATCAGCGCGAAATAATGATAATAATAATAATACTACAATGTATGTTGTATGTAACGAATGAACTTGAAGACGGTTGGTAAGACAGAAAATGTAAAAAAATAAAGTAAAATGAGAGCACTTGTTGCTGTAAAGTGAGTGCCGCTGTCATGTAATTGCATGACTTGAAAGTAATTAAATATATGCCAAAAATGTTTATATGTATGTACATTGATAGCAGTGGTTATAGAGTCTGTGTTTTGGCATATGCAAGATTTTGAGTGAGCAAATAGTCCCAGTTGAGTTTCGGGTTGTCTGTGTTAGTGTGCAAAAGAAACTAATAAAATAAGCTTATTCTCCAAAATTGTCGTACTCTTTGAAAATACTAAAAAAAAATTATTTTTATATTTTTTAATATATTCGAAATTTTAAATTGATATCGACATTTTTAAATGTTTCGATATCGTTAATTTGTAATTTTTGCCAATTTCGAAATTTTCGATATCTATTTTTTTTCTATTTTGGCTTCTCCATAATTTTCGACCAAAAATTGTCTTGGTGTTTTCGAAATTTGAAATAAATACTTTCTTCACACTTTAGCATTTTAGATTCGTTTTTTTTTTTTTTAAATATTTTTGATATTTAGAGATTTGTATACGTTTGGTTTCTTTGAAATTTTTGATATCTAGAGATTTGTATACCGATGTAGTTTTTTTGGCATCTTCGAAATTTTCGATATCTTTTTATACCTTTCATGAACATGAAATGGTATTATAACTTTTGTCCGATGTTTGTAAGTATGAGAAGAAGAAGAGATAGACCCACCAATAAGTATACCGAAGTGATCAGTGCAATGAGCTGAGTCGATTTAGCCATGCCCGTCTGTCCGTCTGTCTGTTTGTAAGCAAACTAGTCCCTCAGTTTTTGAGATATCTTGATGAAATTTGGTACGGAGCCGCCATTTTGCATGAGATTAATCTTTTGTCGGAATCAGCCAGATCGGACCTACATAACATATAGCTCCCATACAATCAATTATTCCGATAAATGGGGTTTGGGCTCTCTCTCTCTATGGCGCGATATACAAGGTGGCGCAAAAGTAAGCTTCCGATGTTCAGCATATCGGTTGTGGCACGTGCAGTGTGTGCTGTTGCACCGTCTTGTTGGAACCACATGTTTTCCAATCCCAATTCATCAAGTTGCGGCAAAAAGAACTCGTTGATCATTGCTCTGTAGCTCACCATTCACAGTAACCGTTTGGCCCCGACCGATTATTGCTCAAATAAATAGTCAGCAATATTCCGCGTTCTGGAGCAGTGTAGCGTAACATTGTTTATTAACGTGTATTTCGCATGTGTTTACTACACAAATGTCAAAACAGAACTGACTTTAGGGGCCAATCGCAAAATTTATAGCATTTTCTGATAGGAGGATGACTTTTGCGCCACCCTGTACAACAGGTATATCATCATAAACCTCCTAAGAGATTTTTGCGCCAAGCTTTCTTCCAATTTGTGGTGTGCCGATTTTTGAATTTTCCCTACAAATTGGAGACGAATTTTTGCTGAGAAGCCTGTCATGGCAGAAATACACTCGGAGAGTTTGCTAAACCACTGCCGAGGGGCGACCCCGTTTTTGAAAAACTTTTTTCAAATCACTTTTGATGTTACCTGTACCAGGGCTCGAACCATGGACCTTCGGTGTGGTAGGCCGGCAACACTACCTTCACACCACGGCGGCCGCCGGCGGGGTTTGGGCTATGTATCTTTAAATTATCAGATTTGCAGAGTTTTTACTAGTTGTGAGTATGGATCGGACACTTAAAACCGTGGTGCGTATTTATGAAAGGTATAAAGTCTTCGGCACAGTCGAACACAGCCCTTTTCTTACTTATTTTTGTATTTGTTTGGCATCTTCGAAATTTTCGTATCGTTTTATTGTGTTTTTGCTTAAAAATTTCTTCAAATTTCCGATATCTATTTTTTTCTGTTTTAGATTCTCCATAAGTTTCGACCAAAAGTTCTCTATTGTTTGGTATTTTCGAAATTTTCACTGTATGAATTTTTTTTTACACTTCACTTTTCGACTTTTTTAAAAATATTTTTGATATCTAGAGATTTGTATAATTTTTGGCATATTCGAAATTTCCGATATAGTTTTTTTTTGTATTTTCGGTATCTTTGAAATTTGTTTTATCGATTTTTTTTGTATATTTTGGAATCGTCATACCTTTTGGCCAAGAAATATCGTCTGGTATTTCCGAAATTTACAATATAAGAATTTTTTTTTTACACTTTGTCATCTTCGTAATTTTCGATATTGATATGCATATTTTTTTATTATTTAGCATTTTGGTAATTTGTGATATCTAGAGATTTGTGTGATTTTTGAAATATTTGAAATTTTCGATATAGTCTTTTTTTTGGTATCTTCGAAATTTTCGATATCGATTTTTTTATATTTTGTCATATTCATAATTTCTGAAATTAGTATACTCTTTGGCAATTTTCAATATAAGAACTTTTTTATTTCGTGGCATCGTAATTTTCGATTTCCAGAAATTAAACATGAATAAAATTTTTCTTGCAAAAGATAAAAAAACATACTATATTATGCTGAATGGAACTGTGTGTGCTTGCGATTAAAAGTGCCACGGCATTTTACATAATAAGGCACTTACTAATGATTTCGGTTTTGGTTTTGTAAGTTTAGCTAATTCAATTCCGAGATCTTAGGTAGGGGGTTCATTGAATAATATACCAAAATAACACACCAGTCTGTCTTAGTATTTAGGGTCCCATATAGGTCAACCGACACTCACGTCTACATCTTGCTTATAGCATCATATCACATCATTTATCGTTTTATTGCCATTTTTGCCTGCTAAACTTCGTGTATTGTCTACAATTTTCCCTCAAGAAATTGGCTAATTTTAATTGAAAATTTACATGGCAACAAGTCAAAGATCAGTCAAGGAACAGAAAAAAAAGCTGCAATAGTCACAAACTGCATTCAAAGTTCGGTAATACTTCATGCATACATATTTTTACGAATATCATTAGCTTTTATTGCATAATTTTCACAGAACTCAGAAACAAAAAAAATATTAAAAAAAAAAAGATGAACAAATCACAAAAATGAGAGTCAGGCAAAATTGAACATGGCATGCTGCAACTAAACTAGATAAATGTCAGTAAAGGTTATCGAATTGGCAAATCAATATCAATGCCATAAAATCAAAATTGCTGTGAGCTTTGCTTTGTTTCTTGTACTCGCCTGATGTTTGGGGCAGTTGATTGCGCCGCACAGTGTTTTTGGGGTGATTGATTTCAATGGACGATACAATTTAAGGGAATGAAATAGCTCAAAGCACCGCAAATCATCCGAATAACTTTTCTATCCATCTTCGACTCACGATTATTTTATTTTATTAAATTAAAAAAATTTTTTTTTTTAAATTTAATTTAATATAATTTTTTATATTTTTTTTTATTTAATCGTATTTTATTTTACTTATTTTTTTATTTTATTTGGTTTTTCTTTATTTTTTTTAAATTTTTTTTATATTTTATTTTCCTTTATTTTCCTTTATTTTGTTTTATTTAATTTAATTTTATTTTATCTTATTTTTTTTATTTTATTTTATTTTCATATTATTTCACTTCATATCATTTCATTTCATTTTATTTTATTTTCTTTTATTTTATTTTATTTTATTTTATTTTATTGTATTTTATTTTATTTTATTTTATTTTATTTCATTTTATTTTATTTTATTTTATTTTATTTTATTTTATTTTATTTTATTTTATTTTACGTTATTTTATTTTATTTTATATTATTTTATTTTATTTTATTTTATTGTATTTTATTTTATTTTATTTTATTTTATTTTATTTTATTTTATTTTATTCCATTTTTTTATTTTATTTTATTTTATTTCATTTTATTTTATTTTTTTAGTTTTTATTTTATTTCATGTTATTTTATTTTATTTAATTTATGTTATTTTATTTTATCTTATATTATTTTGGTTTATTTTATTATATTTTAATTTACTTCCTTTTACTTTACTTTATTTCATTTTATTTTATCTTATATTATTTTGTTGTATTTTATTTTAGTTTATCTGATATTACATTGTTGTATTTTATTTTATTTTAGTTTATTTTATTTTAGTTTATTTTAGTTAATTAAATTTTAGTTTATTTTTTTTCTTTGTTTTATATAATTTAATTTAATTTAATTTTATTAAATTTTTTTTATTTTTGTTTTGTTTAATTTTAGTTTCTTTTGTTTTATTTTATTTTCCATTATTTTATTTTGTTTCATTTTATTTAATTTTTTTTATTTAAATTTCATTTTATTGCACACAAATTTAAGCACAATAATTACACAGAGGATATTATGTCCTGTGCTGAGAATTATCAGCTATACTTATGTACATATGTATCATTTATTAAGTATGCTTATACTTTGTATTGCTGACTTATTATTTCCAACAAAGAAACTCTTCTTGCGCGTGCGCAATCCATCAAAGAATCATATATATTATTTCTGTAAAGTCTTTTTGTGTTATTTCCTAATTTTCTGCTCTCATTTGGAACCAATATTAATAAATAAGGTATCGGTTTAAAGGTGGGGGTTAGCTCTACATGCGAAACCATGTTTTAATTAGCGGAGTGCTTTTGTTTAAGCGTATTTTATAAAAATGAATTCTTTAAAAGAAACGATTGTGAATGCACAAAAAAAGTAATTTGTACTGCAACGCTATTGTGACTGACATTCACATGCTTCGCGACATCTACATTTGAATGCTAATACTGAACAGTGCGCCATCTACACTTGAACATTGCTAAAATAAGTGAATAAGACTGCGTTCACATTGGGTCATAAACTCGAGTTAACGGGACATTTTTTGAGTTAATTCATATTGATGTTGTCAATCAACTCAAGTTTATGGCTCAATGTGAATGTAATATAAGTGGTGGAATTTCAAATAGCTGTTTGCGCATATTTGTATATTTTTTTTCTGGTCTCACAAGTGTACCTGAAAATCTTTTTTTATAATTTGAGAAAAAGGTTTGAAAAATCCTGGACCTGGACTAATAAAAGGTTTCAACCCATTTTTTTTTTTTTTTTTTTTTTTGCGCAAGGAGCGCACGGGCTCAGCTAGTTATTCTATATCTCATTTCGATAAAACTTTTGTCTCGCAACATTTTAAAATCAAACACCGTGCACTGCCTTTCAAATTCTCCTTAGTTCGCCCTTTTAGTCTATGCCATAGTCAACTGATGAGTTAGTTCCATGCTCTTCGCCACTTTCGTCAGCACCACCCTCACTTGTAGCACAGTTTTTGTCCTTTCATCTTTGGCTCATGCGCTCATGCCATCAACTACTCAACGAAAATTCCGCCAATTCGCTTGAGGCCAATGACAAAATGCGATTTAACTTAATAACAAATTACATTTTTAGCTCTCAACGTAGACATTGCTTGCACATTTATTATGGTCCACAAAACTAAATTGTAGTCAGAGCTATTTGCCACATTTTCTCGCTGATTGTCTTACTACCGAATGTGCATACAAAAACTACAAATGAACAACAAACCAATCGACTTGAAATCAGCACAGCAGCAATAAAGGCAATACAGCAATAAAAATCGGCGATACCGCTATGATTACGACACGAATTTATTGAATTCACAGCCTATATTGTATGTATGAACATGAGTGTAACTGCGGCAACAAGGAAGACAATAAAAATAGTTTTGGCATTGCTGCCACAGATTTTTGTAATGCGGACTTTACAAGTTTCTTGCAAATTTTTTTTTTTGGAAATTGGTGTCTATTGTGACGCAAAAACCTCATATTCATTGGTGTTATGTAAAAACAAGTAAAAAAAATTCAATTGCGAAAACAATAAAAAATTCTTGCAATAACAATAATTCCTCCTCTTAACTCCTTCTATATACAGGGTGTTTTTTTACAGGTTTGTTTTTCGAATAGAGATAAAACTGACATTTTGTGGTCAAATCTGGCAACTCTAATGTCATTTATGTTCAGTTTGGTTTGCCATTTCATCATGAACAGGTTGACAAAAGAACAACGCTTGCAAATCGTGCAAATTTATTTCGAAAATAATGGTTAAGTTCGCGAAGTTTACCGTGAGCTCCGTCCATTTTATGGTCGACATAATCGTCCATCAGAGCAATTAATTCGTTTAACCATGGATCGTTTTCGCACTACGTTTACTCTATGTGATAATACGCATCCGCAGAGACGTCGAACAGCGCGCACCGAAGAAACAATTGCCGCTGTAGAGCAAAGTGTTGAAGAGGACCCGAATGAATCGATTCGCCACCGTGCACAGCAATTGGAGCTTTGTCCATCAACTTTATGGAAGATTTTGCGCAAAGATCTTGGCTTGCGACCTTACAAGATCCAGCTTGTGCAAGAATTAAAGCCGCGAGACCATGCAATGCGTCGTGATTTTGGTGTATGGGCCGAAAATGAGATTGATTTCGATGCTGATTTTCATCGCAAAATTTTGTTCAGTGATGAGGCTCATTTTTGGTTGAATGGCTACGTCAACAAGCAAAATTGCCGCATTTGGAGTGAAGAGAATCCACATGAGACCCTTGAAACGCCATTACATCCACAAAAACTGACTGTTTGGTGTGCTCTATGGGCTGGTGGAGTCATTGGGCCATACTTCTTCCGCAATAATGCTGGAGAGGCAGCTACCGTTAATGGAGACCGGTATAGAGCCATGATAACCGACTATTTTGTTCCCGAATTGGATGGCATGAATGTGGATGAGCTGTGGTTCCAACAAGACGGCGCTACATGCCACACAGCGCACGTCACAATCGATTTATTGAAGGAAACATTCGATGAGCGCATAATTTCGCGGAATGGACCTGTCAATTGGCCACCAAGGTCGTGTGATTTGACACCATTGGATTATTTTCTTTGGGGATATGTGAAGTCGCTCGTCTACACCAACAAACCAGAAACGTTAGGGGAATTGGAAGCCAACATTCGTGGCGTTATTGCCGACATACGGCCCCATATGCTCGAAAAAGTGGTTGAAAATTGGACCTGTAGAATTAGCTTTATTCGAGCCAGCCGCGGCGGTCACATGCCCGAAATCATATTTAAACATTAATGGCATAAAATTATCCTTCCAATAAAGCCAAATTGATGGACCTTAAAATGATTTTCTTGTGTTTTGTTTCAATTCAAAGTTCTATACCCCTAAAAAAACACCCTTTATCTCTTCTTTTTTTCTATTCTCTTTGCAGGTGAGTTATTACATTTTTATTCAATTGAATTTCCTCAAATGTTTTCCGCCGGTGTTAGTTAGCCGTTGTAAATCCTATTGACGTAATTACATTCCGCATAAATAAGCAGCAATGTATCCAACAGTGCCGGTTTTACCGTTTTAGCGGTCAGTGCTATTGCCACTGCCACTGCCACCACTAATGCCATCGTTGTATCCATTTCCAACTAGACCACGGCTTTTCGTGTAGTCAACAGTGATACAATTTGCCTTTGCTATTTCTCATATTCTTTGCCCTAAGCTGCCTCATTTACATATTTACTCACTCTTTACGTTTTTATTTGCATTGTACGATAGTGAAAGTGTTGTGCAACTATTTTACGGCCCTGATTGCGGTTGCTGGCAATGTTTAAGGTTTGGCTGATGGTAGTGGTGGCTGTGGTGTGTTCCATCGTTAAACTCTCTACAGCTGCTTATAACGTAAGTATTTAAGAATTGTAACTACTATAAAAATAGCATTTGCGGCAGGGGCCTCTCTACATACAATCTTTTATTATTAATTCATCGGCATCAATATAGATTTTCAATGACTTTTAACACGCCGTGGAAATGAATAAACTTTCTGATATTTTATTTTCTATAACTTCCTTGGCTATAATATCCTTCCTTCTTTTTTTATTTCCGATTCTCTTCTGGTTCAGAGCCATTTAGCGGTATAGTTTCTATCTAAATATTTTTTCTTTACTATTTAACAAGATTTAATTTAATTTAATTTTGTTTTATTTTATTTTATTTTATTTCTTTATTTAATTTATTTTATTTTATTTAATTTTTTTATTTTATTATATTTTATTTTTTTTTTATTTTAATTTATCTTATTTTGTTTTCTTTTATTTTATTTTACTTTATTTTACTTTATTTTATTTCATTTTATTTTAATTTAATTTATTTTATTTTATTTTATTTTATTTTATTTTATTTTAGTTTATTTCATTTTAGTTTATTTCATTTTATAAAATTTTTTTTATTTTATTTTATTTTATCTTACTTTATTTCATTTTATTTTATTCAACTTCATTTCATTTTTTTATTTTATTTGATCGTAATTTATTTGATTTTTTATTTTTATTTATTTTATTTTATTTTACTTTTCTTTATTTTATTTCATTTTATTTTATTTTATTTTATTTTATTTTATTTTATTTTATTTCATTTTATTTTATTTTATTTCAATACAATTTTTTTTTTTTTACTATTTTATTTTGTTTTGTTTTGTTTTATTTTATTTTATTTTATTTTGTTTTATTTTATTTTATTGTTTTAATTTAATTTAATTTTATAATTTTTTTTTTCACTTTCACAGTATTTTGATGAATTTTATTTTGTTTTATTTGTGTTATTTATTTTTTATTCTATTCTATTTAATTTAATTTAGTTTAATTTTATTTTATTTTATATTATTTAATTTTATTTTTTTAATTTAATTTAATTTTATAAATTTTTCCTCTTTCATAGTATTTTGATATATTTTTTTATTTTGTTTTATTTTATTTTATTTTATTTTATTTTATTTTGTTTTAATTTATTTTAATTTATCTTATTTTGTTTCCTTTTATTTTATTTTACTTTATTCTATTTCATTTTATTTTAATTTATTTTAATTTGACTTATTTTATTTTATTTTAGTTTATTTTATTTTATTTATTTTTTTTTTAATTTTATTTTATTTTATCTTACTTTATTTAATTTATTTTATTTGATCTTATTTTATTTTATTTTATTTTATTTTATTTTATTTTATTATATTATATTTTTTTTTATTTTAATTTATCTTATTTTGTTTTCTGTTGTTGGTTTTAAGGTTCATTTTACATATTTTTGTAAGTATAACGAGCTCAAGACCAGTTGATAATAATTCTTAGTTAATTATTATTATTTTTGATTAGAGGAAAAATTGAAAGCAACAAACATTCTTTTATTTTATTTTACTTTATTTTATTTCATTTTATTTTAATTTAATTTAATTTATTATATTTTATTTTATTTTATTTTATTTTATTTTATTTGATTTTATTTTATTTTAGTTTATTTCATTTTATAAAATTTTTTTTATTTTATTTTATTTTATCTTACTTTATTTCATTTTATTTTATTTAACTTCATTTAATTTTTTTAATTTTATTTGATTCTAATTTATTTTATTTTTTATTTTTATTTATTTTATTTTATTTTCATTTACCTTATTTTATTTTCTTTTATTTTACTTTTCTTTATTTTATTTCATTTTATTTTATTTTATTTTATTTTATTTTATTTTATTTTATATTATTTTATTTTATGTTGTTTTATTTTATTTTAGCTTATTTCATGTTATTTTATTTTTTTATATTATTTTATTTTGTATCGTTTTGTTTTATTTTATTTTATTTTGTTTTATTTTATTTTATTGTTTTAATTTAATTTAATTTTATAATTGTTTTTTCCACTTTCACAGTATTTTGATGAATTTTATTTTATTTTATTTGTGTTATTTATTTTTTATTCTATTCTATTTAATTTAATTTAGTTTAATTTTATTTTATTTTATATTATTTAATTTTATTTTTTTAATTTAATTTAATTTTATAAATTTTTTCTCTTTCATAGTATTTTGATATATTTTTTTTATTTTGTTTTATTTTATTTTATTTTATTTTGTTTTAATTTATTTTAATTTATCTTATTTTGTTTCCTTTTATTTTATTTTACTTTAATTTATTTCAATTTGACTTATTTTATTTTATTAATTTTTTTTTAATTTTATTTTATTTTATCTTACTTTATTTAATTTTACTTCATTTCATTTCATTTTATTTCATTTTATTTTATTTCATCTTATTTTATTTTTTTATATTATTTTATTTTGTTTTGCTTTGTTTTATTTTATTTTTTTAAATTTAATTTAATTTAATTTTATAACTTTTTTTCTCTTTCACAGTATTTTGATAAATTTTATTTTATTTTATTTGTTTTATTTATTTTTTATTCTATTTTATTTAATTTAGTTTAATTTAATTTTATATTATTTAATTTTATTTTTTTAATTTAATTTAATTTGATTTTATAATTTTTTTTTCTCTTTCGTAGTGTTTTGATATATTTTATTTTATTTTGTTTTAATTTAGTTTATTTGCTTTTATTTAGTTTATTTTATACATTTTTTTTAATTTTCTTTAGTTTAATTTATAATTTTTTTTTAATTTTCTTTAGTTAAATTTTTTCTCTTTCATAGTATCTTCTTTCACACAAATCTAACCAATAAGGAGTGCAATTGTAAAATAAAATTGAGTATACTTACTTAAAATAAGTATAAATATTGGAAATTAAGTGCTCCTTGCACAGAACACAGATTGCGCTGTATAAGTGTCGCATTATATCTGTACCGGTATTTAGATCTTAACCATCGGCAGTGCTGGCATAATGGAGAAAGAATTCAAATGTTTCCTGTTGCAGGATTCAACCATTTTGCTACCCATACTTTTAATTAATTGCCTGATAATAGGCTGGAAACATTAAAACATTCTTTCTTCACCTCAAACATTACCTTAAACACTAAGGTGCATTGTCTTTCAAGAGCTTCGCAAACATTTTTAAATTGCTGTGCACTTTTACGCTCATAAATTGTTTGTGCACATCTGTTTACCTTAAGGAATCCATGAGAAAATGATGTATTTGTTGTTTATTATTTCATAAAAATTCTTAAAAATGTTTGATTTTTGCGCGCAGTGCTAGTTACGAATATGCTGCCAACTATAAATATGCACATTAGGGTGGCTTGAAACGAAAAACTTTTTTAGTCCAGCATGCTCACAAAAATTTGTTCTTTCCAAATAATAGGATTTTTCAAAGCTGTTTTAATATTCGCCTCCCCATTTTTGTTAAAAATCATGAGTAGGTGATGTGAACAGTGTCCAAAAATTGTAGATTGTGATTTATTTTAATATTCTTTCATTCAACAACAAAAGAAATTGCCTTTAATTTTTTGATTTTTTTTTCTTAAATTATCAAAATAATATGAAATAAAATTACTTCAAATTCTGACTATCCGTTCGAACCCCTTTAAAAATTATTATTTTTTTTTAACTAAGCATTTTTAATTATTAATTCATTTAAAAGCCGTAGGCCAGTTTAAAATGTTGAGGAACATTTTTTTAAAATTTTCTTTTTCATAAAGTACACCTTCCATCACCCCGATAAGCGAAAAAAAACAACTTTCCCTAATGCACATATATAAACACATGAGCATGAGTCTACTTTCAAATATACCTAACACTCCTCCCAACAAACGCTCATCATACCTAAGCATTTCATATCAGCTCACTTCCATTGTCTGAAGCTAATTAATAAAACAGCAATCCACCAACAACTCTCCAGCACCCATAATAATTATAGAACTCATGCCTATTTATGTACAACATATTTATGTAATATGTTGCTGCTATTATGTTGGGATAATATGCTGTTGTGCTACCTGACATTACTGCAAAAACAAAAACAACCAACTTATAATGGCAATTGCAGCGTAATTGTTTCAACAAATCACCGTAGCGACAAACAACTGCTTCCGGCTATGCGGTGCAAATGCAACAATTGGCAATAAGACAATCACAGCAATAACAGCAATTGTTACAATTGCCATTTGTTGCTCACCGGCTCACTGGTTGCTGGGTTTACTTGGCTAGCTGCCATTCTGTCGTTGCATGCAGTGGCATACTTGTACGGCTCGCTGACAGTTGTCGCACTGAATTGCTTGAATGTAATGAAAAATGTCTTGCCTTAACTTGAGTAGCAATTTGAAAATTGCATGCGATTTTTTCAGCTGGCTTTCATCCCCTCCATCGCACTCCTTTTTTGCAATTACTTACATTTACCGGGATATAAGCATCTAGCTCGTTTTGAGTACACCCTCAACTATGAATCAATTTACGTTCGAGGCATAAGTTCTTTTCTTTGCGCCTTGCTGTTGTAAGGTTTCGTTTGTCTCTGGCTGTGTTGTTACGAATAACAAAAGAACTAAGGAACGAACTCAGTCGACTTTGCTTTGTTTTGAAAATTGCAAAAGACTTAAGCAACAAACTTGTTAGCTTCTATGCCATTCTTCTACCGTTCTAAGTGTATTTATAAATATTTGTAGTAATGCATGTATGCCGCTCAGCAGTTTATTCCATTGCGCATTTTCTACTTATTGTTTCTTGTTTTTTTTTTCTATTTTGTACATTTTTATATAATTCGTTTGAAATTCTTACTGCCTTTGCCTGTAATTGTTTATGTTTGTTGTAGATATCTTAAATTTCCTTTTCAAGTTATTCAATTGCTACTGAAAAAACAATAATCGTGTTGCTCGTTTTGGTTGGGCACTTTGTGGTCTTCCACAGTAGGGAGTAGTGTGCCACAACTTACTAAGACTTCAAAGTACTTAAAGTGCGCAGGACACATTTGGTCTCATTTAATTTATTTATATAAATTGCTTATAATTTTTTTTCTGCTTTTACGATTTTCACGCCTTTGCTTTGGTCGACAGAGCGCGTCTATTGAGTTGATATAAATTATGGTAGCACTGGTAAATGCGTAAGAAAGTGTGTTAAATTTGTTCTACCTCCAGTGTGAGCAGGTACGACTAAAGATGTCAGCTGGCAAGTTGAGGGAAAATTTATAAGCAGTTGAAATAGAGTAGTTTTTATAAAAATGAACTTATGAATTGTGCTAATGAGGGCAGAAAATAATATTTCTTTATATAAACACCCTTGGAAGACTGTCGACTTAACTTGGGTAACCTTTTAGAAGGCTTTTTGGTTAATCGGTTAATATATGTTCGACTTATCAGCCTCTTGGTGGGGAAGTTTTTATTTTTGCTAGAGTATTTCATTTAGCAAGAATAAAAGAGGAAGCAAAATACGAAAAAACAAATCAAAACATGATGGTTTTTAATTGTTTTTTTCGCCGTTAAAAAAAACACGTAAAAAAAGAAATAAAGAAATACAAACAAAATTAAAAAAAATAGAAACAAAATTAAAGAAATAAAAACAAAATTTAAAAAATTTGTTATTAGGAAATAAAATAAAAAAAAATAAAAAAAAAAAAATAAAAAAAAATAAAAAAAAAATAAAAAAAAATAAAATAAAATAAAACAAAATGGAATAAAATAAGTAAAGTTACATAAAGTAAAACACATTAAAATAAAACAAAATAAATTAAAATAAAATAAAATAAAATAAAATGATATAAAATAAAATAAAATAGAATGGAATAAAATAAGTAAAGTAAAATACAATAAAAAAAAAATAAATAAAGTAAAATACAATAAAATAAAATTAAATAACTAAAATAAGTAAAGCAAAATAAAATTAAAAATAAATAAATTAAATTAAATGGTATAAAATTAAATAAAATGGAATAAAATAAGTAAAGTAAAATAAAGTAAAAAAAAAAAAAAATTAAAAAAAAATTGAAAAAATTAAAAAAACAAAAAAAAAAAAATTAAAACATCTTTAAAAAAATAGAGTAATATAAAATAAAGTAAAGTAAAAAAATTACAAAATGTAAAAGAAAAAATGAGAGAAAATTAAAATTCCCATTTTTTCTGATAATATATAGAAAAAAAGAAGAAGAAAAAAAAAATAAAAAAGTTTTAAGCATAAGAAAAATAAATATTCGAAACAAAAATACCAAAAAAATTTCAAAATAAGATTGAAAATAATAAAAGATAACTAGACTAAAAAAATAAAATAAATGTAAAAGTAAAATTAACAAACAAACATAAAAATTCGAGCTTTGCTCCAACAACAGTCACGTAAAACAAAAAAGATAAAAAGAAACGAAAAAATTATGAATATTAAGATAACCATTACTTCTGATGATTATCAAGCAGTATCCACGTTCTACTGTTCAAGAAGAAGTGATACCTCTCTAAGCTCACAGTGCATTGGAATAGACCTCTAGACTTAATTAATTTAAAGTTGCAGATTCTTAGATAACAAAAGCCGTGAACTATTCTCTCGGCTATTTAATGCACGCAGGAGGAAAGTTTAATAAATCTTAACTCGTTTGGACTGATGTTAAAAACCTTGCCAGTTTAAGAAATACAAATAACTAAGACCTTTACTACATTACCACATACTCGGAATGTAACTAGATGCAAGGTTGTTTTCGTATACAACACCAGTGTGGTGCTTGTAAGACCATGTCAATTTTGAATGTTGCGTAGCATGCCTTTCTAGTCCAACTGGAAGTACCAAGTGAGGCCAAGTCTTTACTTAAGGCATCCCCCTTCTTTCCTACCAAATTCGGCCGGCGTTTCCTTGTTCATACGCATAACTTGACCCAGCCAGCAGATCCTTTGGACTTTCATTCGCTGCACTATGCTTATAATTGCTTAGCTCACAGTTAAGTTTCCCATCTACTAAGGTCCTCAATTAAATCGCTGCGTCATTTGATTGGCACACACATTTTGTTCGGCGTGTCATATAAAACGACAATGATCGTAAATGACTCTGTTACTTTGTTTAGCTGGCCCTTTCTCTTCACTTGGCCTTATTCACCCAATCGGAAATACCATTGAAAAGAAATCAATTATACTGGCCTTTGGCATATTCTAAGGAATTCATTTTATTTTAATAGTACCATAAATAGCCAATAATTATGGCAATTCGTCAGTCAAAAGGTGTCAAGTTGGTATTTAATTGTCAATCAATATGTGACACTAAGTGGTTGGAATATATACGAGGTGTGTTCAAAAAGTATCGCGAATTTTGAATTTTCGCTGGTTACGTTTATTCGAATTTCCAATTTTTTTGTGGCGTTATGTTGGTACTCATGTCTCTCACTTATGCCGACAAGCTCGGCAATTTTGAATGTTCAGTTAATTGTTGACAGCTGCTTTGCTTGCACGTGTTTTGGATCGTCTTCGATTTTTACGCGCAATTCGTACCAAAATTGCTCAATTGTGACCAAAAACAGCATCGCATGAACATTGCTAATGAGATGTTAAACTCTGTCCGCGACGACCCAAATTTGCTCCACAGGGTCATAACTGGTGACGAATCGTGGGTTTATGGTTATGACGTGGAAACCAAAGCTCAATCATCTCAATGAAAGCTGCCGCAGGAACCAAGACCGAAAAAAGCGCGCCAAGTTCGGTCGAATGTGAAAGTTTTGCTGACAGTTTTCTTCGATTGCAGGGGCGTGGTGCATCATGAGTTCTTGCCACAGGGAAGAACGGTCAATAAGGAACATTACCTGAAAGTTATGCGCAATTTGCGCGAAGCAATCCGCCAGAAACGCCCGGATTTGTGGAAGAACAAAAATTGGCTTTTGCACCACGATAACGCCCCTGCTCACGCATCGTTGCTTGTGCGCGACTTTTTGGCCAAAAACAACATACTAATGATGCCGCAGCCACCGTATTCCCCAGATCTGGCCCCCTGTGACTTTTTCTTGTTCCCTAAACTGAAGAGGCCCATGAAAGGACGACGTTACGCTTCTCTTGACGAGATAAAGACGGCATCGAAGGAGGAGCTGAACAAGATACAAAAAAATGATTTTTTGAAGTGCTTCGAAGATTGGAAAAACCGTTGGCACAAGTGTATAATATCTCATGGGGACTACTTTGAAGGGGACAAAATAGATATTCATGAATAAATAAATATATTTTGAAAAAACACAAAATTCGCGATACTTTTTGAACACACCTCGTAGCTTTTAAGGAGCGCTTTTTATTTTCAGATAAACAAATATTAAGACAAACTTATTCTGTTGACACGCCCTTTTCTCAAATATTATTTTCATATATTTCTTCGCATGTTCTACAGCTACACTTTTGAAGGAAAATAAAACTGGTATACAATTATTTGTCAGAGAGAAATTGCTAAAAAATTTTTTATAAAAAGTGGGCGTGGTCCCTAACCGATTTTGTTAACTTTTCTCCGATACAGCGTAAATTATGTGCCGAGTTTTGTTTTCTTAAACAGTTTTCGATTCTCATCACTGCAAGAACGAAGAAACTAAATTAGTAGGAGGAGATGTAAAGAATAAGAAGGAGATGGAAAGGAAGCTTACAAAAAAGTGCGAGATGACGAAGGCAACGAGTAAAATTTTTCAGATATAGCTTGTACATTTTTGTGCAGGATAACGTATACCAGGCGGGGCTGTCTAATAAATAAAAATGACTTTCATAATAGGCTTATGAGATCAGTGAGTACTCTCATCGGATGTATATATAGTTTTGTTAAAGTGGGTGGACCACGCCTTCAGCCCAAATAAAGGTCCAATTCTTTATAACTCCGAAAGTATTGGCTCAGTTTAATGATATTTGGGTGTATGTGTGCTTTAAAAAGTTGGGTGGTGCCATGCCCCCATGGTTTTGAGTTTTTTTATACCTAGTAGTTCTACGCACACAAAGTATATTAACTTCATTCGCCTAACGGTAGTATGTAACGGCATAAACGGATCGGGATAGATATTGAGTTATATATAATAAAATGTTCATGAGGAAAAGAAAAATTGATTAAGCCATGTCCGTCCGTCTGTTAACAAGATAGCTTGAGTACGTTTTGAGATATCTTAACAAAATCTGGTATGCAGGTTCCTTGGCACTCATCTCCGAGCGCTATTTAAAATGGGCGAAACCGGATGATAGCCACGCCCACTTTTTATATATAGAATATTTTCGAGAATACAAAAAAGTGATTATTCAGTACATAATACACTTATATGGATTAAATTTGGTGGGTACTTTAACGTTAAGTGAGAAAATAAATTTTTCAAAAAATTTTTGAAAATTCGCGTGGCACCGCCAACTTTTGATTAAGTAAAATTAAGAAATAATATTAATCATAAATCAAAAACCGTTCCAGATATCGAAACGAAATTTAGCACACATATTTATATTACTACAAAGAATGTGCCGGGTCAAAATGAGCAGAATCGGTTAAGGTCCACGCCGACTTTTATATGAACGATTTTGAAAAAGGATCATAGATATATTTAATAGGCAAAAACTTTACGTACAATAGCTGTATATCATTTCTATTTCACTTTCAAAGTGTGCGTGAACAAAGAAATTCGAAAAATATAAATTTTCGAAAATGGGCGTCGCCCCGCCCTTTTTATAGTGGATTATTCCAGAAACGTTTTTATGCCATAACACCGACAAAAATTTATTTATCGAAACGATATTTGACGAAAATGCTGAATATATAAAGGTAACAAAAATGGGCGAAATCGGTTGAGGGACACGCCCAGTTTTTTAACATAGTTCTGAAAAATTTGTAAAATTTAAAACGCGATATTTCTATAACCATGCAAGCTATATAAATTAGATCTTGCACACATAATAAACTTTTTAAGCAAAACTCGACTGCAAACTAATTTTGTTTATTTTGGGGAATTAGGCGTGGCGCCGCCCACTTTTCAGCATAAAATTTCCACTATTTTCAAAGGTCATTGCTTGTAATTTTAACTAGGTCTTTCAATGAAAATTGGTCAGCTGCTTCCCAAAAATTAGGCAAATCGGATAACACACAAGCAAAATATCCGAGCAAGTAGTTGTACCACTGCAATAGGTAAGTTATATACCTTTTTTGATTTTTATACCTTTCATGAACATGAAATGTTTGTAAGTTTGGGAAGAAAAAGAGATTCGCCCATCAATAAGTATACTGAAATGATTAGGGCGATGAGCTGAGTCGATTTATCCATGTCCGTCTCCGTCCGTCTGTCTGTCTGTCCGTATGTCCATTTGAACGCAAAATTTTTCCAACATAAAATGTGCATGTATTGGTATTTTGAAAAAATGTGGCTAGCAGTTGTTGGTAGGGAAGCTATTTAGATAAAAAATAAATTAATTAACCCCTCAAAACTTATAACAGAAGTGTTTTAATTGAAAACAATCAGCTAGCTTTATGATACGAACTGAAATGTATTAAAATAGACCTGGCAATTTGTATGCTATAATAGATCACCATTAGGTATATAATGTTCGGTTCCACCCGAACTTAGACTTCCTTACTTGTTTAACTTTATATACGTCCAAAGTGAGGAATGGAATTTCATAATATTTTCACACTTGCTTTATGTGATCAGTATATACAGGTTATATATAGTTTTGGAAAAATTGGCTGCGCCACGCCTTTCGAAGTTGAATATTAGGACTATATTGAAGATGTAAACGAGTTGTATGGGGGAAAGGGAATGTAGTGGATATAAAGTAAATAAAGAAAAAAAAATACTAAGAGGAATACATAATTTTAGAGGGAAAGGGTTCAATTTCCGCACATAAAAACGACTGATGTATCAGCTGGTAGCTCATAGAAATATAAAATTTGGAAAACAAAATAAAAATAAAAATGCTAAGAATAAGATATGGCCATTTTCAGGCCTATTCAATACTGCTGATCAACTGTAATGATTACTGATTTGATTGCTGTTGTTCTTGAGAAGATATTAAATGATTAATTAACAATGATTTGAAATATTTCAAATTTTATCAAATTTATTAAAAAAAAAAAACAAATTAACAGTAAAAACCCCTCACTCCACACACACATTCCTATAAACTAGCTTTACTTACAAATTTCTTATAGCCATAAAATTCTCACATTAACACAACGCTCTACTCACCCTGTAACAATTTCAAAGCCAATCAACTGTGGATCGCATTCTTCAACTGTATTGCCGTGTCCGCCGCTAGCTGTACCAACACTATTGCCACCATCCGACGTGTCAATGTCCCCATAGCCAATCTCAGTCGGCAATTCTTTCTGTTCCTTCGGTAATTGATCCCCTACTTGATCGGCAACAGTGTGTTCAGGTGTATCCAACTTTTCAGCAGCAGGCATTTCGCCAGCTACTGCACCATTGTTGATTGCGGAATCGAGCGAGGCAGGTGCAGCAACTGCACCACCCTCCACCGCCGTCGCGGCTACCGAGTTACCAGCAAGTCGTTCACTCTCTGCAACATTGTCTGCTGTTGCGGCTGAGTTCTTTTCAATAGCATGCTTTGGCTCAGAATCTGTGCCAATTGCTGGTTGCTGCTGTTTGTTAGTAACAGCCGCCGCCGACATGGTCTCTGATTGATGTTGGCTTGCATCATCATTAGTTGCAGCACTCTTGATAACACCGGCAGATGCAGGTGAAGCAATGGGGGCAGTTGCTGCTGCTGTGTCGACTAAAGTTGCCGCTACGAGTGGTTGGTGTTCTGCCAGAGGCAGTTTGCTTTCCTTTGTTGCGGCGAAGGTGGCTGCTGCCGTTGCTGCGCCGGATGTGATGGCCGCTGGTGCTGCAGGTTGTGCGCTTTCAGCAGCATCCAAACGCGAACGTCTGGCTGCTGTTGTTGTAGTGGCAGTAGAACCGATGAGCAGACATAGCAGCAATAGTTTTGATATGTTGTTATTGTTGCTTTTGCTATGCAGCGCCCTTTTACTGTGTCGCATTTTTACGGGTTGTTGTTGCTTTTGTGTTTGTGACTTGCAGCTGAAAAATAAGAGAAAACAAAAACAAATGCGCATAAGTAAATGTGAAACAAATGAGCAGCAAATAATCGAAATTGTTTTATAGCAAATAATCGAAATTGTTTTATAGCAAATATGCGAACGAAGTGCAAAGAAAAATATTCAAAAGTGTTGCAAATGCAATTGGCATGCTGCCTTGTGTTGGCTGTAGTTTTGCCCTCGGTATACTGCAGACGGCAGTTGCAGCAGCGTGAAGGCGTTACGAACTAACTGCCAACAGCCAGTCATGCACTTGAGAACTCAATTTACGTGGTATGCGCATTCAATGCTCGTACCTACCTATCTACCCACCCAGTTGGTGTGCAGTGTCGACACCGCCTACGGCTATCTAGCAACACTTTTAATTTGATGTTGGCCGCTGGATGACCTAAGTAATACGAGCAAGGCTAATGAGCTTCTTGCTTACAACTAATATATGGTTCCATTAACTTTTCTTGTTTTTTATTTTACTTAGTCGCCACCGCCGACGCCGCATTGATATCGCAAAAAGTTGTGCGCGCATGCGTACAGATAGAAATTAATTTAATTCATTCCTTCAATTCTGTAACACAATACTACTATGAAACTAAAGTGATTTTTATACCCTGCAGTGTAGAGCTTGGAGTGTTTAAATTTTATCAAAGCTGAAGTGGACGGAAGTGAATTGAGAGTGAACGAAAATTGACGCTGAAGTTGGCACTTAGCAGGGCTTAAATTTGCCAATTGATGACGAACATTCGCTCCAATACAAATAGATTTTTGAGATATTTCTGAAAAGTCTGTTTAACGATTTTAGTGTTTGCTCTCGTTTATTGCAAAGAGTATTTAACGCAATATGCCGTGCCCCTTGAAGTATACAGCATTTAATAGCAAGTCTGTAATACTATTAGAAACGGTAAGAATGAATGTGACTCAACTTCCTTCGGTAGGTGTTTTATTATGATTACCTGAGAGAAAAATTTACATAGGCCGCACTGCTTAAAGTGGTACAAACAGTTCGTCAGGGATGGAGGTACCCATTAGAAATTGTAGAAGATACTACTTTTCAACAGCGAAGTATCAGCTGAGCTGTTGGTAAGCAGATTTTTGAAGGAACATAGCAGGGTTGGAAACTCTCACCACTGATCCAGCTCATTACTATGAACTATGCTAGTAAAACTCAACACAAGTCGGGTGAAGATTGTGGCATACGCTGACAATATATCCATCCTGATCTCGTAAAGAATCTTGGCAAAACTAAGTTTGTGGTCACAGGAAAGTTTCTCTGGGCTAATTCAGGATACAACGGATTTACTACGCGCCACTACGAAGTACAAGTCAGATGCTTTCGATATGACTCTTTTCGCTTTGCTTATTAATTTTGTTTTCCTTTAACTACCGCTTAACTTTTGAGAGAGGCATATACCCACCATTTCGTGCTCTTGAAAGATTCTGTCATATTGGGAAACGCGTGACCATGTTAGTAAATGTTGCATGCTTTTAGGAGCATTTGATACTCTTTAGAAGACTTTTAGTGAAAGAAATATATCTAGGGTATCTTCCAACCAACACATTTTGTATGGGCGTGCCTTCTCCTGTTGTTGTGGTAACGACAAAAACACTCCCCGAAGGTTTTGGGGAGTGTTGTCGAATTAACAGTCCTTTGCCGAATATAAACCTGGTACGCTCCGATACTCCCTTGCGGCACTGCCCGACTGTCTTGGCAGCGATTTGGTATGACCAGTGGAACCTTCTAGATTATGTCATCCGTCCTTGCGTAAGGAAGGAGAGATGGGTAATGAGAGGTGAGAGGCATCATATCCGTAGATCAACCATCGAGTTGCACGTTATTATCTCGGGCATATTCTAAACCCCTAACCCGCAGGGGGGCGTATCTTCTCCTCTCTTTACCATATATCAGTATGAATTGCAAATAAATCTAGGTGCTGACAGAGATGTTACTTTTTTAATACATCGACGGGAGCACCTTCTAGTGTCGTGAGTGGTTACTGATAAACATTGTATAAAATGTGAGGCACCTTTTATGACAGGGGGGAGAATTCATGAACCAGAAACCACGCAGCTAATGTAATTGTTACTCATTGTATTTGGAATCGCAACACATCTCAATATTGGCTGAGAAAAACCGCTTAAGCTATTAATCATATTTTGATGTTGATTTGTAATAACAACCGATATGAACTTGAATTTTGATTTAACAACCAAAGTAAACTTGAATTTTGTCTAAATAACCAAAGTAGAGTTCAGTTGTTTTAATAATAACCAAAGTAACCTGCAGTAACCTTGGGTTTTGTAATAACAAATAAAGTAAACTCTTGTTTTTTTAATAAACCGAAAATAAAATGTGTTAAATTTTGCCTATGGTCTGGCTAGATTTTACCCTTTAAAAATCCTGGACCCGCCAAGGAAAGCATAGGCAGTCACTTACCAGCTTGTTAATGCTTTTTAAGACAAGGCTTGGGTAGTAATGTATATCTAAGCCCTGCCTAGTTTAAAAAAAAAAAAAAATTTATTGTCCCTGAGGCAGCATCGAACCCGGGCCGGATAGAACATGGCCTTTTGCATAATATACAATAAATGGCCCGTAAATTGGGCCAGAGTTCTGGCAGATCCTAGGCAGAGTTGTCTAATGCAGGCAAAATCTATCCAGGCCATAGGTTAAGTACAGATTTTCCGAGGTTATTTCCTACCCAGAAACCACCAAACTAAAATTGAGTGTTATAAGAACTTGAGTTTCAAATCAACAATTCTATCTTAAAGGCATAGCACTAGAAAAATATTGCTATAAAAGCCATACTTTAATTAGTTTACAAAGCGTTGAAGCTCAGAAGTTTCAAGCTTGCAGCAGAAAAGCTGGCTGATAATATATCTGGATTCGACGGAATCGTGGACACAACAATATACGTTGATAAAAGTAGGTGTGATCGTCTTCAAACCATGCTTTCTTTGATATCAATTTTTTTTTTGCACAAACCTTCTAAAACTTGAAGAGCCGTGTTCTCATAAAAACCATTATGAATTGTTATGAAAAAATTATTTCCAAACAAAAATTGCATAATTTCCGAGTATCCTTGCAACTAGGTTTTTAGTACCCACTACTGGGTATATAATACTAAGTGCCAACCACACTTACACCTCCCCACCTGCTTTTGATTTGTATTACAAACTTTTTTTGCGCCAATACTTAGCAATTCTTTGCTTTGTCTGTGCTCAGTTGCGAATAATTCATTTCCGCCCTTGCGGGCTGTTGCCATTCGTATCATTTTTGTGCTACCCCATTAGCTATCCTTTGTAGTATTCTTATTCCATATAAACCAAACTTTTTTCATGCTCTTGCTTTGCACATTTTTAGCTTGCGGCTCGCTTTTGCATTCGCTTCATTTTACATTTCCTCATTGTGTCGGTTGAAGAAGAATCTTTAATTTGAATCAATTAGCCCCGCGCGATTACTTTGAAGGCGCATAAATTGCCAAAGAATTACACCTTTTGAAATGGTAATGAAAATAAATTGTTTTTTAAATGCCAAACATGCCCATATTTCTATTAATGTATATGTGTGTGTATGTGCTTGCATTGGTATGAGATATGTGTGTCGACAGCCTTAATTTATTTTAGATTCGAATAAAATGATTGTGGCAATAAGTGGTGTTTTCCTATAATCGATTGATTTGCGATACGCCTATTAGCAATAAATTTAGCCAAACTGGAAATCAACGGTTTTCAATTTTTGGGCTATTAAATGGTTCTAAATTTTTAACGAGTTCATGACGAGGTGTTGAAATTTTAATTGAATTCTTTCTAGTGTTTGATAAGGGTTGATAAGACTCTTTGTGAAAATCGTGGCATGGCAACGGATAGTTCGGAAGTGGCTTCACTTCGTTCTCCCGACAACAGCGTACTACACTGCAGCGGCCTAGTCTCATAACCGCCTAAAGATCACCCCCAAAAAACGCAGCTATCTCTCGAATATCTCTAGTTATTTTAGCCCGCTTAATTTGACACCATAAACGACCAAATCTAAGGCAGCGCTATTCTCGAAGTAGACGGATCGATGAGTGAAGCAATTAACATCCACGCCTAAGGCGTTATGCTACCAACTGTCAGCCTTTCCAAAAATTAAGAGAACTGCAACAAAATCCACAGCCCTCTTTGCTGGCAGCATCTGCGAAAAATACAAAGAAAAGTCGCTGGTAACATACAAGAATATAGGTCAGCAGTGATTTTGAGCTGCGCTTCGGCAATACCGTCTACAAATTTAAGTGATGCCAATTGGAGTGATCGCCAAAAATCAGCCAAAATCGCCCAGACGGTTAAATGACCATTTAAAGAAGAAGTGGAGTGATGACAAAGCTGCAAGAACTTCGCACACATGACTGCTACTGGTTGCCTCTTTGTCGAAAATGTGTTATAGTAAAAAGCGAAGCATGCAAACCTTTTTTGGTACGCAATGCATCCGTTTCGAGCGCTCATCGAAATCCTTACAGAGTCATTAAATGTCTTGATAAAGCGAACCTATCCAGCTTAACTTCGGGCTTTGTACTGTAATTGGTGGAAGTCTGGGCTTTCAAGTCCAACACCGTAAAGCTTAATGCATGCCATACTGGCAGTGTATCCCTGTACGACACAAGCCATCTATTCAACGGAATAACAAATCATAACAGATTCTTCTAACAGCGACCTATTGTCGAAATCCTGCTAAAATAGGGATGTAACGTAGGTGATATTCTCGGACCGGAATCGGATTTTTAAATGTGCTCTATCGGAATCGGAACTGAAGTTCGGAATCGACACAGGGATATTAAAACTTAGGCTGTTACGAACTGAGTTTACCAAAACCAGAATCGAAATCGGACTTTATAAAAGTGTCACAGAAGTGAGATTATCGTACTCGGAATCCGATTTTTTAGGTTTTGCTCCAAAATCAAGATGTGACGGCAGTGAGTTTACCAAAACTATTCCTTAAAGTTCCTTTATCGTAATCGGAGCCGAAACCGGAACTCGAAGCAGAGATGTTGAAACAAATTGTGGAAGTGAGTTTGCCGAAATTTTTAAATTTTCTCGTTCGGAATCGGCCGAAGTTAAAAGTTAGATATTGAAACTAGTGTTGTTGAAGAATTGAGTATCGACAAGCATGAAATCGAAATCGTATTTTTAAACTTTTCTCTTTTGTAAACGCATTTGATATCAGCAGTTGAAACAGAGATGCTATAATGAGGGATGGTACGGTAGTGAATTTATCGGAACTGGCATCGAAATTGGATTTTTAAAAAATGTTTTGTCGGAATAGGAATGGAAATCGGAAGTTGAAAAGAGCTAAATGTAAGAACTCTCTCTCTCTCTCTATGGCGCGATATACAACAGGTATATCATCATAAACCTCCTAAGAGATTTTTGCGCCAAGCTTCTCTTCCAATTTGTGGTGTGCCGATTTGAATTTTCCCTACAAATTGGTGGGACCTACAGTTTTTTGCCGACTCCGAACGGCATCTACAAAGGAGACGAATTTTTTGCTGAGAAGCCTGTCATGGCAGAAATACACTCGGAGAGTTTGCCAAACCACTGCCGAGTGGCGACCCCGTTTTTGAAAAACTTTTTTCAAATCACTTTTGATGTTACCTGTACCAGGGCTAGAACCATGGACCTTCGGTGTGGTAGGCGGCAACACTACCTTCACACCACGAACTGCCGAATAAAATAATAAACATGTTGAAAGTTTCTATAATCAGTGGTTAAAGCTGGTATTAGGACTTTGGAATCGAATATCCGTAACAGCCTAAATTAGGTTTACCTATGCTTCTCTTAGAAACTATTGAAATCTTGATGACAATTCTTAGAATAGACGTGCTGATTTAACAGAGCTAAGTGCAACGTACTATTTGAAATATAAAGTCAACTGGCCTTGAGCGTCCCCATAACTAACAATTTCTCACTCCGTTTGATATATTTTATCATTATTCGAATTTTCTTTTTTTATATTTTGTTTGAGTTAATAGAAAACTAATTAAACTAATTTCTTAAAGGGATGCACCATGTGGAAGGTTTGTTAGGAAGCAGAGAAGTATTTGAAATATTTAAAATCAACTTTTTATCTTGGACAAAAAAAGATTTACTCAAAAGATGAATTATAATAATAATTTAAACAAATTTCATTAAAAATGCATAACATGCCAATTTCGCAGATAGATTTTGTCGCAACATATCGCTCTTCTCGCATTTCAATAACGTGCTACGTGCATCCCTAGCTTGTTGCACTTGGCCACGTTTGAATGTGTTCCTCCACCCACAGGTAAAATGAGGCAAAATAAAATAAAATAAAATAAATACAAAAAAAAAAAAATATAGCAAACACAGCGCACTTTCTGTGTACAATGAAGTATAAAAAAAATAAAAAATTAGTAAAAATGAAATATTTCCAACCAAAACTCTTGTTATAGTACAAACAGGCATAGGATTCCTTTGACGACAGCAAAAACTACTTAACCAGCAACCGTAGTAGTGCTAGATATTGCTGCCGTTGCTATTGTTAACGCTGCTGTCACGTCAACTTGTGTAGGCTGTGTTGCAGTTTCGAACATACAAACCAACAACGAATTTTGTATGGCTAGGACACAGCAAATGCTCAACAGTCGGCGACAAGCAAACAGCGCCCACATTCAGTGTTGCAACAGCAGCAGTCAATGTTGTCAATAACTACTACTGCTGTACATATGATTTGTGTGCTGTATGGAAGAAGGGAACAATTTGAGTGCAGTGAGAGTTAAACGCCGTCATGTATTGAAAAGTACACTGGAAGTAATCGATAGCTAGAATATTCAAAAAAAAAATGCATAAATATAGGAGGGCAGATTGAGTTCGAGAAGGAAAAGAAATCAAGAATTAGGATGTGAGGAAGAGTAGACAGTTTAAATGTGGGCAAGAACATTTTTGCATTTTTCTCATTGTACATTGCAAAATTTTCTACAAGAAAAAGGGGATTTATTGCTGCTATTGTACTTTGGTTTAATTTATTTTTTTTCTTATTTAATTAATTTAATTTGCTAATTGATATTGGAGAATTTTATTTTATATCATTTTATTTTATTTCATTTTATTTTATTTTATTCTATTTTATTTTATTTTATCTTATTTTATTTTATTTTATTTTATTTTATTTTATTTGATTTTATTTTATTTTATTTTATTTGATTTTACTTCATTTTATTTTGTTGCGTTCTACTTCATTTCATTTTGTGTCACCTCATTTTATTTTATTTTATTTTTTTTAATTTCATTTTATTTTATTTTATTATAGCGTTTATTTGTATTTTACTTTATTATATTTTTTATTAAATACATGTTTTGTTTTATTTTATACTATTTTATTTTCATTTTATTTTAAATATTTCATTTTATAATATTTCGTTAAATTTTTTTTAATTTTATATCGTTCTATTTTTATTTTATGTGTATTTTATCTTATTTTTTAGTTTTTTTATTTTACCTTGTATTCTTTGATTTTTTTTTTATGTTAATTGACTTTTATTTTGATTGTTTTTAATTTTATTTTATATTGTTTTATTGTTTGCGTTTAGTATCATTTTTTTTTCAGTTTTTATTGAGAAATTTTATCTCTATTTGAGTATTTTTTTATTTTTATTTTTATGTTTTAAATTTTCTTTTATATTAAAAAAATTTTTTTTTAAATATTCTTTTTACTACTTTTTTTTATTTAGATCTTTTTTATTTTGAATTTTTTTTATTTTAAAACAATTTTTTTTTACTTGTTTTTATTTTTATATTTTTGTTTATATGCGATTTCGAGAGCTTTAGAAGTCTTAGTTTATCCCTTGCTTTAAATAATTTATCATTTGTCTACACCACCATACTATGCTTGTTTGTATGATCTATGTGCGGCTTCCAACCCACTTTATTTCTCTTGTTACGCCATTAACTAAATGAAACTTTACTTACACCTGCTTTTTTGTAATACCTTTATAGTTGTTCTTCTATGAACAGATATGATCTTGGTGGGGCACGCCGAACAGCTGTTGTATGCGTACATTTGCATACGTTTTTGTTGTTTTTACAATATTTCTTTAAGTATGCACTTAAGTGATCTCAAGAGTAAAATCAGCTCACCCACTGTGGAGTTAAGGAAACAATTTGCCCCGGGAGCATAAACAGTTTTTGAGAATTCGCAAACAAGCCATGGACAGGTTGAATAAGGGTCGTTTGTTCAGAAGACCATTTTCAACGTGCTGTTGAATTTGTTTGCTGAGATTTTGTTTTCAAACCGTCTTTTATTTACTCTAGTAAGTCATTGTTTGCATTCGCTTGCACAGGTTAAGTGAATTAATGCCACATATCAATGCAATCGATCAGTTTATTAACTAAATGCTTGGCCAAAAGCACTAGCTCGAGTTACTAGACAAACAAAGTAACTACCTTAACAGATTGCTGTATGGCTGGCTAGTTGTTTAAGTTGGATGATGTGACTGCAGGCCAGTTTTTTGTGCATAATATTAGCGTGTAATCAGCGTGTTGGCGATTTAAAATAATTCAAGGAATTGTCGGTTGAAAAATGAAAATAAAAGAAATGAAAAAAGTTGAAGTTTTTACTATATAACGATAATGCTAATGTGAATGGCATGCATTTTGTATGTGCTCTCAGTGGTAGGTGGTAGATAGTTTTTGAAATTTTTTCTTAAGTTGCCCTTATAAGCAGAGATACGGATGTACATATATCCGGTTAAGGATTGTCACAACGACTTCGAGTCCTCTTTTCTCCTGCTAGACAGATATCAATTAATACGTACAATTAACAATTACACAATGTCCATAGCTGCTCAAACTTCGCATTCTAATTATTGCACCTTACGGCCTCTGTATCAGTGCTCGGCAAAAGTAGATGTATGTGAATGTATTAGTCATGTCTAATGATTACTTGAAACTGAACACAAACGATTGCTCTTCTACAAAAACGTTCTGGTTAAATAAGCGTAAAAATCCGATTGTGTTGGTATAAAAGACGAGCAAAGTCCGACTGCAAGGAAAGTATTTGGCGATCACTGCTCTATACCCAGCTTAACGTAATTTTTAACCGCATTGCATACAAAAGTTAACGCTTATAAAAGCTTCTTTAATCCTCTAACCGGCAGGACCGCCTTTAGGCGGGGTTAAGTTAAACAGATATATAACCCGCATACCTCTACTTTTCTTCTATTATTATTGACACACAATCTTCGCCAAATATTTTATCTATGTCGTAACCTTGATTGTATAGTTTAAAGTGGTGCCAAATTTCCGTTATAATCATTCTCGTTGAAAAATTTAGTGCAATTTGTAAAAAAAATTAGGTAACTACAAAAAAGTGATAAAAAGGATTTCTGTAGTAAAAAACAAAATTTTTGGTAAGTGAAATAATTGTTAAGGATAGTAAATTATGAAGAAAATGTGGATTTATAATTAAGAATTATTGGCCAAAAATCATAACCCGATTAAAGGCGGAGCGGGCAATTAACAGTCTTGTCCGGCTTAAGGGATGGCGGGGAGTTTCAGCCCCGAAAGCAGAATTATGAACCCTTTTCGATATATGACTTCAAATTCGAGTTTATCGCACTAGACTTACTAGGTATGAGTTTTTTCATTTTCAACAAAAACTGGCCTGTTAGAGGGTTAAGTTCACTTACCCTAAGCACAAAAGTGCTTTCCATCTGTTCTTGATAGATTGCACCCTTAATTAAAAAAAAAAAAAACGTTGCTCAATAAAATCTAAGTGCCTTATCCTGCTATTATGTCAGAGTATATTACCCATTTCCTTTATCCAAGCACATATACTAATGAACATTAATGTGGCTCACAAATCTACCATTACAACAGCACAAACCCAAAACACAAAAGTTAAATTGGATCATTAGATTTTATTGAATCTTTTAAATCTCGAAAAATGCATTTTAAGGGTTTGGTCAGGCATTTTTATGTCTCAACGTGCTAAGGAGCAGTCTGTCATAATTTGCTGAATTTACTTAAATGGTCTTTTACAGTGAGAGTAGTTGCAGCAAGCGCGCACATCTCTGATGTAGATAACTTACACTATAGTGTAATAAAAATGCAAAAGATGCAAAAGGGAGGGTAAAATGGAGTATCAAACCAAGCAAAAAATACACAAAATACAAAATTATCCAAAAGCGATTCACCATCGGTGAGTCATAAATTTAAATGTTCATTGTATGTTGCATGCAATTTGCCAAAACAAGCACACTCAAGTTACCAACATGATGTTTTGTTGTTGTTGTGATCTTGCGCAACATAGAAATACACTGAAAATTACAATAGCAAAAACGGAGTTATTGTAGTGAAGAATGCAGCTTTTCATACATATGTACATTAGATGGTTTTCGGGGCAAAAAGATTTTCTTCTTCCTCTAAAATAGACTTAAAGAGTAGCAGAAACTCGACTAAATAAAATTCGTAGCACCAGGGAGATGCAACAGTTTTTTTTTAAATTGGTTTGGTTTCGACAGCTAGCGGAAAAAAATCCTTCAATTGAACCTCAGTTTTAGTTAAAACGAGAGGGTGAAAACGGCCCTTAGGAATGAACGAAAACCAATCAGTGGCCCTTGCAGATTCCGCTCAGTACTTTAAAAGCTTACGCGTAATAAAATTCATTGCATATCTCCAGTAATATAGTTTGTTATTATATACTAGACCTTGCCCAGTGGTTGAAATCCAACCACAAAACTTTTTTTTCCCCTTTTTTTTAACTATTTGCCCTTACTATATTTTTCATTTCATTTCCATCTTCTTTGGCCCTTTTCTTAATTTTTTTGTTATTCCTTTCTTTTAATATATTTCCCTTTTCTCTACATTCCGTGTAATTCTTTCCTTTATTTTCTACCCTTTTTGTTACTACAATTTCTAATTTTATTTATGTTATTGCATTCTCTTGCATCATTTCCTTTCCTTTCGTTTCTATTTTGTTTTATTTTATTTTACTTTATTTTATCTTACTTTATTTAATTTAATTTAATTTAATTTAGTTTTATTTTATTTTATTTTAATTTATTTTATTTTATTTTATTTTATTTTATTTATTTTATTTTATTTTATTTTATTTTATTTCATTTTTTTTATTTTTTTTTTATTTTATTGTATTTTATTTTATTTTGTTTTATTTATTTTATTTTTATTTTTTATTTTATATTATTTTTTTATTTTATTTTATTAAATTTTTTTTGTTTTATTTATTTTATTTTTTATATATTTTTTTTAAATTTTTTATTTTGTCTTATTTTTTTATTTTATTTTATTTCATTTTACTTTATTTTATTTTATTTTATTTATTTTATTTTTTTTTTTATTTTTTTAATTTTATTTTATTTGATTTAATAATTTTTATTTTATCTTATTTAATTAAATTTTTTTAAATTTCATTTTGCTTTATTTATTTTATTTTGTTTTATTTTATTTTATTTTATTTTATAGTATCATGAAACGAGCTCAAGGCCAATAATCATAATTTTTCACTTTTTGAATTTTTTTTATGAAAATTATTATTGTTTTTAGTTTTTAAAAATCATTTTTAATTAATTATTAAAAGTTTTTTGATTGAATAGAGTATGCAAAATGTTTAGAGACAACCGCCATAGCTTTTCTTATAGATCCATTTCGGAAGCTGCTAAGCTTCTTCATCAGAGAAATTTTGACACGCATTGCTAACCCTTAAGCTAACAATACGCTGGTTTTGATGTCACCTAAATTCCTTGTTCTATTCTTCTTTTTACCATATGCATGAACCACTTCCGCCATTTGACAGTTAGTAGTGTGATCATGATGGATTTTTTGACAGATCTGTTTTATCAGCAGAATTTTATGTTATCTTATTTTATTTTATTTTTATTTTATTTTAATTTATTTTATTTTGCTTTAATTTATTTTATTTTATTAATTTTTATTTATCTATTTTATTTTATTTTACTCAAATATACCCACAACGCAGCTCTTATTACGAAACTGAAGTTAACTTTCGTTGTTACTAAAAATATCAAGTTCACTTTGGTTGTTATTGCAGAAATCAAGTTAAGTTTGTATGTTATTTCAATGCTGACGTCCACTTTGCTTGTTATTACGAAACTCAAGCTTAGTTTAGTTGTTATTACCGAACTCAAATTAACTTTGGTTGTTATCAATAAACAAAATGAACAATTTTTGAATAACGTAAGCAGTTTTTTCGTCTAAAAGTTAGTTAGGTTTAATGAAAAATTCACGGAACAAATTGTTGTTTCTTGAAACGGTCTAATGCATATGCATGCAGCATTAATACATACATCGATTCTCAACAACTTCAGCTGCCCATTCGTCCTCATAGCGCTTGGCATTCACAATTGTTCTCTAAGACAATGGTCATTCAGCATTTTTACTCGGATTTTTTATTATTTAAAGTTCTACATTTTTCTCCTTTTTCTTTCTTTCGTTGCACTCGCTTATTTGTATTTTCATTGTTTGTTTTGATTTAAATTTTTATTTTGTTTGTCATATTTATTTACTATTTTCTTTTGCTAGGGCTTTGACGCTTTATTGGCCGCTTTTTTGATTCAATAAGTTTTGCGACTGCAGCTGTTGTGTTTTTTACCTTTTTCTTTGCTATTTCTCAGATTTTTTACTGTGTGTTTTGCTGTCACCCTAGTCAGTGGAGCTGCTTTGCTGTATGTTCTTTTATTGCAGCTTTCAATCAATTCTTTTCTTCTCGCTCTACACTACTTCGTTATTTTTTATTACAATTTTATTCTTATAAAAGATAAATGCCGGGAGGGTTGCACAGTTTATTTGAGAAATTAGTTAAAAGAAAGAGCTAAACAGACTTTACAAATCGTGTAATGCTTCTATGAGACTAGTATTACATAACACACAGACTCAGCCTTAAAATTATCAAATGTTATTGTTGTTGTAACCGTAAAACACTCCCTGCAGTTTATAGGCAATCGTTTCGCGGCTTGAATCTAATAATCTTAGTTACTTACACATTTTCTCCTAACAACTAAGCACTTGCTCAATTAACGAAAGACTTAAGCAACGAACTTTTGGACTCTACCATTAACACCAAAAATTTGAATGCGCCGTTTCAATACCGTTTTAGATGAGTCAAGCATGCATATTGATAATTGTGTTTACTTTATTCTTTTTTGTTGCTTTTCTTATGTCTTGCACACCAATTAAATAATCAGTCGGAAAAAATTTTGAGTTTAACCCGCATATGACAAACGTTGGCACATACATATATATAGTGAGTTTCATAACAATAATGCATTTAGAATTCACTTCTTTTGATAATGAAATGTCAAAATTGCCCAGGCTAGATGACCATTTAAAGAAGAAGAATAGAATGTAAGAGTAATAAAAATTTGCATGCTAAATGCAGTGCGCATCTTAAAAAGTTCAAAAAAGGAGGACATTTTTTGAAATTTTTTCGAAATATTTCAAATCAGAATACTGTTTTATTTATTTTATCAAATTCTATTATGCAAATTACTAATATTAAGTTCGCGTTGATTTTTTAGGATTTTTTTTCTGAAGATGAGGGGGAAAGTAAAGCTCAAACATATATAACACGATTTTTAAAATACTTGAAGGCTGCAATTTGTTCTATTAGAATTTCAAAGACTGCAAAACCGAATATACGTTTTCTTATGTCATATATGTAAACAATTTTTTTTTGAAGTTCTTGAAGCTTTTTTTAAATTTTTTAATAGCTATAGTACTCTTAGAATTGATTCAAACATTTATATAGTATCATTTGAGTTTTAATATTTTATATATATTTGAATCTTACTTTTGGATGTGTTAAAGTTATGAAACGCGCTACACTTCTTTGTTATGGCAAACACTATGACATATATGTATATATATGCATAAGTTGCTGTCAATTAGTCGGCATAGTAGTCACTACTCGTATTGCTCACTATTTTTGCATTACCATTTTTATTTTTATTTTTATTTTCATTGTTTTTATTTGTCTAAATTACCAACTTATGCCGGTTGACTGAGCTGCAGCTATTTTCTCCTTTTTTTAATTTTTCTCTCTTTTTCTTTATAAACATAACATTGTTTGCCTTGTGAATTGTCACTTGCCTCTCGAGTGCGCTTCGTATTCGCATAGTAATTGGTACCAGCTACTTCTGCACAGTAAACACAGCGCGCAATGGTCAGTGGCACAACTATTTGCTTGCTTCTGAAGTTCAGCTACACCATTGAGAGCAACACCTCAAGCAATCTACAATAACACTTGGTTGAGGTTCCACTCAATTGCACAGCTTGCTGCTTAATGTTTTTGTGTGTCAAACCGCAAATATAACTGCGCGAAAGCATAATTCGAGTTGCATGCTGAGTTTTAAAAATATTTTCTTGTGTTAATTTTTTGTTTTCGCATTGCTATTAGGTAAGCAATCAACGCGCTTGTTTTGTATACTTTTTTTCTTGCGCTCCACACCTTTTGCCATGTGCACAATGACACCAGTTAGGCTTTTAGCTCTAGTCTGCAGCAAAACAAGGACTGTCAATTGTCTTTGCTGATGACATTTTTTCGTTGTCATGATGCTTATTTGACTGACAGGCAGCTCCAGTGCTATATTAGTCTCTTAGTAGCACTTGCACTAGCTAGAAGCAATGCAGTGGCGTATTCTGCGATATTAACACGGCAATGTCGTTGCTGAATGGCGTTGGTATGCCATTGAATAGAAGTACAAACAAGAAATATTATTTGCAAACCTGCAGAACCAATACACACATTCAAATACACAGAGAGGAGAGTTCAGGGTGTCCCAAGAGAACTTTTAGGGCATCTCCGAAAAACAGCTCTAAGTGCAGCGCATCAAATGAAGCCAGCCAAATGAGCCTATATTCACCTCCATGTAAAATCTACTGCCTAGCATACATTTAGAAATGTATGAAAGTAAATTTCCTTTAGCACTCCTTAAAACAGGGTGTTCGAACTCCTAATATGTTCCCTCAGAGAATGCACAAATACTTCTATACTCACATATGAATAAAAAAAGTTTTCCTGAATCATCCGACTATAACAGACAGAGTGATTGGAATAAAAAGTAATCTCCTTCAATTTAATGATTTCTCAGCTTATGTAATTAACATCAATCAGCAAAACAAAAAATTGTGAAAATAGTTACCCAAACTTATCCGACAGGACTCCCTTTTAGTTCAGTATTAGGATCACTTCTTAGAGGTTGAGGGCTGGGAGTTTCTTTCTTTAGAGAAATTACCGTTTTCGGAGGCGCAGCTTTGTACACCTGTGATTATCTCATATGTTATATGAAATCTCTACTCTCTGGGAACAAATACATTTATTGCAATCCAGTGTACAGCGACACCTCATTACACCACACGACAGATCCCTCTACCTCCCGGTAATGATTTGGATTTTACACGACTGTACAGTTTCCAAGTTACTCACGGTCTGTGCACTTTGATAAGCCTACAGCAGTGTTTTGGACTTTAAAATACTGAGGATGCGCATAAGCTAGATGTTCCTCACCGGCATGTCCGTCACTGTTATGCCCAATCCAACAAAACTTTGTTGTACCAGATCATTGATTACTATAAAGAGCTCATTTCAGTTTTGTAAGACTGACAGGTTGTCTGCCTATCCGACATAAGGCAGATGCACCGCTAGGATAGTAATTTCTGCGAAGACATTTTCAACCTCAAACTTCTAGTGTATCGATTTGCTAGTGAAGGGTAAAGGGGCTGCTTCCTGTTATCGATTTCCTGCAGTTCGATCTATAGAAACGATTTTAAATCATTCAGTTTCAAAAGATGATGCGAGATATTTGTGGTGCGCTACATCTAAAAATATTTTGATTTTATCTATCACCGCAGTTGAACTTACTACCTTCGGTGTAGTAGGCCAGCATACTAGCACCGCGCCGTAGTGGCTGTCATGCATTCTATATGGCAATATAAACCTTTTTCAAAATAGCTGTGAAAAGAACATTACAATTCAAGCAGTAGCTTTCAAGTGATGCGCGTACAAACCTATTTCAAAGTATTTTGTATACGTGTTCTTTTGCCCAAACAACGACCATAGTATGCATTTTAACCTAATATTAATTATATGCAAACATCGGGTTGTTACTATTTTACGACATGCATAAAAACATTTGAGCCTACTTTTATTAACACCACTGTATATAGCGGGAGCAAAAAATAATCCGCCTCCAAAAATGTTCTAAGCCTTAAGTTCGTCGTTTCGTTAAAAATTTCATTCAATTTCATGCAACACTTTTTGAGTGATGCGCATACAAACATTTACACAGGCAGACAAAAATTGTAAAAACTGTTGTTTTGCTTCTCTTACTTTAAAAAAGAGCCCATCTGTTAATTTCTTTTTGATATTAATTGTGCCAAGATTTACCTACAAAAATACTACTAGAGCTTGACCTAATCCACTTGTGATATTAAAATTTAAAAGACGATAAACTTTGTTTTTTTCCCCAGCTTACTTGAACAACCCGGAGCAATTTGCGAATGTTTGGATTAGTTACGACTTAAATAAATGTAAACTAATTTGCATGGAATTAATTTTTCGGTTCCTTTGCTCAGCAATTCTAGTCAGCTTTTAAGTTGAGTCACAAATTCTTATGAATATCATTATTATTAGTATTTATGCAAACATCATCACCTCAATGGTAAATTTTATTATTTTTTAATTAAATTTGTCAGACATTTTACAACGGTAAACTGCATCAAAAGCAGCCGCACCGGCTACTTGCACTTCTAGTTTTCTACAAAAACATTTTTAGCTCCATTCACTAAATGAGATAAGATACCGCTATGAAGAAAGTGGAGCAAATAAAGTTCAATTAAGAAGTAGTAAGGAATTTTATCGCAAGTCTGTTAATGTCATTATTATTACTGGATACTTACTAGGGTGGGCTCATCATTTTGTTGTTAGTTCAGAATAGGGTAGAATTCGCAAAAAGAAGAAAAAAAAATTTATAAAATACACAAGCTGACCTACTAAGTTTTGTAATAAATAATAATTAGATCAGGTAGTTCCAATTAAAAAAAAATTAACAAATAATTTTGAAACGTGTTCTGGAATCTGTAGGGTGTACCTCGAAAGTCAATAGAAAGTCAGAAGCTCAAACTAATTCTTATACCTAGTAGTGCCATGCACACAAGTCATATAAATTTTGCTCGCCAAGTGTCCGTGTTTTGAGAAGTGGAAAAATTGAAAATTTCGAAAATGGGCGTGACTCGCCCCTTGTGATGCGATTTATTCCACAAAAATATTAATGCCATAACTCGAACGGAACTTGATTTATCGTAAGGAAATTTGGTAAAATTTTTGATTTTATAACGGTGACTGTTTATTGTTCAAATGGATGAAATCCGACGAGGGCGTGGCACCGCCCACTTTTTATTAAGTTGCATTTACTATTGTATTATTAATCACAAGGGAAAAACTGTTGATATAACAAAAATAGACAAAACTAGGCAACGACCACACCCACTTTCAAATAAAAGGTTTTTAAAAGGATCATAGATGAACATATATCTGAGAAAAATAACATTATGTAAATTCTTATTTGCTTCAAAAGTGTCCGCATAGTATAAAGTGCGAAAATTTAAAACTTCGAAAATGGGTGTGGCCCCACCTCTTTTATTGTCATTTATTTCACCAAACTTTCAATGCCATAACTCGATAACGGATTTGTCGTAAGCAAATTTGGTGAACATTTTGATTTCATAACGGGGACTGTTTATTGCTGAAATAGCTGAAATCGGTTGATGGACACGCCCACTTTTGATTAGGTTAAATTTACTAATATTATTAATTATAAATGAAAAGCCATTGATGTAAAAAAAATTCAGCACACAGATTACACTATTTACAATGAATGTTCCCGTGAAAATTTGATAAAAGTCGCTAATGACCACGCCCACTTTTATATAATTTTTTTTTTTAACAGGATCACGGCTGAACATTGAATTCAATATATCTATAAAAAACCCAACACGCCTTTCGTTGAGGCCACACAATTTTTAAGTTCATTATTCGAACTGTGACTGTTTATTGTTTAGATGGCTGAAATCGGTTAAGGGCCACGCCCACTTTTTTAATATATGTAGTTTTGAAGATTTGTTTGTAAAATTTAAAAATGATATTTCAGTAACTGTGCAAGCTCTATCAATAATCACGTAATAAGTTTTTTGAGCTAAATTCGACGCTGGTAAAATTTCAGATTTTCCCAATTTATAGTATAAAAAAACCCGCTTATCAAAGTATTTAGTATTCAGTGCGTCGAACTTTCCTGATGAAAGTGAGATGTCATTACAGATCACTTCTAAGTATAAAACATTCGGTTTCGGCCGAACTTATACTTCCTTACTTGTGTTTTCTTTTTAACTATGTGCTAAGCGAAAAATATAAACCCACCCTAAAAACTGTATTAGCATATTAATAATCTGAGCTCCACTATCAGGAGTATTACTGTCGACCTCAAATCGTTTCAAAACTAGTTCAAATTCGCTCTGTTTTAATTAGCAATGGCATATTTGCGTTTATTATTTTACTTTTCCGGTGACGGCATGGCAGATCGTCATGTTATCAAAGCAAACTAATTTCAGAAACAATAAAAAATAAAAGAAACTACAATTTGAAAGTTATAGTATATCAAAATAGTATGAAATTCAAAGTTAAGTATTTTGTAATAAAATCATTGAGAATATAATAAGCGAATTTAGCTCAGTGAATTATTCTAGTAGATTGCCTTGTTCGCGTCCCTAACTCAAAAAATATGTAAGTTGTGTTTAGTGTATCATATTAACAGACGCTAGACATTTAATCGCCATCCACACTAAAAACTGCTCTTTATAATAAGTAAAATAAGAAAAAGGCTAAGGCTTACTTATAAAAACGCTAAGATAATTGTTTGTTAGCTTAAAACACTACATCAAGATACTTTAATTAATCGACAAGAAAGTGAATTCTGTTGCTTAAACACTTCCAGGAACGCAATAAACCAATGTTACCAAGTCATCTTATCTACGCTATCGCCACATCAAATCGATAAACAACCTTTGCCTGAGCTTTCAGCTAAAATGTGCATAAAAATTGCTCAAGCATAACAATAAGATACCTTCCAGCCAGCTGACTTTGCGCATATACTGCTGTGCTCAGTAATGCTAAATGAAAAACACGCGAGAAATAACTAAGCACCTAGTCAATGAGCCAGTCAGCTAGCCAGCAATAATCATAGAAACAATACATTTTGTCGTCTATCAATCACGTACACAGCAACCAGTATACTAACAACAAGTTAAGCACTCTAACTTAAACAAACTTTAGAAAAAATCGAAAACGACAAACAATGGCGCCACTGTAATGTTAAACATTTTTTGGCTGTCGTAAAGCTGTGTGCGGAAAAGACAAAGGTGCTTACAGCTTGCCGACATTCAAGGAGCCAAACAAGTGGAACTGTAGTAAATTTTGTGAGCTAAGCTTAAAAGTTTAGGTGGCTAACAAGTAATGCAATAGCGACATTGAATCAACTAGCACCACAACTAAATAAGTTGCAAACTCTACGTAGACTGCCAAAGACCTTTATCGCTTGGAAACTCGTTCCAGCATAAGATTCCCTTTCGTGCACATTTAGGGTGGCGCAGAAACGGGGAGTATAATAAAGAAATGTACGGAAACGCCGTCTAGAAATTTGAGTATCTAAGAAAAACATTTTTAAAATTTCCTCGTATATCTTTATATACATATAGATATTAGACTGTTTTAGCTTTCGGGTTTACTTCCCCACATGCGCAATAATTCTTGTTATGTTGGTTTACTGGTTGGCAGCATTGAATTTTATCCAAATCGAAATTCGCAATTGTTATAAGGGCGTAATTTGGAATCGAAAAACACTAACTAATTAAAATTAATATTTATTGTTTAGTCGGCTTTGGTAGAACATTTTTTTTTATGAAACTGTCTAATGTACAAGCACACATGCATGACTTGAATTTTTCAGTATTTCCCTATCGAATTATTAAGTGCTGGAACGCTATTGTCTGCTTTACTTAAGAGTCACTTTTCATATAACTTTTTAATAAATGAAAGTTAAAGGTGAATTTCAAAGTTTTGCTGAGAAAATATTTGAAATATATAAAAAAGTCATTATTAAAAGACATAGTGAAACAAAGTTAAAAATGTAAAAAATATCAGTTACGGATATTTGAATATGGCAATAAAAGTTTTAGTACAGCCGTAATTGCTTTACTCTGTATATCAACGAAAGACTAAGGACACGAACTTGGTCAAGCCAATTTTCATTAGGAAAAATTTCAACAATACATAAAGTAAAGGAAACTAAAATGCATCTCCTTTTGTTGTTGTTGCAGTTGTTTTAACAGCAGAAACACTACCCGAATGTTGAGTTGCTGAGAGACCGCATCTGCTCTAACATTATGTAACGTTGCGGTAGGAAGCATCAAAGAGACTAGAACTTACGGGCCATAAAACAGGAGTAGTTCTATTGATTTCAAACGATGTGTACATATGGATAGTCTTAAACGTAAAAGGATCATATAACTACCTTCAATAACTACTTAAAACAGTTGGAGTATACTATATCGACTCCTCAAGGAAAACTTTCAAGTGGTGGGGGAGAAAGTGGCGCATGTAAACTGAACTCTTATGCGAATAATGTACACTGAGGTATCGAAGTTTGATGATAAGGGACTTTATATAGGCTTTCGACGGCCCTATCAGGTAGAAGTGGCTGTAGAAAAACTGAAGGGTAGTAAACCCGGTCACGCTTTGCGGTGTCTGGGAGCTTATAAAAGACTGAGTATGATTTTAGTCATTACACCTCTGAAACCAGTTGAGATGTTCAACTTAATCACATTGCTTATTGTAGCACTCATTAGCAGCTTTCCTTTGATACCCATATTATATTTACATATGTTAGGTCACCCTGGTCCACATATTGGTCAATGTCTCCTAAACTGGTTGAGTTATCGAAATAAGGGATATCTTAAATTTTAAGTTACATATCTAGTATTGCAACAGTTTATGGTCATTTAATTCCATTCAGCAGTTTGTGAGTGATGCACGCCCAAACATACAGACAGACAGACACAAATTCGAAACGCTCTAAAGGTATTGGGGCTATCATATGTGACTCCAGAACCGTAGAGGGCTGCCGCAATGCTCTCAACGAAATGGCCGACCAACTCTCGATTTACCTGGTAGGGGTCTTGGATGAGCTCAGGTATGCCGCTCGCTACCAATAAGCCCTTAATGAGGAACACCTTACTCAAAGAACCAAGCGACAGATGGAAAAGCATCATTACCTGCAAACATACCAAAGTGGTGTGGTCAGAGATTATAGCCAGTTGATAGAAGGACTTCCTCACACTTCGCAGGGAGAGACTCTCGCTACTTATCGGTCTTCTCACGGGCATTCCCTTTAATAACGTTTGCAGAAGCTGTAGAGGAGCAGGATTTTTGTCTAAGCTGTCCCACCCCAAAACATGTCCTGTGTTATTCCCTCATTTTCACCCAGAAATTAACCTTATGTAAAGGATTTTAAGGAAGAACCATCCCTACGAGTTTAGCTTTACATATGTGGAAATATTGTGAGCAACATCGTTTTCATTGTTTTGTTAAGACTTATATCTGCTGAGAGGCGATTAATCGACTTTCCTCACTGGATTTCGAGGTATAAACAGGATTAGACCAACACTACCAACACCCTGCGGATTAGGAGTTTAGAATATGCCCGAAGTAGGCATACCGGTTGTAAGAGGCGACTTATATGCACAAAGGTAATAACGTGCAACTCGATGTGCAACTACGGATATGATGCCTCTCACCTCCCATTACCCATCTTACGGAAGGAGGGGTAACATGACCTAGAAGGTTGCACTGGTCACACCAAATCGCTACCAAGACAGTCGGGCAGTACCGCAAGGGAGTATCGGAACGTACCGGGTTCATATACGGCAAGGGACTGCCACTTTCGGTTGTAACAGCATCGTCAACTCAGATCGCAAGAAACTAACACTTTTCTATACTTCAAATTTTTTTTTTCCGAAAATAAAATTTTGCGCGTCGAAAGTTGATAAAAATCAGTAAGGGCTAATAGAAAGAGTCATTATTTTGGAAGCAAAACAAGACATTTTTAAAATTTTTCTGAATTTTTTACAAGCTCCACAAACGACACCACACCACCGCTTGGTTTTTGCGCCTATGGGCGTAACTGTTCAATGAAAAGTAACATCTTCATCTTGCAGCGCAGCGCCAAATAACTGCACACGAAATGCCAAGCGCCGAATGCCAAAGCTTTATTAACTTTCTCCTTTTAAGGTTCGGTCTAAAATTTAGACGCCTTCCAGCAGCACACACACACATACCAACACCAACAGAAATCACAAAAGATATAATTTTTGGCGATTTTAGATGCAACACATTCGACTATGCCACAATGCATTTTTTACCGTTTGTTGCGAATCGAAGAAAACAGTAATAAGGTGAACTCAAAAGCTGACCTCTGTTGATTGCACAAAGTTTATACATAAACCATCTCATACAGCCTCAATACGACTTGCGGTTGAGCATCACTTAGCTTTGTACGTGCTACGCCTGACCATCTCTATATTAGCGGGCTATCACAATATGATTTCTGTTTCTGGCAATATTTAAAGGATTGCTAAGGCCTCCACAAATCGCTAACCACACTTACGTGTGATTTTTCCATATTTAAGTTAACTATGTTTATTGTTGCGCTTGAAGGAAACCAATTTATTTAAAAGCTATCATCACCTGGCCGCAGCCGTTGCACTGTAACGGTTATTAATCTATGTTGCCGCTACAAACAATAAACGGACATAAAACAACGACAAATCAAAGAAAAAGCCAGTCAAAGAATTTGGGAAACTTTTATTTTCAGCCAAAGCAAATGCACAGCAAAATGAAATACACCAAATACAGCATCATTGTTGAATTGAAAATTTGATATAATTGCATTGTAATATTTTATTGAGGTAAAAGTGAAGAAATGAAGAAGTCTGCCGCCTAGCCTAACGGTACAATTGGCTGCAAGTTCTGTATGACCAGTCGTGGTTTATTGTTTGGTGCAGCCAGCAACTGCAGTTTGCTTCACTCCAGTGCACATGGTTCGTTGTTGTGTTGTGACTTATGACATTTTATTGCACGGCATTTCGATTTCCGCTTCTCATCGGCAGGCACTTGTATAATGAATAATGAATGCTGTGGGTGCTATAAATGCAGGCTTCATTGTTTTGCTAAACAAAAGACTCAGAGGACAAGGTTGTGAATATGAATAATCAATAAATTATAGCATTTGGAGTTGACTTGGTGCTAGTAGCCGTTATTATAAATGCGCGCATGTACTTCAATAGAGATGGCCAATAAAATTAATTACATTAAAATCAGTTCTCGCCCAGTTATCGATAAATTTATCGTTTGTGTGCACAACTCTTTAACTTATCGATAACGCATTCGATTACATGCCCAGCACATAAAAAATATCTACAAATGTTTCGAACATATTTTCAGCACAACAAATCTCCAACGTTTCGTTTTTAAGAATAACACTCTCATTTATCGATAAACGTTTCGATTAGATGTCCAGCGGTTTAAATTATCGCTAAATAATTGGTGTTTCCGAATATATAGGGCTATCGATATATAGTGAACGGTTACTTTATATTCCCTAGAAGCGTTATCAAAAAATGTTTCGATTATATGACCAATATTTTATTTAATCGATGGGTGTTTATCTTGAATGTCCAGCTTGTAAGGTTATCGATAAATGTTTAATTTTTATAACTAAATTTTATTTGATCACTAAGACTTTCTTTTATATGCCCAACATTTCAGCTTATCTATAAATGTTTTTATTCGATATCGATAAATGATACGACTATATGACGCTAGATTATCGATAAATGTTTCGATTCATATTATTTAAGCTCAGTGTTTGCAATAAATTATTTTGGAAATATTCTTCAAAATCAATTTTATCAATGCTCACTGTATTGTTGATCTAAGTCTTAGTATGCATCCCACTCTAAAGGTCAATCTGATTGTAAACCAGTCTCCATCTCAACCCCGAACTCAATTTCTGTCACCCATTTTACAATTCATTTCTATAGTTATTTCTCACCACCTCAGAAGCTTGATTCCTCGTCTTCTTTGGGTCGTAGTCATAAGGGACTTGATGAAGGAAGCTAAACCGACAGGCTGACGACCGAGCATCCCTCCGTTGAAGGACGAACTGCAAGGAAACCACAGTGAAGCCGAACTAGAATGGCCTCATGAAAAACGTGGCTCTGTTGAACCTATTTATGTGTGCATGAAAGCTAAATTAGTGATTTGGGTGGTGAATTTTCTGTCAGGACTGGCAATGAGGTCCTGGAAATTAAAGTAACCCGAAAATTGTACCATTGTCATTGTTAGGAGATGTAACATTAACTCGGGCAGTTGAGAACATCCGTGCTCGTTCTTATCTGTTTAACTTATCGAAACTATCGGCCCGAGTGGGTACCCGTGGCTGACGGTAAAAGCTTTGGAAACTGCTACCTAGGTGTAGCCGTCATCACCTTTTGTCAGATGTCTTCTGGTCAAACCAGAAAATACTAGAGTTCACTAACACCCAGCTCTATATACCGATTTACGTATTGGGTGACGGTGTCCGATTTGAGTTCATGCTGTGCGATTTAATATTTTAAATGACCCCCTTAAGTGCATTGAAGGTGACGAGGTGGAATCATCAAGTCACTTCATGCTAAGCTACCCAGCTTAGGTAAGGAAAATACTTAAATATCTTGGGCTAGATGTGCTTGAAACTTTCAAAGGTTTTAGAGATATCAAACGAAAGGTACTGACAATCGTATTGATACGTCGTTGGTTCACATCAATATCTCCCTTAGTTTCGGTGACCATATATCTCAACTGGCTTCAGATATATTCAGCAAAATCAGGTCCCACGCTAATCTACAATTTGATTTTGAGAGATCGGTAGAAGACTATGGCTGCTAGAGGGTAAAATAAATAAATTTGAGATGATTATATTCCTAATGTGTAAGCATCTGAGGTCGCTAAAGTAAGGGCAGCGGCTAGAGTGGAATTGAGAGAAGAAGGCGAGCGATACCGAGAGAAACACATTACAGAGCGATATGTAAAGGAAAAGAAAAGGTTAAGGTAGTAAAAGGGATTGTGCGAAGTAGGGAAGAAAGCAAGAAAACCCTGCAGTGAGAGCGATAAAGAGGTATGGGAGGGGGGAAAGTGAAAAAAGGAAGAGTAGAGATGTAGTAGTGATACTTCAACTTAGGGGAACAATTAAACATCGTAGCAAATTAAACAGAAGATTGTTCTAGAACTCGTCAGTCAGACTTGCGCTGAATATGAACAAACTGGCTGGGGTCTGGCAAGGCTTCCACACCCACGTAGAGTTGAAATGGAAAAATGTATCGCCTCTCTTGGCCTAATCCGACCTACCCCGATGCCGTATCTTGATTGTACATTTTCTGCTCCAATTTTAATTTATGCATCAAAATATTTCGAGCCAACATTTATTGCCACCACTGTGAAAATAAAATATTTAGTTCTAGCAAAATGAGTTCTAAACTTTAAGTTGGACATTTAGCAATACATCAATGAACATTGCTTAAAACTTTATGCAACGTTTTTTGAATGATGCGCGTACAAACATACCGACAAACAGACGTAAATTCCACAAATTGCAAAAATCAAAATTTTGGCACCTATTACTATAGTAAAGCAATTTTTCTTTTAATATCTATAATGTACATGATTGGCAGTTACAAATTTGTGATGAGTTGATGTAAAAGGCTTTCAGAGCTTAATCGAGATCTTTATTTCTATATTCAACTGCGTTTTCAAGATTTAGCATAAAATGTTGCTGCTCGCATATTTCTTCAATACATTTTATTCAATTTTTTTCATTGCCATCAATGTCTTTCATGTGATGCTGCACGTCCTACAAATCTCTAGTTAGAATCATATTTTTCTCTTAACTCCTTCTTGTTGTTGTACGTAACAAGTAATGTTATCACAAATCGAGTTCAGCAATTTACAACTTTGTCTTCTAATCTTTAGCTCGTATGCCAAATGTCATTTAGCAGTTAAATAAAAAAATAACGATGATTTGACTTGAACATTTGCGCGCTGGCGGCTACTGACATTTGGTGGCTTACGTTTGCTGTGGCGTTGCAAAGGCAAGGGTATAGATGTGGAAGAGGAGAAGGGGGTTGGGGGGGGGGCTAAAATACATTAGTGCCACTGTCATTTGTTGGCGCACATTAACTTCAAGTGTGGTTGCTTTTGGCGCATTTTATCGCTTTGTTGATGGCGTTTTTGTTTTTTGATGTATTTTTTTTTTTCTTTTTTCTAACCCAATAAATCTTAAAAAAATATATGCAGAAATGGCACACATACGCTGACGTTTCGGGTTTGGCAAGCAATTAGGCAAACTGTCAGTCAGTCATTTGCCAGCTTTTGACTTCGTTTCACTATATTTCGCTCCGTTTAAGCTTATGACATGCATTCGCCCATTCATTTATTTATTGGTCGATGGGGTGCGGTGAAATGGGTTGCATTAGAAATATTAATGTAACGGTGCTTTTTTAATGTATTTTTCTTGGTCTATCAGACTTCCTCGGTGTCTGCCCAACTTGTTTGATTGACTGACTGAAAATATTGGTAAAGTCGTTACATCAGCGGTATTTTTGCTTGTCCATTTAAGTTGTAAGTCCTGCGGTGTTCGCTTGAAGCATCTGACATTTTTATTGGATTGTTAGTTTTGGTTCACAGTTCAATAGTTATTTCTTTGCAGTAATAAAATGCTGCGTTATTAATGGCACGTACCTGTGATCTGATAGCGAGAAGTTCTAGGGAAAATGTGTAGTCCTTCCCATGATGCCGTGATGATTTGAGGTCATGTTAAGTTTATGTAGGTAGACGATGACCTCGCCAACATTATCTCCTCGAAAAACCGTGTCTACATCTACTTAACCGAAAACTGGCGAGGAAGGTTTTCGTGATTACACAGAGAGCTGATTGGGACGGATACCGCGAGTATACACAGAGCTCATTTGCTGCTCTTCCCACTCCGACTGACGTACGAGAAAGAGAACGAGTGTTCCGCATTGACTCGACCTCAACTCAATACATTCCATTAGGGAGAATAAAAGAGATTAATCCCAATGCCCCCGTCGAACCTCAAATAAGAGATCTCAACATGGAAATCAGATGGCCGATAGATTATCACAAACATACCAAGTGGGAGCAGCACTTAAGGTTTTGCAACCTCGCTGCCGGTGTTGCCAAATTAAAGTACACAGTCAATCAGTGTATATTGCATCCTTTGGTTGAAAAGGAGAAACGATTTGCCATCAAGTAAGTTCATAAACAGACATGCTTCCATCGTCATCACCACCACAGAGGTTAAAAAGACCACCCGAAAGTTTAAAGACCCAAAAGCTATAGGCCCATGGTGAAATACCCCTGCAAAAAATCTTGCGACTGATCGCTGAAGAGAGAGATGTGGGATAAATCCCTTTCGTCAACAGTGGGTTACAATTGATCCCAACTATTCCGTTATAGGCATCATTGGGATAAATCCATTTTAAATTCTGTAGCCCACTTTTAGGTATTGAAAGTAAACTTCTCCGACTGTACCCATAGGGGAACAAAGGGAATCTGTCCGACACTAACCTTTTGGGTATGAAAGGGGCCAATTAGTCTCTCCATAGGACATGCTCAAACTAAACGATCACTTCAAACCATACAAAGAGATAAAAGCTGTCATTGGTCGCATGCTCCTTTGCGACTCATCCCGGACTCATCCTAGACTAATTGCATTTTTTGTAGGGACCTCAATGCTGTCTTCATTTTATCTATGCCCGCTTTTGTCATTCCCCAAAAATGGAAGCTGCTAAATGTGGTGCCCCTACTAAAGCACGTGTAACCAGATAACAAAGGTTATCCCTTCGACAGGACTGCATTAGCTGCGCTTAACCAAATCAAAATCCCACGCAGTATATCCATGCTGATGTTAAGACCATCAGATGCCGTAAAATGCACAGCACCACTACGCTTTGAATGCCTTAAACACATCGATAAGTGGCGGTGCCAACCAAAACGTCCAAGTTACAAGATAGTACTGCTTGAGCTTATCTTAACCTATCACAGGCTTTTGACTCAGTAAACTTCGCGCAGGTAATAACAGATTTGGAGGATTCTTTTCTTCCCCCGGGCACAAGTATTGTGAAGACAATTATCTGAGTGGTTGGCAAGCAACTGCGTAGTTTACTGGCGAATGATCAAAACGCAGCGGGGTTAAGCAAGGTGTGTACTATCCCCACCTCTGTTTAATTACTACATCTCGAGGCTTCCTCCTCCAAGAGAGGGTGCCACTATCGTTTCTTACGAAGACCATCATGCTCTAAAATAAACAGTTATCTTCCGATCTTATGCAGTTATTTCGCAACGTGGAACCTGGAACTTTCACTGACTAAATCCTTCGCCACCCTATTCACTACTTGGACATAGCAAGTGAACGTGGAATTAGACGTCGAAGACATCAAGCCTTGGACTGTTTCTCGATTCAAAGTCTTAGGCTTCTTATTATACAGAAAGAACCCAGACGTGCCGAATGTTATCAAATCTGTACAAAAGCTCTGCATAACATTCGACGCTTAAGGTTTACAAGTTAATCGATGTGAGTGACAGCTCGCACATCCAGAAAAGCTGAAACCATAACTTTTTTGCCTGACAAACCACTTTGTCCTTCTTTGGTGCAAGTTCACCGAGAGAAACCCACTATTCTAATTGTTCCTTGGCTTCTATTGTGGTGTGATGCATCCGTATCCTGGCTACCATAACAAAATAAGTTCGGATTGCAACCTTAAAGTTTTATTTTGCCACAAAATCGCATTTCTTGCTCGTCGCGACTCTGCAACAGCACATCATAGAGGCTGATTTGCAGGTTGCACAATATCGTTAGCGGCGGCTAAGCCAACTTCCGCCAACTTCAGATTTGATCGGGGAACCCTCCACCAAACCATGAAAGGCTTTCGTGGTGAGGTAAATATTTGTATATGCTAAAGCAATGAAACGAACAAACGTCTATCCGATACTATTCTCAGTACATGTGAGCATGCAATTATCTCATTGCCATCGACAAGGAAGACAGCCACCAAGCCAGCACATTAATTACAGCTGGTGTATTTAGCTAAGTAACGGTATATTATTATTTTATTTGGTTAGCAAATACATACATACTAACTACTTCATTTTCTCCAAGAAAAATAAAAAGCACGCACCAAACTATTGGCAAGCTGTCAATTCCCGACCCACAAGGCTGCCAATATTTATCTCGCAACGCCCAATATGGCAGAACAATCAGATAATTGAGGAGCAAGTGGGCTGGACGATGAGCACTAGAACAGCGGAGTAGGCAGTTAGATTGGTCGCAAAGATATCTATGAAATACGCATCCTAACAAAGAAGTGGTTGTCCCAATAGAAATAGAACTAAATGAAACTGTGAGGAAGTTGAAAGCTTAGCGGTAAAACAAATACTCTTAACTAAAAATTTTATTGTTAACTAAACCAATATTTGAATGAAAATTAAATTATAGGAATTGCGAGAGAAAATTACATGGCTAATTGTGCAGCTTTCATTTGCTATCAAAATTCTGCGTGACTTGTTGTGCAGCATGGCATGAAAAGCGCCAACAATGCCAGCTAAGAACATAATTTTCCATGGCGCATAGCTCGTATTTGCACAACAATGCAGGCATATCAAAATTTCTAACGAGATTCCAGTGCAACGTGGTGATGTGTATGTGTGTGTAAACATGTGTAAAGTGCAACATATACCAGCTGGTAGCTAGTGAAAAGCGACAAGTGGAGTTGCGCATGCGGGAAAGCAACGACCTAAAGATGTGTGAATGCTGTTGGCATTCTTTTGGATTTGAATTTTGTAGCTTTTTCCCAAAGTATTAGTTATTTAATCAAGTTTTTTTTGTTTTATTTAATTTTAAATCTTATTTTATATTTTTTTATTTTTATTTGATTTTTTTATTTTATTATTATTATATTTTATTTTATTTTATTCTATTTTGTTTTATTTTATTTTATTTCATTTTAATTTATATTATATTATTTTATTTTATTTTAATTTATTTTAATTTATTTTACTTTATTATATTTTATTTTATTTTATTTTATTTTATTTCGTTTTGTTTTATATTATTTTATTTTATCTTATTTTTTTTATCTTATTTTTTTTTTATTTTTTTAATTTTATTTTATTATATTTTATTTTGTTTTGTTTTATTTTGTTTTATTCTATTTTGTTTTATTTTATATCATTTCATTTTGTTTTATTTTATATTATTTTATTTTATTTTATTTTATTTTATTTTAATTTATTTTACTTTATTATATTATATATTATTTTATTTTGTCTTAGTTTATTTTATTTTATTTTATTTTGTTTTATTTTATCTCCTTTTATTTTATTTTATTTTATTCTATTTAATTTAATTCAATTTTAATTTCATTTTATTTTGTTTTATTTTATTTTATTTTATTTTATTTTATTTTATTTTATTTTATTTTATTTTATTAAATTTTTTTTTAATTTAACTTAATTTAATTTTATTTTGTTGTATTTTATGTTATTTAATTTTTATTTATTTTATTTTATTTTTGTTTACTTTGATTTATTTTTTTAAATTTAATTAACTCTGTTATTTTAATTTAATTTAATTTAATTTATTTATTTTTTTTTTATTTATTTTTTTTTATTCTATCTTATTTTATTTTATTTTATTTTATTTGATTTTATTTTATTTTATTTTATTTTGTTTTGCTTTGTTTTGTTTTATTTTATTTTATTTCATTTCATTTTATTTCATTTTATTTTATATTACAATATTTTATTTTATTTTAATTTATTTTAATTTATTTTACCTTGTTATATTTTATTTTATTTATTTAATTTTTTTATTTTTATTCTATTTAATGTGACTTTATTTTGTTTTATTTGATTTTTGTTTTTATTTTATTTTATTTTATTTTATTTATATATATATATATAGTACACCCATTTTCTCGTTTTTGTTAGACATTTGGATCCTTTGTTCACTTGATAAGTTAATTGCGCAACTGCGTATTCTGCATATTCGTTTCCATACTTCAATTTAAAGTTTTATTACATTTTTTGCTTCCTTTCGCAATTTTTGCTGTGTGTAAATGAATAAAATAGATAATTAAGTCATAAAATAGGGTTAAATTAATGTAATTGAAGCCGGTTGTTCTTGTTGGTAGAACACCACTTACACTTATACGTGCTTCATACTGCTCGGCTTACTCCAAACAATGTTTGGTATTTGGCGTTCATTTAGTGCCGTCACTTTAGTGCAATCTCACATGCAAGTTTGTATGTGTGTGTCTTTCAGTGCCCATCCAGCCGTGCAAATAATGAAACTAAATTGCAGTGTCTATCATATGATATGTTGCACCCATGGCTAGTGTTTACACTGAGTGGATGTTGCACGCGGATAAGCAAAGAGATTTTTATAACGATTTTTTGTATGAAAATTTGTCTGGTTACATTATTTTCTTTGCTCCTTAATATCTGCCCATAATTTCACGCTAAACATACAATACGGACATGAAGAAAAAAATACACTCCACAGTCCCTGTGTGTCTGGTTGACCAGCTGCTATAAAGGCTAAAATACAACTTCGAGGCACGCATGTGATGGTGCCATGCCACACACATATTTGACTTCACTTCGAGTGAAAAAAGCGGAAATCCTCCAAAACAAACAAAAACTTTTCTAAATATCTAGGAAATCTTTTTAGTTTGAGAAAAGTACACAATTCTTGCCACATACATACATACACACAGGTTGAACAAATAGCTGCAAGCATATAAGTAAACACACCTACATAAACATATGCTAAGCTGCACTTTTGTTTGCACTTATAATTTTTCTCCACATTCAAAATCATTGCCATAAAGGAGTCAGCTGGCAAGTGGCTTTCAACCAAAAAGTAAGAAATAAGAAAAATTTAACAACAAAAAATGTACAAAATAATAGACGTTGTAAATTTTGAAAGTAAAAAGGCCATTGCACTGCTTCTTGCACTTGTTCTATTGCACTCACTAATACATACACACATGCACAGCATGGTTCTTGCGTTTTGGTACGTTGCGCAATCGCAGGTCGGTAAAAGTAAAATTAGTGCTCTAAAACAGCTGCATGCCAGCACAGCAGGAAAGGCATATTAGGTTGAACAGTGCTTTACGTTAGTGAAAATCGCGATACAAATTATTTTTTGGTTTGAATTAGAATTTTAACCACAGTTCGCCTAGAGGTTGAAATTCAACCGCAGCAGCGACCAGAAAACTTTCAACCTTCGAGTATACTCGTATTTATATTTTATTTTATATTATTTTATTTTATTTGACTTTATTTTATTTCGAAGTCCCCAATAGACAATCTTGCGGTGTCGCTCACTGCCCATGATTTATTTTCTGTTTGTAGTATCCATTTTCTCACCATACGATTTGTACTCATTGGTGTTGTTTATTGTAAGTGCCAGAAAAAAATTTTTTTTTCTTAATTTTTTTTTTAATTTGTTTTTAATTTACTTCATTTTATTGCAGCTTATTTGATTTTATTTCGACAGCGTAGGCCTGATCGCTAACTAATTTTTTCTCGGGGTTGTTTGGGGGTTTTGATCGCCGAGAAATGTGCTCAGGTGTGAAGTTAGCAGCACACTTTTAAAACTACATCCAAAAGCCTTGTAAAAATAGCTCAGTTATCTCTATAGGAATACCGAAAGCTTTTTTATGCGTACTTATTTATACATCATACATATACGAGTATACATTGTTATGTCATATTGTTGCCTCTTTCCTGACATTTTTATAGCTATTACAGCAACCGTTTTCAATAGCGGCACTGCATTTTTCCAAGAGTCTTTCATAGTCAATTGCTGCCAACGTATATTTGGCTGCAGAAAATAGGCAGATTGACTATTAACAAAAGTTGTTTTGCCTTATTGAACTAATAAACAGTAAGTACTGTTTTGTTAGCAATAACAACAATCAGAGATGAAGAAAAGAACGCCAGTACTTGGAATAAATGACAGCATAAGCTGTGCTATTAAAGCGACTTGAACAAAAACGGCAGCAGATCTAGGAGCAATAATAAAAATTTCAATGACCATGACTGATGTACATACGAAAAGACACACGTAGACAAGATGCATGCCTCACTACTAAACCCAGCGTAAGCTGTTGCCACTTTTTGTCTGTTGCTAGGGGGAGTGGCGACAGTTTTTTGATAGCTTAGCTGATTTGTTAGATGGGTGATTTTTTTTAATCTATGCTTTTCTTAAAGTTCAAGTGGTACATTAACCTTAGGCTTGAATCTGCAAGTATATTTAGCAGGACGAGTAAGCCGCTTGTTTGGAAAAATATCTGTCTGAAGCTATAAAGTATTGCCTTATACCAGTTGGCTTCACCTCAAGTTTCTGTATTGTACCATTAGCACTTAACGCTCCCTGGATAATATGGAAATGCTCCTTGGCACATGAGTATGCTTGAATGCTTCCCAGATTGTGATTTAAATTTGTTAATAATCGCTGAATCCCGATCCATGGGATCCATACATACATGCAGGAATCGCATGAATTTTTACTCGAAAGCTTGTGTGGTCAGACGCACCGTTTCATGGATGGATGGATACACATGATAAGAACTTTGATATATGGAACGCTTTAGCTATCTCGATTTTTTTTATCCCTATGCCCTAGTACAGCTTAATCCAAGAGAGAAATGGCACCAAGACAAAGCTAAAAATCTGATGAATGGAAAAGTGCGCTCTTGACATTTGCAAAAAAATACAAAAACCACAACAACAGCAATGTGCAACTACTTTACTATTTGCATGCGCGTGCCTCTTACGTTGCGACACAGTGGCTTTTAGGCCAACACCATGGCTACCAATTGTTTTTTCCCCCATTCTCGCTATCAGTCATTGGTGCGCGTAAACAGCAAAGATCTCGGTCATTGCTACCAACTGAACTCTTAGCCGTTTGGGGTGACTTTTAGCATATTTTTGCGCCGTTACAAACACACTAAGATACACAGCAGCGTATATATTTTCATGTACGAGGTGTGTTCAGAAAGTATCGCGAATTTTGAATTTTCGCTGGTTACGTATATTCGAATTTCGAATTTTTTGTGGCGTTATGTTCGTACTCATGTCTCTCACTTATGCCGACAAGCTCGGTCATTTTGAATGTTCAGTTAATTGTTGACAGCTGCTTTGCTTGCACGTGTTTTGGATCGTCTTCGATTTTTACGCGAAATTCGTACCAAAATTGCTCAATTGTGACAAAAAACAGCATCGCATGAACATTGCTAATGAGATGTTAAACTCTGTCCGCGACGACCCAAATTTGCTCCAGAGGGTCATAACTGGTGACGAATCGTGGGTTTATGGTTATGACGTGGAAACCAAAGCTCAATCATCTCAATGGAAGCTGCCGCACGAACCAAGACCGAAAAAAGCGCGCCAAGTTCGGTCGAATGTGAAAGTTTTGCTGACAGTTTTCTTCGATTGCAGGGGCGTGGTGCATCATGAGTTCTTGCCACAGGGAAGAACGGTCAATAAGGAATATTACCTGCAAGTTATGCGCAATTTGCGCGAAGAAATCCGCCAGAAACGCCCGGATTTGTGGAAGAACAAAAATTGGCTTTTGCACCACGATAACGCCCCTGCTCACGCATCGTTGCTTGTGCGCGACTTTTTGGCCAAAAACAACACACTAATGATGCCGCAGCCACCGTATTCCCCAGATCTGGCCCCCTGTGACTTTTTCTTGTTCCCTAAACTGAAGAGGCCCATGAAAGGACGACGTTACGCTTCTCTTGACGAGATAAAGACGGCATCGAAGGAGGAGCTGAACAAGATACAAAAAAATGATTTTTTGAAGTGCTTCGAAGATTGGAAAAACCGTTGGCACAAGTGTATAATATCTCATGGGGATTACTTTGAAGGGGACAAAATAGATATTCATGAATAAATAAATAATTTTTGAAAAAACACAAAATTCGCGATACTTTTTGAACACACCTCGTACTCGTAGGTATGTATGTATGTATGTAGAAATGCAATTATAGTTATTTAGAATTTTCTTACTTTTATGATGTGCTTTGCTGCCGCGTGTGTGGCTGATTTTTATACAGCTTTTAATTGTAAATTTATCTCTTACTTTGTATGTATGGGTCTGTGTGTAGTGATCGTAAAAAGTTAGTCGTATGAATGGATCCAAACTTATGTTTGTTTCTGTGAGCGATTAAATTCAGGAAACATTTTTAATTAACAAAGTTATTTGGTGTTCCTTCCTTAATACGCCTATTAACTTCCATTTAAGTACCAAAACCGGGCAGCCGCCAAAATGAGTTCTTTTATATATATATATATGCTTACTTACATGATTGACAAACGTGTGTTTTGACGTTTTTATAGTTAATATGATTATAACATAGTAGCTAATTTCACATTCTCGCAGGTAGATTCTGCTGCAAACTGCTTATCTTCATTTACTTCTTGCTTACCTGTAATGAGGAAAAAACTGAACATTAATGAAATGTGAAGTGTGAAGATTAGGCTGAAATAACAAAAATTATCAACTATATGCTAAATATTTGAAATATATAAAATATATTGCATGTGCAAAGCAGCCAATCTACTGGGCCGATTTCTCTAGCTAATTTTAAATTGACACATTCGTGCCATTCAAGGAAGTAGCGGTATTTTTAAAGTCAAATGTATGTCATACTGTAAATATAAATACAGAATATATATATGTATAAAATATATATTTGTTTTTTTTACAAATCGAACTTTCGTTAGTCCCCCATATATATAGAGTATTGTAACGTCAACATTACACAACTTAAGAGATAATTTTCGTCCACTTGAAAACATAGTTTAAATCATAATGCAGGCATGGCCTGTTGAAGTAGACTCTTCTCATTCATAGCTCCATGATTTGCAAAATATTGAAAAATATGTACCTGTGTAGTATGCTTAAAGAGTTAACAGTTTGACTACTAAAACCAGTTAGTAGTTTTTAAATCTATAATATCTCTGCAATTAGCAGTGCTCACTAGCAATCTGTCACTAATCATGCTCGCCAGAGAGCTGAAAGTGTATGAAATCGGTAGCTAGACAAAACAAAAACAAGTTCGTGTCTTAAGTCTTTTGGTAAACGGCCTTTTGTTCAATTAACTATACTATCTAACTTCAATAAGACTGTTTTTAGTTAAATGAAGAAAAGAACCGAAATAAAGACACAAAAAGTGCTAAAAGTAAAATAAGCAATATAAAAGAAAAACGAAATTATTAATAGCAGGAGGGGAACAAAGCCGCTAACATCTTTAATTTGATTGAAACATATTTTCCACAAAAAAGATGAATTTAACCCAATAAATACACTTTTCCACGATAAGTGAGTAAAAAAAAAACAACTAAAATCCAATAAAATATTCGTCAGATATTTGTTTATTAGTGCGGCTTTCATTTCTTGTTGTTCCACATTGCCAGCGTAGGCGATCGGTTTAAAGCAAAAATAGCTGCACGACTGTCAACGTACTACTATCTTAAACTAACTACATATCTGAACTTTGTGTATCAGCATACAAGTCAGCGCATTTTAACACGTTTGTCGGTAAGTAAAATCTTTTGGCGGTGCAAGTATCATGTCCACGGTGGCACAGAAATTTAAATTGCTTTTTTAACTAGTAGTTAGTTGTTTTGGCGCACATTCTTTGTTTATCATTGAGGCAAAATAACACAGTGATTTGAATGCTTGTTGCAAGATGTAGATAGTCTGCAAACATTTTTTAACTTTAGTCTATATCTTGCAGTGATTGACAACTTTTGATGCTGAGATGAATTTAAGCTGTTTTAACTAACTTAAGGTATAAATAAAGCTCAAACATGTTGATTTATTTTGCTTTGCTCACTGTTGCTCCACAATGTATTAAACTGTGGATAACCGGAAAGTATATGGCAGTTTCAGAGGCCTTTTGCACATATTATAAAATAAAATGAAATAAAAAAAAATAAAATTAAAAAACAAAAATAATGAAAAATAAAATAAAATGAAAAAAATACAGAAAAAAAAATAATAAAATAAAATAAAATACAATAAAATAAAATACAATAAAAGAAAATTAAACAAAACAAAATAAGATAAAATAAAATAAAATTCAATAAAATAAAATAAATTAAAATAAAATAAAATAAAACAAAATAAAATCAATTAAAACAAACTAAATTAAAATAAAATAAAATTAAATTCAATAAAATAAAATAAAATAAAACAAAATAAAATAAAATAAAATAAAATAAAATCAGAAAATAAAATAAGATAAAACAAAATGAAATAAAATAAAATAAAGTGAAATAAAATAAAATAAAATAAAATAAAATAAAATAAAATAAAACAAAATAAAATAAAATAAAATAAAATAAAATAAAATAAAACACACTAAATTAAAATAAAATAAAATGAAATTCAATAAAATAAAATAAAATAAAACAAAATAAAATAAAATAGAATAAAATAAAATAAAATAGAAAAAAAAATAAAATAAAATAAAATAAAATAAAATAAAAAAATAAAATAAAATAAAATAAAATAAAATAAAATAAAATAAAATAAAATAAAATAAAATAAAATAAAATAAAATAAAATAAAACAAAACAAAACAAAACAAAACAAAATAAAATTCAATAAAATAAAATAAATTAAAATAAAATAAAATAAAATAAAATAAAATAAAAAAATAAAATAAAATAAAATAAAATAAAATAAAACAAAATAAAATAAATTAAAACAAACTAAATTAAAATAAAATAAAATGAAATTCGATAAAATAAAATAAAATAAAATAAAATAAAATAAAATAAAATAGACTAAAATAAAATAAAACAATATACAAATAAAATACATTAAAATAAAATGAAATAAAATAAAATAAAGTAAAATAAAGTAAAATAAAATAAAAATTAAATCAAATAAAATGAGATAAAATTACTTTAAATAAAATAAAATAAAATCAAATAAAATCAAATAAAATAAACCCAAATTAAATTAAATTTAACTAAATTAAATTAAATTAAATTGAATTAAATTGAATTAAATTAAATTAAATTAAATTAAATTAAATTAAATTAAACTAAATTAATTAACAAATAAATTAAACAAAATTAGACTAAATTAAATTAAAATAAGAAAAACAATTTCCTAAACAAAATACAGCGTTATCGTTAAAGTACAAGGTGGCGCAAAAGTAAGCTTCCGATGTTCAGCATATCGGTTGTGGCACGTGCAGTGTCTTGTTGGAACCACATGTTTTCCAATCCCAATTCATCAAGTTGCGGCAAAAAGAACTCGTTGATCATTGCTCTGTAGCGCTCACCATTCACAGTAACCGTTTGGCCCCGACCGATTATTGGTCAAATAAATAGTCAGCAATATTCCGCGTTCTGGAGCAGTGTAGCGTAACATTGTTTATTAACGTGTATTTCGCATGTGTTTACTACACAAATGTCAAAACAGAACTGACTTTAGGGTCCAATCGCAAAATTTATAGCATTTTCTGATAGGAGGATTACTTTTGCGCCACCTTGTAGAAGAAACTAAACGCTTCTATCTAAATTGATGTTTACTGTGTACCAAGTTGTAAATACTTTTGTATGTGTAAGTACTTCCTTGTGTCAATGTTGAGTCAAAATATTGCGGACAGTTAATTCCAGTGGAGCGCAAATTCACCGTTATGTTTGCAAACAGCAACTTGCCACAAATGCACGCAATGTTGTCGAGTGAAATTTTTTATGCATCCAAGTAATAACACTAACAACAACTTGAAGCAAAAATACCAAACGTAAAACACATGAAATATCAAAAATTTTGCTATCAACAAGGAAAACGCTTTGTTAGCCACACTTTCAGCATTTATTTGTGTTTTAGTTTTGCTGCACAGTCCACATATTTGATGTGGCATGCTACCACTAATGCTAGCACTTAAAAGCTATTCAGTTTTATTGTTGTCATACATGCATGCATATACGTGTCTGGTGGCATGGGTGTGTGAAAGTGTAGAGGGCGAGGCTCGCCTCTAAAGTGCACCAAAGCCATTCAGAGGCTAAGCAAATAAACTGAAGTTGCAACTTACTTGCAGCATGCTGCCATCACCTTGTATTATCTGCTACTGTGCATTGACTGATAATACAAAACAAAAATATTTTAAACACCAGACGCTTTGCCCTCTTTTCCAGTACACCTACTGTGAGGACTCTTTAGCTTTCGTGCCGCATGTCAACACACGTGCAACGCATATGCGGGCTGATTGCGTGTCACCGCAGGCTATCGACAAGTGTAAATTGCACTTGCAAAGCGACAGCCAAAGTGTCAAAACAAAAACGCAACAACAACAATTTTGTACAAGTGCATTTAAGTGTGGTAAGCGGCAGTCAAAAACTTGCCAGTATTCGGTGGCAAAATTTATGACACTTATGTCGCTGCAGGGCATACAAATTTATCTTAAACTCGGTGTGGCAGGCAACAACACCGTACATAATTTTATGTTTATATTAGGAATGGAAATTGTGGTATGTCAGTGCGTTTTGTTTCTAAGTTTTGCTGTCATCAATTCGATACTGTCAGGGGCTTAGCATATTTGGCAAACCGACACCAAAAATAATGGAAGCTTAGAAATTAGACGCAGGGTCGCTACTGCCTTTAAGTCCTATATTGGACTAGCTACGCCATAAAGCAGTAAGGTCTTCTCATTATACCTGTCCTGATATGCAACGTGAAGTCATAAAGGATATCGGTAGAGTTGTAATGGTTATCCGGTAGTCTTCCTCATAATGCCAGCGTCTTTTATATTGTGAATTGAGGCCCAACGCATACACTGGGTGTGTCATGTTATGGAAATGTACTAAGTCATCTTTCAAAGAAAATGTTTCTATCGACATTTGAATAGAGGAAGAGGAGGACTCCAAATAATTATAATAGTAATGTGTCACGTTATGCCTCCTTCCAATTAAGGGACTTAGAGGGTTTCTGTCGATGTGCACTGAATTTCCGCTGAAATACACTCCGAAAGTTACTGATAGCGTTCGCCATTGTTAGAAGACTTAAAAAGCTTTGTTCTTTCTCTTCCCTCGTTACAAACCTTTGATCTTCGTTATGGTAGACTAGCAAATAGCCACTATACCATGGCGGCCCTTATTTACTTAGTTTGCGCTCTAAACCCATGTGGCTCTTCTGAGTTGAAAAAAAAAAGCCTGGATGTTGTTGCCTCCCTTGGTGTTTACAATTTAGGTGATGGTTACGTTATTGCTACGTAGTGATGACTTTAGTGCTTTTATATGCAACGACCCAGCCCGTCTAGGCGTTTAAACATCAATCAATGATAAATGATGATAAAAACGAGTTGAATAACTCATTTCGAGAAAGCTTTTCAAAATATTTCCTATTTCGACTTAATTCAATGGCAGGGGCTGTAGCTGTCCCTGTGTTAGTGTACGCGTGTGGTCAATGTGACCGCACCAGCAATCGCATGTAACTTTCGGTGGCATGCGCGTAAGCAACGAAAAAGAAAAGCAACCACAAAATATTAGAAAAAAACAGAATAACAGCCAATGCGAGTAGAATTTTACTATGAATGAGGAAATGTGTGTGTGCTTTAGGTGGCAGGTGGCAGCAACGAGAACTCTCAACTCAAAAACAGTGAAAAAGTGTTTTGCTTAATTTTTTGCTTCGCCGCCTTCTGCCACCTTTTCTTTGTTTTGTGCACGCTTTGTTATTAGACAAATTCGAAATTCGCCCGCTGGCCATGTTTACAACAATGCCACATTTCACATTGAGAACATTAAAGTATTGCAAGTGCTTGTTGCCACATTCAACAGAAAATTCATTAAATGCGGAGCAAACAAACAAACAACAATGCGGCAGTTGCGCATTCCAACGCTGGCGCTACGTTAGGCAAATGCGCACAGAAACACACACACATACACTTACATAGGAGTTGTCAAAGCCTCATTGCCAAGTGTTGCAGGCGTTGCATTGTTCTTGTATTTTGCTTTTTCTTCCTCAAAGTATGCTAATTTCCAAACTTTGTTGGAGGAATGTCAGCTCCTGTTGCATTCTGCGCCATTGACAGCAACATGCAATAGGCGTATTGGCAATTTTCGTTTGACTCACCTCCTCTGACAGTTGACATGTCACATGCAACAATTATCGATTTTAGCATATCTAATGAGGTGATTACATTAAAAAGGCGGGCATTTGGACAGCTAGCATGACAGCTGAAATTTTTCAATTTCAATTTTACAAATCATTCTTATGCATTGCAAATGCTGCTGGTAGTTTTTGTTGCTGTTGTAATCGCCAACACTCACCGAAGGTTTGGGAAAAAGTCCGCTACGCTCCGGTACTAGCACCTACTACATTTGAATCGCCTTTTAAGACAGGCATACCTTACGTGGGCATATTATAGGTCCTTGGGGTCGCTGCTTGTTGTCAGTTTACAGTAAATCTTGAGTCTTGGAGCGTGCTTGTTCATGTTTCTGAACTTTATTTCCACGAAAGTTTTTCACTTCATCATATCAAATCGGTCACAAGACAGTCATTCTAGTGGACAGTCATTGTAGTCCTTGTGCGTTACACAGAAGGGACTGCTTAGCTAATCCGAGAACGGCCTCTATAAGAACATGCGGAAAGTAGACAGTGGAACTCCGAGGTAGCTACTGCTTCCCAAGCTTGGGTTTCGTGTACTATGTTTATCAAATGGATCCGTAAAGGTTTTTACACTGTAACTTCCGACTATCGAAAGCGAGGTGGTTACGAGAAAGCTAGCCACGCCCTATACCTAAACATACATACAATATTTATATATATACCTAAACATACATACAATATTTAAGGCGCGCTTTGCCATTAAATCCAAATTCCAGTCGTTCAAGTCTTTGTGAACTTTTGATCCGAGGGACCACAAAATTTGAGCCGGAGATTCTTTCGCTGCTAGCAAACGAGGAGTATTAATTCTGGTAGGAAATGTAACCAAACACCGACCTAATGAAGCTGAAATCAGTTTCAAAAAGCGCCGAAATCTCTATCCAACGAAAATAAAACTCAGCCGAGGTTCGATTCCTATCGATCCGAAGTCTAGGTTCTTTCTGGGACAGTCGTGTCCGATATGTCTAAGAAAAGAAGCATAGATACTATACGAGGTTCGACGCTGGGACAAATGGAAAAGAAACCGGTCCTATAGAAACGGTTTCCAAAACAATTTAAATCCTATTTTAATCGCAACAAGATTAGGTCACAAAGAAACGAAAACTGGTCTAAAGTAACCGAAACTCGATTTCAAAAGATCCGAAATCTGGGTTGAACGGAACAACAGTTCCGAAGAACCGAAAATACATCTAGAAGAAACGAAACTACACCGATTTCAAGGCACCCAAAAACGCCGTTGTTCCCAGAACAATATGTTGTCCGCACTAGCACACTGCCACTCTGACTGCAGTTAGCCCTGAGCAGGTTTGTTATAGCTTAATTTTACTAGCAACTACCTTGTGTAGAGAATGCTCCCATGAACTATATAAAGATCCATTGGAATACAATCGTATGCCGAGTAAGACTGCCCTACAGAAGAAGACTGTCCTCCAGACCAAGACCAAGGTACTTCTATTAGTTCTGGAAAAAGCTAAAAAACTAAGCCTATAGTGACTAGACGCTTTCATCTCGTAAAGACTTCAGTAGAGGGAGGTTTTGTCATATGTTACACCGGGCCGCGTTTACTCCAATAGAACAGTGCCCTGTCAGAAAGCCGACCAGTAATAAGTGCGGCGTAGGACACCCAATGAGTGCAACAGTTCACCTTCTATATACGTGTTTCCAAAGGATCCCTTAACAGTTGTCCAGCCGACTCGTTGCCTATTCAAAAAAGTCTATAAATGGCCAGCGTAACTCCTAATTACCCAGACAAAGCTAAACTACTTCGGAATGCCATTGAAACCAATGAATCCTATACCATAAAAATATTTTTAAGTATTGCTATCATTTATGGTTGCCACCTTATAGTACAATATATTTTTAAGTATTGCCACTAAGGATGTTTTTACGAAGTTTCCACCTATCTGAAAAAAAAAATCAAATGAGATATGTCAAGATGGGTATCAACCGACAGGTATTTTACTTCGCATTTGCACGAATATGTTTCTAGGCAACGTCCCCAGACAAGGTTGCCACTCAATCATGTTATATTGTTTCCTTGCATATCCCATATTAACACGACGGCACTACACATTTCTACCTGCTACAATCTAAGCTCTATCACTTTAGCGTTGCTACTTATAATGTTTTTGAGGGGTTGCCACCTAACTACATTTTTGTTTAAATGAAATGAGATATATCAACCTGTGTATCAAAATAAATCGTATTTGAAGAAAAATATTTATAGTTGATCAAGCTTGCCACCCAATCCCAATTACATTTAGTTTTTTTGTGTGTTCAGTATTTCTTCTAAATGACTTGACCCATTTGGATGAGCTTTAGGATATGGGTAATATCTTAACAATTGAGCTCTCCGACTCCTCAAGATTAAGATTCGTGTTCACACCTAAATATATAAATCATTCCTAATCTTAATCACAATATTAGTTTTCTTGTAGCTACTCATCTCAGTGACGCTGTTCATACATAATTTAAGAACCCTCGAATGTGTGTTAATTTTGAAAAATGCCACTTTTCCCGCACCAAATTCAGTTTTATTCCTTCTTGTCATATTTGTCTCGTTTCACTACAGATTTTATGAATGGGCTTACAAAACATTTATGTACGTGCTCACATCATCATGTCGCGTTGATCTTGATAGTAGTTATTAATGCATGTCGAAGCTTTTTGTTTGAGATATTATCACACATCAAGTAATTAATTACCACATACACACTTGAGTACGTTTATTTGTTGTGATGACAATTTAATACGTTTTCTGGTTTTAATTTGCTAAAAGAGATCGTGCTATGATAAGGAGAACTAATTATGAGAAAGTTTTTATAGCTTCAAAGGAAGGAAAGGTTATGTTGTTTAGAGAGGTAAGGTATGTATGAAAGTGCTAGTCAGTCAAATGTATATTTTTCCAATACAAGCAACATTCTTTTTTAACATGGAGATGTCCTAGGAGATGTCAGCCGTCAGATTTTGGGCAGCAATATACCAGTCTTACACTAAGTCAAAATAGACCAAAAAATCGTAGCTGGAAAAAGATGACTGAAAATAATTCCAATGGCTTCTGGGATATGGGGGTAAGCACCCAGCTTATCTTGGAATAAGCAGAGGTTCGAATTCTGTTGCTGGAAGCTAAAAATTAAAATTAATCTCTCATTGGAATTTCAAACTCTTTGCACCTGAGTGTTCTAAAAAACTTAAATTTTTTGTTGCTACGAATTATGGCTTTTCGGGCTAATTTGAAATGACTTTACTTTCAATGTATTAGTTTTCCTGACTAGTTCGGTGTTTCACGGCGGGACAGATATGCATAAAAGGTCAATATCAATGTTGTGTCCTTCACATAAATGCTTGCGGTAGGTTTTGCGTTCAGATCCTACTTTTTACATACATACAGTTGTGTTCAATATAATAGTAGTGAATCTAAATTGGATATCGTTCGACGAAATAAAAGCAAGTTGTATTTTTAATAAATTTCATTTCAAATATAGCGTATTACATGACAGAAACCACATAAAAATACATTTTAAAGTTTTGACGAAGTTCAAAATATCAATATTTTTGGGAAGAATTTTTAGAAAATTTTCGAGTACACAGTTATATAGCTCATTCAATTTTAGCACAATAATGTGGCAGTTAGAAGTTCCTCAAAATTTCCCCTGAATTTTTAGAATTTTTTTGTCAGTGAGGTTGGGTATTTTTTTCCATACAAAATTAATTTTTCTTCATGCGTTGTATGGAAGAAATCACTCAACACGCTTGACGAAAAAAATTCTCAATATTCAAGGAAATTGTTGAGCGAGTTCTAACTTGCACAATGTTATACCAAAATTGATTCAACAGTTTTCTAGAAATTCTGCCAAAAAATTTAAAAATTTTGATGGCCATTTTTTAAAGTTTAATTAACTTTCCTGAACTGGTTTCTGTTATGAAATTCACTATGTTTTAATTGAAAGTTATTAAAATCACAGCTTCTTATTTCGTCGAACGAAACTTATTTTATGGTAATTGTTGTTGGAGCAGTGCTCGAATTTTTATGTCGATTTGTTGATTGATTTTAGAGAAAAATTACAAAGATACGCACAGCGATGGTACTATTTTAATTTCACTACTATTATATTGAACACAGCTGTATGATAATAAAGCCAGCAATGTCAAGCAAGTCTTTTTCATAACTCTCATAGATACGAGTTTTACTTACATTGAATCTAGGTTAGTAGTTTTGGCATACCTGAAAAGAAGAAAGAAAAAATTCAATCAGTAAAAAATACTAATTATCAGCAGGAAAATTCATTTGAATAATTTTTTAGAAATTTAATTTAAGAGGCGTACTCTACTGTAAACTTAGTGCATATCGCTTAACTGTTAAAAAAAGTAGCTTTGAAAATTAAAATACTAATGTTGACATATTACAAATAGAAAACTGAAATAAACCGAAAATACAGGCTTGTAGCCCTTCAAGTTCTTGAATATCAAAGTATAAATGTTAGTTGCTTTCAAAATTGTAAATTTTTTGAATATTTTTGCGAAGTCATCTACCTAACTAAATGTTACCAATTTAGCTGCATTAGTCAATGGTTTGTATATGTTTTTCGAAATTTTCGATATCGAAAATATAGCCGTGGTTATCAACATATATCCTTTTCTAAACCGTGGCGTAGAAAGTTAGCTGCATAGCAAATTTCACGCGAATACTGAGATTTTACTCAAGTTATCCATAAAACAAATTTTTTTTGAATTTTTGTTTGTATGTCAGTATCTTTATACGCGCATCACTAAAAAACTACAACACAAAATTGAATGTTGTTTTCACCGATGTATATTTGAAACTATACCTGGCAATTAAAGACACATTTCGCCCCTATTGCCGTATGTACTGCTTTTTTTTTTGGATGCGCCCTACCCTTGCATCACCGCTGCCATCTATTATAAACTACTTTTTACTGTCCACGCATTAAAAGGTACTCCACTTTCCCCATTACTTCATTAATGACTAATGATTTATTTTCTCTTTTCTCGTTACAGGTAAGCTATTAAAATGAAATTCGTAAAATCTGTCACACAAATCTACCTAATAAAATGCTAAGAATTCCGCCAAAGAAGTATTGCAAATGCCATTAATTAAAGTAAGTAAGACAAATACGCTAATTTACAGTGACTTTGATGTGTCGAAATGTGAATTTAATTGAAGTGAATTAGGTCAGCGAGCTTTTCAAGGTTTGCAATTTCACTTTCTGCATTCAAAATAAAAAGAAAACAAAAACAAGCTAAAGAAAGTAGAAATGTGAAGCTAGAGCTGTATTAAAAGTAACTTATATGCCCGCTACCATAAAGTTAATTAGCTTAATACGATCACGACCTTAAACACACCGAGTATCAAATGTATGTGCTCTTCGTTAGTTTCAAAGGTATAGCATTACTTTAACTAGCGCTTCCTACTAGTTTATTAAATCTTAAGTGTGATGCTTGTGTCAATGGTCAGTGCAATTTTCTTTAAGCTGGGAACTTTAAATTTCACTACGTGTGTAATAGTTGTATGTGTGTATGTTTGGTGGTATAAAGTGTGCTTTAAAATTGTAAGTGAGCATTGACAGTGAGAGTAGAAATTTAATTTATATCTACATCTAAACTTATTCTAGGGATGCTTATCCCGTTTAGTAGTTCATCACAAAGTAAGACCGCTTCTTAAAAAAAAAAAAGAATTTCATTTTTAATATTCCGCTTTAAAATTTTATTATCTTCGAGATTAGTGTCAAAATATGATTAATGATGCTTAAGCTTTTATTTTGTAGTAAAACAGCCATTTTATAGTAAAGTTAAATTTTTTACCTCAAAAACAAGCTTTTAGTTAGACATTGCTAAGTAAACTCAGCGAAAAAGTCATTTTTCAGTTAAAAAAGAAAGAAATAATAAATTCACATTTGGTGTGTGAATTAATTATACAACCAAGTACATTGATGTCGTGTGTAAAAACCATACCTGTTAAATAATGATTACTAATCGTAATGATTACCGGCTTGATTAATTACTTTCTTGAGAATCCATTTAATGATTGATTACCAATTACTTTAAATTTGTAATTATGATTTTCCAATGAATTAAAAAAATAATAAAAAATATCAGGATTTTTTACGATTAAAAAAAAATTTTAAATAATCAAAAAAAAGTTGTTTTATTATTACTACTTTTATTATGATTTTTTTTTTGATAATTTTTGATTTTTTTCGGTATTGTTGTAGAAGCACATAAAAATACACATCAACAATACTGAAAAAAATAAAATAAAAAATAATAGAAAAAAAAAATTGATTACCAATTACTTTAAATTTTTAATGATTATTTTCCAATGAATTAAAAAAATAATCAAAAAAAAAATCATTTTTTAGGATTAAAAAAAAAAAATTCAAAATAATCAAAAAAAAAGTTGTTTTATTATTATTACTTTTATTATAATTTTTTGTTTTCTTTTAATCGTTATAAATATTTTTGATTTCTTTTAATAGTTCTTGAAAAACAACTAAACAATCATTACCAATTAAAAAAGCCGTCTAATTAATTTATTACTAATCACTAATCCAATCTAACAGGTAGGTCTGGTAAAATCATAATTTTTGCTTGAAGAGAATCTTCTAATTTTTATTTTGAAGCAAATTGAAGTCATATTATAAGCGTATAATTTTTTTTTTTTGCCAAACCAAACAAAACAAAATAGATATTTGCTAACCAAATTTAGTGTAAAAGTAAATTTTTTTCTTAAAAAACCAATACTATTTTATTTAGATTTCCAAGTTCAACATTAAATAGAATTTATTACTTAAAAAAAAAAAAAAACGCACAATTGCTTCTTAAACTTGTTGAAACCGAAATGTTTTGTTGTGTTCGGAAATTTATTTACTAAGTAAATTGATGTCGTTACATAAAAGTTCAATTTCTGCATCGCACTATACTTACAAACATTTCACCCTTTCACAAAAAAAGATTATTGGTTAGTCAATTAATTTTTAAAGTTAATTTAATATTTCAAAAAAAAAAAAATCGAAAATGCACTTCCTAGACTTTTCATAAAAGTTAATTTGTTATCAAAAAATACAAATTTTGGAACTTTTTTTTGAAAATAAATAGTTTGAAGTAATAGTTATTATTCTTTAAAAATTAATTTTACAGTTGCTGAGTAAATTATTTCTAAAAGTAACTTCTTGTGTCAAACAAAATTTCCACTTTTATTTTGTGTTAAGTAAATTGGGGTCATATTACAGAGCTAGTTTTTGACTTATAAATATTTAACTGGATCATTTAAGTTCATATACTTTTACTGGGATTGGAATTTTTAATTAAAAAAAGTTTTTTTAATTAATTTGGTAGTTTAAACAAAAAACAAACAAAATTACACAAAAACTAATTCGCATTTCGATTATAAAAGTCCATTTTTTACTTTGAAAAAATAAGAAAAAAAAAAATATTATTTAAATATTTCAAAAATTCTCCAAAGTCTCAGAAAACGGATTTCTGTGACCGTTGAATTCGACAAAAAATTTTACTTTTCGCTTACGAAGTAAATTTTCACAACCCAGCAAGTTATTTATCAGCACTAAATATTTTAAAGAAGTTATGATTCAAGGTTTTACTTCTAAAACATCCCGAAACACTTGGAGCTAAATGTTTTGCTAACATCTCCAATACACACCCACAGAGGCACATCAAGTTACATTTTATTTCCTAATTGAGTTGAAGTACAAAGGCAGCGGATGTGCTGTCAAGTGTAAGGCATTCTCATTTCGCTTAGCGTCCAGCAAAGTGTTGCTAATGTAATATATGCCCTAACCGTGACGCGTTTGGTGATTGATATGGCGCACTGCACATACAGTGCCAGATCGGTTTTACAGCCAGGGCATTTTTGTTTTCTTTTTACTAAAACAAAACTGAAATTTTGCTTTCTCGAGTTTTAGCCATACATTGCAGTGCCAATTCTGCTCTATTTTTGTATGTTACCAATTAAATTTTTGGCTAACACAGCTGCCCCAATTCTATCCAACACTTTGACATTGCAATCGCAAGTTGTTTAAAAAGGTGTAAATTTCAAAAAGGAATTGCTCGCTGTTAAGTAAGAAGGTAAAAAATGGATGTGAAAGTAATAAATACAAATGAATATTTAACACCTTGCGAAATATGAAATCTTTCAGTATTAATTGTAAGTACTCTTCTTATGACCTCTTTAAATTGTATTTACATGCCGACGTGTGTCAACTTTCTTTTCGCGTATGAAAGCGAAAATTTTTTCTTCTCGTTTTCAAATTTTTTTATTACTTGTTAACATATCCCTACTTTTTCTTTTTTAACGCTGAATTCGTTGGACGTTAAAGTGTTTCACAACTGCTTTCTTAGCCTCATGTGCTCTCTGAAACTCTCGTTATTTAAAAAACTAACTTACAGTTGTTAATAATTGCTTTGCTTCGTGGTGTTGTGTAATTGGGACGCTTGAAATAGCTTTTTAACACGCAATTTCTAAATTAAGCTAATTTCTTGTATTCAATAAAAATCTGTTTCGCAAAAATGAACATTAATATTTTTAAATTTTCTTCAAAAATTAACAATCAAAATAGCGCTCCCTTTGACTTTTTCCCTCAAGAAATCTTAGAATTTTTTTCTTACGTGTTAGAGGAGTGCAATATTTTGTATTTCCAGTACCTTAATTTAAGTGGCTATAAAGTGCCAGTTTTCACCGTGTCGTTGGAACACGACACTCTCGTAAACCAACAACTTTTTTCCCGTTGTATAAGATTAAACATAAACTTAGGCTCGTTTACCGATTAGTTTAAGCAGTATTAGCGTTTTTTTTTACTAAGTATTGTATACTTTTAGGCGCATGAAAACTTCTATGAAAGGGCTCTTTTGGGTTTTGGAGACTAGTTGTAAAATTCGATTCTTGAAGACGATTATTTTTCTCGCTCGATTGATATTTGAGAGGCGACTACCTTTTCAGAAGACTTTTGCTTTACAGCCAATTTCACCAATAAACTTTTAAACGTAGTTTTTATTACCGGAATTTAATATGGAAAGGGGAAAAAACTGAATTAAACAATATAGAAGCTTACACCGTCACTGTCACCGTTGTTGTGATTGTCATTATCAGTGTCACCGTAACTTTTATTGTCGCACTCGCTGTCCATGTAACTGTCGATCTTACTATTACTGTTATTTATACTATTGATGTCAATTCCATTCCCACTGTCGCTGTGAGCTATTGCCACTATCCCTGGCGACGTCATGGTCACTATCTCTGTCACTGTAACCGTTACTCACTCTGATTGTGATTTTCAATGTAAAGTTCGCTGAAATATTTACTTTCACTCTCACTGTTACTGTCACGATTCTGTTAACGCTCATGGTCATATTCATGGCCACGGTTCTGGTCACGGTGGTTACATTACTGGTGGCTAGTACAGACCCTGCGTGTCTTTGTCACTGTCATCGCTTCATTCTGGTCACCTTTCTGCGCACTGTAGTTACATTGATGGCCACGGTTTCGTCATTGTCGTGGTTTGGTTAATGGTCACCGTTCTAGGACACCTTAACAATCATCACAATGAGCTGTTTGTTCTTCCTTATTCTTTCTTTCTGAGTCATTCACCTTCTTCTTTAATTTTCTTCCCCCCCGCTAATTTTGCTCTTCCCTACTAACTTCCTTTCATCTATCTCTTCGTTTTTCTCCCAACTCTACTATTTTTTTTAGTTTATACTCAGTCACTGAGTCTGTCTTACTTTGTCTAATTGGGCAATATATTCACATTAAAAAAGTAATATCCATTGTTACAAAGTAAACAAAAATTATTCCCAATATTGTGCAGTCGAAAATACTTGATCACTGCTCTCCCTTTCTTACGGCTGCCTAGAGTTCTCAGCACCAAAACGTCCTACATCCTCCTAACCTATTCCAATTAGATTTTTATTTCTACAGCAATTGAGCTAATACCAGTTATTAGTATTTTTTAAAAAATTAACAATTATATTTTTGGGCTGCAATCTAATGTAACCCATAAAAAGTTAATGAGCGCCGATTAAGAAGCTGCCATACACCTCAGAGTATTGAGTAACCAAAGTAAATAAGCAAACAAAGTTAAGCGTTGAGAGGATACTCGTACCAAATGAAGAAAATTATGATTAAATGAAGTCGTGCGCTCATGTGGCAGCCTGTGAAATGGTCAAATTATATACGTGGGTACTCAGTGCATATGTTAGTGTTGTTGGTTTTTTTTTTTTTTATGTTTCTCTTTTTTTTTTTCTGTAACCGTGCACCTTTGTAGATTCAGCAGGATAGCACCTCAAATCTTCTTATAACCATCGTCGGAGGTTAGTTGGTCGCTCACATGTGTGAGCGTATGTGTGTTTATATGTATGAAGTCATACATACATATATATATAAATATACGTGGTTATTCTGACAGACGGCGGCTAAAATGTCCAGAATTTGACTTGCAACAGCAACTGTTGCAGTGCCGCTTTTTACCCGCCCCACTATCTGTATACGTTTTGAATGGTCTTCGTCTCGGCGCTGCAGTAAGTTGTCAAATTGTGTGGGCTTAGCTATGTGGGTTGAGTTTTTGTTTTTTGTTTTTATTTTTTTAATGTGATTATGTTATCATTTGACTTTTTGGGTACGTGGGTGGGTGCTAGAACTTAAGAAATTATGGGTAATTTGTGTTGAGTGTTTGAATGTGCGCTTGATTAAGATAACTGGTAAGGAAATAACTGGAAAGTGTGCAGCTAAGGTAACACAACGAGTTATGACCTGAGACAAAATTAGGGTGAAAAAAATCAAAGGCGATTTAAATGAAGGCCAATTTATGATTATGTTAATTTAATAACTATTTTGGACCTGAAATTTCTTGAATTTTTTAGAGTTTTCGTTGAATATGTAATAGTTATTTAAAGTAAAGAGCATGACTCCGTGGACAGAGCTGAGGGAAAGCTGAAGTCACTTTTAAAGAATTATTAATTGAAGAGTCAGGTCAAGAGGGATGTGAACTTAATGAAAGTGGAGGTCATAAAAAATTAAAATTGAGACCCAAACAAAAAAGAAATACAACCACCACCCTGGTAAGCTTCGAGGAGAACAGGGAGACTCGTACAAAAAGGTAGCCAATAGATGGCTCAGGTTTCAAGATATCTAAAAATTCAGAATCATAACCCTATTTGGATCGAATGAATCAATATATTTACAAAATTTGAAGGAATTGCAATTCGGAAATAGCTTTTGGAAAAAGTAAGAGATCCATAGATCAATATTGCAGTTAAGAAATATTTATGGCACGCTCTAACCAGGATAAGGCGGAGGTCCTTAAAAAAAAGGTTAACGAAAGTTTGTGCCGAAATCGAATTATTTGTGATTCGATTCTGGAAGCTTTAAAAGGAACAATTCATATCTGTGAGAATTAGCAATAAGCGCCAAAGTCAAACTACGACGAACTTTAGTTACTTACAAGCATCATATTCTGCGTACTAGAATCTGCTATCGCGTAAAGTTTGACACCATTTTCTTAAAGAATTAAGATTTTTTCGTTCAAAGATCAAACTGCCTAATTTTTTTATGGAATGCTTGAATAACAACCAAATTCAAGATTGGGTGAGAAGAAACGCTTCCCTTCTTCAAACAAACGTATTTTTTTTTCGTAATAAAAAAATAAATGAACATAAAATTGCTTTTATACTAGCTGATATTATTATAATTAGTATTTACAAATTTTAAATCAAATTTAAGAAAAACAGCAAACTACTTTGTTTTATATTTATTATGAGTGTGAAATTTTGAAGTTCACCTCCTCATTTTCCTCTTCCATACCAGCTTAATCTTTCCCTTTTTCTCACCCTCTTTCTTTTCCTATTTCAATTTATCTGTATCTCTCCCCTTTCTTTTTCCTCTACCTCTTCCTATTCCCTTTCCTGTTTATATTGCTAAGTTCCAAATCCTATTTCTCCCACTCTTTCTATAAAGACGGCTTGAATTAAATTTGATTGTAATTAGCAATAAATTAATTACACGTGTTTTTTAATTGGTAATGATTATTAAAATTGTTTTTCAAGAAAAGGTAATTAATAATGGATTACGATTAGAAAAAATCGGAAATAATCAAAACAACTCTTTTTGATAATTTTTTATTTTTTTGATTATTTTTGATTATTTTTTAATTATTCTAATCGTAACAACAACTTTTTTTGTGTACAATACTGCAAAAAACTAAAATAATCAAAAAAAAAAACAAAAAAAAAAAACAAAAAAAAAACACAAAAAAAAGTTATCAAAACAACTTTTTTTGAGTTTCTTGATTATCGTAAAAAATCATGATTTTTTTGATTATTTTTTTAATTAATTTAGAACTAATCTTTAAAATTCAAAGTAATGGTAATAAATCGTTAAATGGATTCTCAAGAAAATAATTAATCAAGGCGGTAATCATTACGATTAGTAATCATTATTTACCAGGTCTGATATAAAGATACCCCTATACACTAATTGATATTTATTAGATTTATTCTCTAAGGAGATGCAGTTGGTTAAGGAGATGCAGTTGGTTACGAACGTTGCATGATTTTTATACGAGAACTTCGCTAGAGGATGCTGAGCTCACAATATTGTATATCTGGTTCGAAAAGAAAAAAGTAGATGAAAAAATAGTCTAAAAAAGAAAAAAAAAATACATTTCTTTAGCCTCCTTAAAATTTGTTTCTAGTATTTTTGTATCCCTTCTGAGTTCAACATTGTATTCATCAGACCTGTTAAATTTGATTAGTAATTAGTAATTGGTAATGCAACAAGCAAGAAAAGGCAATTATTAATTGATTACGATTACAAAGAATTAAAAAAATAAAATAAAAAAATAAAAAAAAGTGGTTTTGATTACCTTGATTATATTTAATTAAAATTTTTTTAAAATAATTTTTTGATTATTTTTTATTTTTTAGTATTGTTGATGTGTAAGAAAGTAATTATTCTAACCGGTAATCATTAGGATAAGTAATCATTATTTAACAGATCTGGTATTAATAGGGCTTTGATGCTGCTTTAAAACGCTATTCTACAAAGTTTATGTCTCATCAAGTATCACCTTAGGTCACACCACTTAAATCCAACCCTTTGTCATGGATTCAAAAAGCTGAAAATATTTCAAGTTTTATTCTACAAGCACTTCGGCTTAACCTTTATTTACAATTGTTTGCCAACTTTCTTTTCAATTCAAATGCGACTGTGTACAGAATTTCTTATTTTATGCACTAAAAATGTTTCAGAAAAATTAAAGAAAAAAAAACCAAAAAAATCCTCTTGACACAAAAAATGAAATTGTTCACATCAACCGAAAAGAAAGTCGTATTTTCCCAGGCCAACAGTATTGAAATGGAATCGAAACAACGACTACGGGATGCTGCTGCTGCTCCTCACATTTCTCTGGGCTTCGTGATGATGTAAATCACAATCACTTGCCGCATCGGACAAAATTAGAAGAATAAGTCAAATAAATGGGCAGTGAAGTTGGAAGACAATGGGCAAGGGTGAAAGGCAGGGGCGAGCAAAGAATTTCATGCCAAGAAAGATACATGTGCTTTATTGAACAAAAGCAAAAAAAAAAAAAAAAAATTAAAAGCAACAACCGACTAGTTCACTTGAACGTGACCCAAATTCGACAGAGAACAAGACAAGCCAAACAAACGAATGAACCATAACAACGAGTCAGCTTCATAGACGTTGTCTTTTGTTGTTGTCGTTCAAGTTGTACATGCTGATGACAATGCTAACTTGCTAAACGAGCAACAGGAACATCAATTTTAAGGCGAGTTACAAGCAAAAATAAAAACAAACAAAAAATAAGAAAACGAGCAAAAATTATTTGCCAAAGCTTTTGCCGCTATGAAACGAAAAACGAATGACCAAATGTAAAATCAAAAAAAAATACAAACAAAAAATCAAAACAATAAAGTCAAGATAAAAATGAAGCACAGAAAAAAAAAAAATTCGATTATCGCCAAAGCGCAACATTCACACTGAAATATTTTCGTTGTTAAATTATGACCGAAACCACGACGTGGAACACTACTTGGTGTCCAGCAGCTGGTATGCTTCTGCTAAGTCATCTCGTGGCACATACTATAATATACATACATATGTAATATATTTTGTACTTAGCAGCAATGTAAAAATGCCAGAGTAATGCATTTTTCTTTTTATTCTTCTCCCTTTTTTTTACCATCGAATGAGTTGCAATTGTCCGAATTGTTCTGCTCGTTTGCATTTTAACATATGAATATTCATACATGTACCATGTATAGTCATGTATATTGCATGTATGCCCGCTTGTGGTTATGTCTATATGGATTCTATGGAAATTCGTTAAATACAATTATGACAAGCTTCGTTTGTTGTGCGCTGGCTAGCTACTCATTGTCATTTCCATTTTTATTTCTTACTTTGCTTAGCAGTAATATTTCTGTCTTTGTTCTTACATAGAAGATATCATTATGATCATATGGGTTTGCTAAATGAAGATATTTTTGTACACTGAAAGGAAATTGGGACAATTTTGTATTGCAAACTCTCTTCTCTCTTTATGGCGCGATATACAACAGGTATATCATCATAAACCTCCTAAGAGATTTTTGCGCCAAGCTTCTCTTCCAATTTGTGGTGTGCCGATTTGAATTTTCCCTACAAATTGGTGGCAAACTGAAAGCTTTGATTTCTGCATATGCGGTATGCAGCTGTAGCGCTATCAGGCTATGCGACTCGTTGCATTGGCTTTATAGTGAACGCACCTAATTAATAGTAGTATATACACCAGCAACTGAAAAATGTGTTCTGTATTTCAGAGCAGACATTCAGCTATAGATCAGTGAATACATATTTCATTCCGATTTAGTACTTCTTTATTGATGCGCGTACAAACAAAAATACAGACATACAGGCAGAAATTAAAAGTATTTTTCCTTTTTGATGTTGCTCCAAGATATCCCATATGAGTTTTTACATAATAACAACTATTTAAAGAATCTATTCTAATTTCTGTACATCTCTAAAAATGTTGTGGGTCAACTTGTATTGCCACCACTGTGTACAGCAGGAATAAATAAATTTCTTGTGCTAAAATATATCCTTAACTCTAAGTTGGACATCTGGCAACACCTTGCCTATAATTGCATTCACCTCTACACAGCGGGTTTTGAATAATGCGCGTACAAACACACGGGCAGACAGACGAAAGTTTTCAAAACTGTCGTTTTGGCTTCCTTTACTTTAGTAACGACCTTTGCAATTGTTTTGCTTCAATGTTTACAATGTATAAATATTAGCTCTAAATTCTACACGGTTCTGACTTTGCAAAAGGTGCTGATGATAATATAAATTGGCCCTCTGAACCATTCGGTCTATTTCAAGAACCAATCGCTCTTAAAACCCGGCTTCAGTGTTCTGCCATCTTCAGTGTAATTTTTGGTTTCCTGAAGACATATTTCCAAAACCGGGATGTCTCCAAATAAAATTCAGCAAAGAAAGGCAGAAAGTCATCAAAACAAAAAAAACGAATCTTTTACTAATGCCGTAGCGGGGGGAACAGGGTGCCGAGGGATGCAAAACAAAATTTTTTTAGCGCGGGGTACAGTTTGTTCTTAAAAAAAAAAAAAATTCACTTAATAATCCACTGAAAATAAACGGATATTTTGTTTTTGAAGTAACGTTAAAAACGAAAACTTTGTAGTAAAATAAAAGATCAAAAAATCCCATTGATAAATTTTTAAATGGTTTTATGATTTTAGATCACAAAAAAATCGATAATTTGAAAGTATTTTTTCTTTATTAAATTAAAAAATTTTTACTTTTTATAAATTTTTTATTTAAACTTTTTTTTACGAATTGAAAACTTTGTAGTGAAATGATAGAAGATCATAAAACTCCCTTGTTTCATAATGTTTTATTTAAAAATTTTTTTAAATATTATAATTTTTTATTTAAAATAATTTTTTTTTTCTTTTAAAATTTCTTTTTTTGCTATCCATATTTTGTTCAAATATTTTTTTTTTTTTTTTGATTAAATACATTTTTTATTTTTAGTTTTTTTTTAAATTTTTGGTGATTTTTGGTTAATTTTCTCAAAATTTTTTTTAAATTTTCTCTTTAAGTTTTTTCTTCTAAATATTGATTTACATTTTTTTTTTTAATTATAAACTTTTTTGATTTTTTAAAGTTTAAATATTTTTTATTTCCTTTTTTACTTATGTTAAAATTTTTTTTTATTTCTTTTTTTAATTAAAAAAAAACTAAGATTTTCCTTACTTTTACCTTTTTTCTTTTTTAATTTCTTTTGTTAGGTTAAACATTTTACTCTTTTAATTATTTCTTTCAAGATTTTTAAATTTTTTTATTTTCTTTTTTCCTTTTTAATTTTTTTATAGTAATTTTTTTTTATTTTCTTATCGTTTTTTTTTTAATTAAAAAAAATCTTGAATATTTTTTTTTTAAATTCTTTTATTAGTTTTTTAAGATTTGTTTGTTTTAATATTTTTTTGTTTAATTTTATTATGTTCTTGTTTTAACTTGGAATGGTTTTTGTTATTTTAATTTCTTTTTTTTCTATCTCTTTTTCCGATAAGTTTTCTTAAATTTATTTATATATTAGAAATGTTTTTTTTGAAGAATAAACTCTAGCTTCACACTAAGGGAAAAGCGTTTTTTTCAACCCAGGCCATTTCGCTCAAAAAGTAGGTCCTTACAATTTACTAATTTTGTAAAAATTTTTTCATTAATTATAAATTCAATAAGATTCTCTCACTGTGTACTTATACTGCTGTCCGAAAATTCTATTTTTCTCACAATCCATTTGTACGATGGTTCCGCCAAATGCTTGAATGCCTACATCGGAAGGCAACAACTGAATGCTACACTCACAACACTATGACCAGCAATTGAAATGGAAATAAAAACTGAAAACCTAAAACTTTATTGCCAATGCTTTTTTTGAGCTATTGCAATATAGTTGCCACGGTACTTTGTTGGTTAGTACGTTGCGCTCGACTACAAATCATTTATGCCCATTCACATAAGCATATTGTTAGTGGGAAAGCAGCGCAGAACCAACATTCCAGTCGAAATGGAAATTTTTACATACATCAACTATGGTCACAAAAAAGAGTTTGATTCAAGGGGCCACATTTTTTCTCAACCAAATTAAATTTACATATACGGCAGCACTGTCAACAACTTGCCGCATGTCAACATATTCATTTTGCTGCATTGTTCTTTGGTTTCTGGTGTTGACCGCTTGCTTGCTTCCTCACTGCTGTCATGATCGTCTAATATAAACTGTCATATTGTGTTGGCTTGCCTTGCAACAATTGCCCGGCAGCACAAGAAGTGCAAGCGCTGCATGCACTATTTCATGTGTTGCTCATTTTTTTTAAAGATTTTTTTTTGATGTTCATAAGTCTAAATGCATATGCATTTGCCAATGTTTTTCGACTATTTTTTATTTCAGCTTCAAGTTTTTTCGTGTGCCAATTGTTTTTTGCTTGCCTACATAGCTATGACAACTTTATAAAAACGCCTGTTTTGCTGAAAAATTATGACCATGCCATTGCCAAAGCTAATTCGCCGCTGGTTTGTTTATGCTTTTGGTTAATGTTGAATAGCTTTAGAGGGTTTACATAGCCCACAGCCTTACATTGTATACGATTTGCTTTGAGGTTTGTGTCTTAAGTCGTTTGTTCATAGTCAAATGTGCAAAATTGTTGCTGATGAAAATATGCTGCCATCAGATGTTTGTTTGTTTGTTCAGTTTTAAATTGTTTGTATATAAAATATTTGTTTGTTTTAAGTTCATGGTTTTACGTGTTTTTCATTGCTCTTGAACTGTGGAAAGTGTGCCAACAGCAACAAAATCAAATAGGTACCAACATATATGCATGTGTGTCAGGCAGATGGTGCCGAATGAGATAAGAGGTTTTTCTTTGAAAAACCCAATTCTTTGGGATACCAGGAATTTGGCTATCATTTTTTGATGAGGTAAAATCGTATCTAGAATTTTTTTTAGACTGCAGTGAATCATCAAACTACTCGTCTAACATTCTAACATTTATTCTTGCTACCGATTAATGTCACGCTTAGGCCAGTCGGCTCATTATAGTGTCACAATCGGTTACTTCCCTCTTGTTGAGCTAACCAGAAAGTTGAGCAAAGAACCTTACACGTCCACTTACACGCCCACTTTTGTAATCCGACTTAAGCTGTCTAAAAATTATAACTTTAAGTCTCGGTACCTTATTCTGCCTAGGTCCGGACATTGACACCCAAAGTGACTCATCGTTTGTCACCCCTCATCGTCTCCAGAACCCAACACCTCACCCCTCGACTAACCTAGCAAACAGACACTGCCCCATTAATACCAGTCATAGTCAATTTGTCTTCTCTCTTAGGTAGGCCTACATTTCGCGAGCGTTTTGATGCCATTTTGGACAAGATTACATAGTTTATACTCCCTCTGGTACCAGCCTTCGTGTTAAATACGATTCCATCATTGGCAAAGTTGCTCTCGGCCTTTATAGTAAGGTCATACATGTGCGCAGAGACATTCAGGAAGTTATTTATTTTTACTATGTTTGAGAGTTCCTAGTAGTCTTCACCCTATTGACGCGATTCAGAAGTAAGAGGTAGCTAGGCGACCTTCAAATTATTGCTCTGTGTGATTCTAAGAGCTACGCTTCCACCCTTCCTTTGCGCCGTTAAAAATAAAATGCTGATCTTTGCTCAGTTATTTTATCAGAAACTGTGCTTAAAATCTACTTCAGTCTCTCCAATATCGAATATGGTCTTTAATATCTCTGTGCCTACTCAGCTAGACTAGACTTCCAGTACTGGCTATCCACATAGATGACCTATAGGTCGATGATTTTAGTCTCTCACCAGCATACTCCAACAATTGCTCACTCGTGTAACAGATTGTGCCTCTATAATGTAGATCTCCTATTCGAATTAACTGCTCCAGCAGCTTCCAAAATAGTGCTAGCCAAAGAGTTATGGTTTGCGTTTCTAATTTTTTATCACATTTTCTATTTATAACATTCAAATAAAATTATAAAAATATAAAATAAAGGCGAAGATTTTTGAATGAAAAGATCTCGGACACTACAGAACGGATTTGAATGCAACTTTTTTTCAACTAATGACTGCACTTATAGATAGCTACTTAAATTAAAGATTTATTTATCCATTCCTGAAATATTTGAGTATTACATTTGATAGTTTCTTATACCAATGACCAACCGAATGAAAAATCAGTACAACGCCAAGGGAAATGCACTAACTTTATTGCAAGTTGTTTCATCTGCTCTTGGTTTTCTATTACTTTAGCTATTTTACTTCATTTTCTATACTTTTTTAATTTTACTGCTTGCTTACATTTCTACATACATACATACAGGGTGGCTAATGAAAGCCGCTACCAAAAAAAAATTAAATAACTTTTTTTCTATTTAATGAATCTGGCAAATTTTTTTTTTATTTTGCAGATTGACTTTTACATTTAACAAAAATGGATAACTGGGACACTGAAACAAGAATTTGGATTGTCCGCCGCTATAACGCACTGGAGTCCGTAGTTTCGGTTCAAAGAGAGTATAGGCGCACGTTTGGCGGCAATCCTCCGAGCAGATGGACCATAATAAGACTTGTAAACAATTTTGCCGAGCATAGGACAGTCAACAGAAGACCTTACCATCGAAACCCTTCAGTTCGAACGGAGGAAACAATCGCTGCTGTAGCTGCTGCCATACAAAACAATCCACGTGTTTCGACAAAAAGCTTATCTGCTCAAATGGGTGTAAGCAGACAGTCATTACAGTCAATTATGCACAAAGATTTGGACTTATTCCCATATAAAATTCAAATGGCCAACAAACTGAACGCTGCAGACTTGCCGATTCGCTTGGAATTTTGCCAGAAGATGCTTCAAATGGTGGAAGAGGATGGAAACATGTTGAACTGTCTTTTCATGTCTGACGAGGCCCATTTCGATTTAAACGGCAACATAAACAAACAAAATTGTCGAATATGGAGTGCTTCCAACCCACAGATACTCCATGAGACGGAATTGCATCCACTTCGTGTCACAGTGTGGTGTGCAGTTTCATCACGCTGCATTGTCGGGCCCTACTTCTTCGAAGAAAACGGTCACACCGTTACGGTTACTGGAGACCGTTACTTGAGCATGTTGAGAGAGTTTTTCTATCCAGAATTACGCCGAATGAGAATTTCTTTCAACTCTGTGTGGTTTCAGCAAGATGGTGCAGCTCCTCATATAGCCCAACCTGTTATGCCAGAATTGCGACGAAAATTTCCCAATAAGCTGATATCCAGAAACTCCACATTCCGTTGGCCACCCAGGTCGCCTGACCTTACTGCACCTGACTTTTTCTTGTGGGGTTATTGCAAACAGGAAGTCTTCAAAGCAAAACCAACAAATTTGAATGAACTAAGGCAATCCATTCGAGAAACAATTGCGGCTACTCCTGTCTCAGCTCTCCAAGCAGTAATGAACAACTTTTTGGTAAGATGCCGCACATGCATCGACGAGCAGGGGGGGCATTTAAATTCCATTATTTTTAAAACTAATTAAGCTATATTTAATAAAATTTAATGAGCTTTAACATGAATAAAAGAAAAATGAATTCCATACACTGAAAAATGTAGCAAAATTCATCAGCCACCCTGTACAAAATTGGAGCATAAAATCTATGCTATTTGAACTAAATGTTTCGAACACCTTTTGCATATGATTACCCGATTGCTACAGGCGGAGGTTGCAACAACTAATACGTGCACCACATTTGAACGCGTAAAGAACTCAATTTGATGCACGCCCAACAAAAATTTTATGCCAAAAATTGCATGTTTATTTGTGCGTGCTTAGTAGGTCGCGCATATGTAACAAACACAACAATTCTTAGATCTATGCATCCTTGACTTTCAGCAAGCATGACAGCTTATTTCCTTCAAATGGTTCTTGCCCGTTTTTCACGCTTCCAGCATTGCATTTCAATTACCCCACTTTTTTCTAATTTATTCCAGTACCGAACATAGCGCTACCATTGCGAGCTTTACAATATTTGGGGGCATAATTTGCTGTGAAATTTCAAATATTTATTAGCAATTGAAATGCTTGGACGTCAGCCACATACGAGTGTAGGTTTGTATGCACATTTATGTTTGCATATGCAAATTCGCGCAAAAGTTTTCTATTTTTCCACATTAGACGCAAAATTGAAACTGAGTCAAGTGGCTAGCAGGCAGGCGTGACATAGTGAAATGCAAACAATGAGCTCAGTTCTGCTTGTAGGACAACACAAAAATCTGGTTTCAAGTTTGCAACAGGAAGGCCAACAGACAGTTTGTTATGATTTTGTATGCATTCGCGGTTTATTTTCACGACCCGTGCCATTGAGTTGGCTATTTAGTTGGCTAACAGCGGAAATGAGCGAAAATCAGCGCAATTTAAATTGCTTTTATTTGATTTAATTTTATTTTTATTTCTTTATGTCGGTTGGGAGTGTGAAAAATTCTAATTGCTTGCACTACACTTGTGAGCTCTGGCTTAAGATCTGTACACCCTTGTGCTCAATACGAAATTTACTTTATTCACTGTCGGTGCAGGAAACTTGTTTAAATTGAAAAATATTTCAAGTACTTTTTCACTAGACTACGTACTTGCTGTATCGCCACCTTTTATAGCTGTGCTCACTTGGCCATAACTAATCGTCGAATCATTTAGTTTTTGCTCAGTTTCTATTTTATTTAATTTAAACACTTGAGCTTAACTAAGCAGAAATGCGCTTCCTGTCCTGCTAAGTCTATTATCGATCAGATCTTAGCGATACACAAAAGTCCTGCAGAAAATAAAAATAAACTATCGCCTGATTCGCCTTCCATGCAACGCTTAAATGTATATGCCAAATACCGGTAATCAGTACCAACCGATCAGCCTGGATTGGAAAGGATTTCTATGTTTAAGGGACATAAGCTGTAGTAATTTCTCCAAATATATAATTTATATTTTGCAATCCCAAATGGGGGTTTTTTCACAGAGAAAATGAGGTAGCTAATTCCGCGCAATGCCTCAAAGCCAATAGCGCTCGCCCCTAAAAAATACATTCAGGCTGTAAAGGTGCCCCGCACCCCCCGTTCTGTATAGAAAAAATAACTTTAATAAAATACTAATAATTTAAATTAATATTACTCAAAGGTTGCCCCCTATGCAACATGGGTTTCGCACCCCCCGTTCTACTCTCTGAAAAAATAATAAAATAATATACTAACATTAATTAAAAAAAAAACTACTCGCGCTCCATAAAGCTTAGACACGGTCCTTCGAGCCGGATTCGAACCGGCGACTTATGAATATGACTGGACAACTAACCCGTCTAGGGGGGCGAGTATGTTTAAGCGACATAAGCTGTAGTAATTTCTTTCGTTTATTTCATTTGCATTGCATGCAATTCGCAATTAGCTTATGAAATATTCCAAAGATATAGTTTATATTTTGCAATCCCAAATCGGGGGTTTTCATAACGAAAATGAGGAAGCCAATCCCGCGCAAAGCCTCAGAGCCAATAGTGCTCGCTCCCAATTAATAAATACAAGGTGTAACGGGTAACATCGGCGAAATAAATGATTTTTTTTCCTAAGAAGCCTTATATGACAGAAATATACTCGGAGAGTTTGGAAAACTGCCGAGAGGCCAGTTTTTCTATAGAATTTGATGTTACTTTTTCCGGGATACGAACCCGAAATATTCGGTGTGCTAGGCCCAGCACACTACCTACACCACGGGGGCCGAATACTCCATTTATTGTTAGCTTTTTATTTTACCCACACAGAATTGAAAGCGTAATCTAATACAAGTACTCTCTTATCATTAGGTGAGGATTTCTATTTAACAAAAAAAATATCGTACTTCGATTTAAAAAAAATATCATGGTTCCTAAAGCTACGCCTTGAAAAGTGAGTGTTGCCAACATCTATTACTTTTCGTTATTTTGTGTGACATAAATATAGTTTACTGTAGTTGATTTCATGCTCAGCATAACCTGCTTCACAGAAATCTCTACATATAATAAAATTGTAAAAGGTCGATGTCTGTACATTGTAGATATTTAAGAAAAATCGATAGGAGGGACCACTATTAAGCCAATAGAAGCCATTCAACAGCTTTTAGAATTTTTGTCTGTCTGTCTGTATATTTGGGCGTGCATCACTAAAAAACGCCTTAATGGAATTGAATGGAACTTTTACCATTGCATTACTAGACGTTCAACTTATGAATTTAAGATGTCATTTGTGCCGATAGCTATACCAGTTTCAAAGATATCGACCGATATGTGGACCAAGGTGACCCAAAATTTAGTACAATATGGGTATCAAACGAAAGGTTATAATGAGGGCTGCAATAAGAGATGTAATTAAGTTTCATATCTTATCTGGTTCTGAGACGCAGCGAAGCGGGCCGAGTTTGCTAGTATTGTATAAAAACAACTGAAATGAGTCATATGTGACTCAGTCTCGAGTATAGACATGAATTTACAAGTCACATGTGACTCATTTTTGTTTTCAATCAAAATTTTTTTTTCGAATATTCATGACCATTTGATGAACATCTTATTTTACGCAAATTAAATGTCTCAACATGTTTTTAATAACTGCTATAATCTACTTATTCTGAAGCATCTCTCTATAAATAAATACGCCACAAAAAAGTTTTCAAATATTCTAAAAAACAATAAAAAAAAAAAAATTTTTTTTTCCCGTCTAGTGTTCTTATGATACTAAACCACCTTTAAAGAAATTTTTTCTGATAAGAAAATATATGTTGCTTCCTGTTATACGAACAGGAATATAGGGAATCGATTTCATGCAATTATTCCAGCCAGTAAAAGCCAAGCCGCTACCCTGGCTAGGTCATAACAAAAATTGTAACAATTTTCGAACGTTTTTAGTTTCCTTGACGTTATTTCGAAGTCAAGTATGTACTTTTTGTTTTTTTTTTATCCTGAAAATAAAAGAAAACCCGTAGAACAACAAAATCATGTAGCTATCAGTCATTGATTCTCTTCAAAAGCAGTAGTTTTGTAACTGTATATTACAGCCACTTACTGCCACTGCCGCAGTGTCGAACAATTTGTTGCAGCGACAACAATAATAAATGCTGTTATTATTGCACATAACAATTCATATAATTGCCGAACTGCCGCATGCCGGTAAAGAATCCTACCTGCATACATAAGTGATGCATGTTTGTATGTGTGCATGAGCATACTTATTTGTATGCATTAAACGTTTTTATTATGCAATTTCCACAATTATATTTCATGGTGATGTTGTTCTCGCCTATCACTACCAAGCTCCTCGCTCCTTCTTCCCTCTCCACTTATATATGCCTTTCTCTTTTTGCACATTCCTCCTTTACTATTTATTCGGCAATTTGTTTATTAGAGATTGATTCATACAATTACTTATGTTGTTGTTACGTCAACGACCATGAATATTGTGCCGTTGCCTTAATTTTCATGCAATGCCTCGGGTAATTCAATTTCATTGATTATCGTCAGCGCATTCAGTGCAAACTAGTTTTATTGATTGATATGTTTATTCGTTAGAAATTATGCACTCTATAGACAACATATGTATTTGTTGTATCGCATTTTTCTTAAATAACGGTTATAAAAATATTGTTGATGGAGTTGTACGCCGCAAGAATGAATGAAAAAAATAAAAATTTGTTTGTATGGATTACACGAGTCGACCTTTTTTCGTTTGTTGGAGTGTCAGGATGGTATCTTCATTTCTTCGTTGGAGTAAGGGAACGGTTTGGTAGTTAGTGACGCCATAACCCTCTGAACTGTGGTAAATTGAGCTGACTATTTCTTTCTATCCTTACACTACGAGCTGATCATTATACCATACTAGCAGACCCGGAAGACGTTGTTCTGCCAACAATTTACTTGACTCTCCCTTCTCATATTAGATCCATATTCTTCTGCCTGTCAAAACTTCCTTTTCTTCCTCTCCATCTGCTTTTCCTTTTTCATATCGTTAACCTCTTATTAGTCCTGCCGTATCTCTATCACTATCACTCTCATTAACACTATCACTATCACTATCGCTATCATTATCACTATCACTATGACTATCACTATCACTATCGCTATCACTATCACTATCACTATGACTATCACTATGACTATCACCATCACTATCACTATGACTATCACTATGACTATCACTATCACTATCACTATCCGTCTCGCTATCCCTATTTCTATCCCTGTCTCTATCCTGGAAACATCTGTTTGCTAATACCCTAATCAGCACTTTAAATATGATACCCGTGTCGTAGAAACACCTTCTAGAGCCACACCTGGTCCACATTTTGGTCAATAACTCGGACGGACTCCAGAGTCATCTATCAAGTAAATTTTGGTTAGAAACGTTCCCCAAAGCAAAAACACATGCTTCAAATATGAACCAAATCTGTTAAGCGGTGTAGCAGTTTGGGTGGTTAAGGTCTCTTTTGTTTTTGTAATTATTATAATACCCTTCTCCACCACGTCAAGCAAAACCGACCGATAGTTCTACTCAAGTTTTGTAGATTTAATGGAAATCTCGGCTAATGTAAGAAGCTGAGAATTGGCGCTGAAGATGGCATAGCCGGGGAATGTTTTATGAGAATTCAAGAATGTAAGAAGCCTAAATTCTATTTAATACTTGTAAAAGTATGACTTGAAAGGAGAAAAATAAAAACCCCCCACTCATACATTTTAAGGAACATAAAATTGAAAAAATAAAACTAAAAATCGATAAGTGAACGAGTTCGACATACCTAATAGCTTCAAAGCACTTTCACTGCTACTTTTATACTTCTTTCATGCTTTCTCCATTTATTATTGGATTTACGCGAAACAATCCATTAGTGCGTCAGAAAATTGAAGTGATAAAATGCTGAAATTTAACTTAATAGTTTAAAGATATTTTAATGTTTTTTTTTTTTGTTAGAATGCATTAACGGTATTTAAACTGCCTGTTTAAGGCGTATCAGCTTCCATCACTTAAACTGAATAATAATTAAAGAACTGCAGATAGCATAAATGTATATTTGCTACTGCAGGCAAATACAAATTTGGGTAGAAAACTTTCATTTAAGAGAAATACTCATTATAATTTTCCCTAAACCAAGAGTGATATTTATGTATGTGCCCTCTAGATAGAAAGTGATCAAAATAGAGGCCGACAAAGAGAAGTACAACAATTTGACAGACCACTGCAGATATTGCGTGTAATTTATCGAAAGTAATTGAGTATTTTTATAATGAATGGCTAACAAGAAGCTTTAATCAGCATCCTTAGAGTGCAGTATCAACAGTTTGCTCACATGAAACCATATAAAAGAGAAAGCTTATTTTTTTATAACTAGCTTGAGCTAATATTCGTTTGAAGAAAAAAAAAGCTGGCTTGCTTGATCAAAAGCAAATAAATATAGGCTGGAAGTTGTTGTGATATGAGAATTTAATTTTAAAACATTTCATGGCGCCTAAAAGTATGTAATGTTTAGTTACGAATTTATTCTGCTGCTAGAAGGGACCTTAAATAAATGTTGATTGGAACATTAAACATCTGTAATCATCCCAATAACAGTAAGGCAATTAATAGTTATGCTACCAAAGTTAAGAAAATTAATATAAAATCCCCTAGATCATTAGCATGCGAGCACAGAACTAGCATAATAAATGCCTACCTTTCTGCATACTTTTAGGCACAGTTGAGGCTGTGAAAGCAAACATTCTTTACAAAACAGAGTGTAAAACTATTTTACGCGCTTTAAAAGCGTTGTTCTCGATATTTCTAACCAATAAGTTTCTTTCAAATTTGTTCGGAATCTTCTTTATATATGGCTCTATAGGCTCTGCCTTGAATTGCGAAAACAATAAATTTTTATTATTTGAAAAAAAAAAAAAAAATTTAAATTTTGAAAAAGTGAAAAATCGGATGAAAATTGTTCGTCTCGCACTATCAACTTGTGCATTTTGATGGCACAAATTTCGATGTCTTAAATCTAAGAGCAATATAAACTAAAATTTTACTTTGCCAATTCTTACACTACAGTTGTCGGTCGCCGTGGTCCCGCCATTTTGTAGGAAAAAATTAAATTCGACACACCACAAATTAGAAGAGAAGCTCGGCGCAAAAATCTCTTAGGAGGTTTATGATGATATACCTGTTGTATATCGCGCCATACATTTATTTATTTTTATAATTCTTACACTAGCGTGTCACACTTTTGCCATAGTATTCTTAATTTGTATAGCATAGTTTTAGGCTCTATACTTGAAATGATTCAATATAAGATGACCTTCAGTGCGCCTTAACTGTCACCAAGCATAGTGCTGTTCTCCGTGAAGTAGCCACTTTGCAACTTCATCTCTGCACTCAGACTTATAGCGAGTACTTTCGCCTGAAAGACACTCGCGTATTTTGCTAGCTATATGAGATTGTTGGTGCAAGCGCCAAAGGACATTCGGAATACCTTCTGAAGTTTTAAATCTGTCCGTAAACCACACAGGTTCACCTATTCGAAGGAATGTCTTAAATTTGTGCTGCGCTTACTCTAGTCTTTGATAGGTGTTCAGGGGAAATAATACTCCAAAAAAAAACACCTAAAGGTATGCTACGTTTAAAAATTGTTTGCTTTAGATTGTCGACTTGTTTCCTTCTTTTGAAAGAAATTATTTAGTTTTGTCCTAAAGCATCGAAAAATTACAAAAGAAAAATCCATTTATTCTGTATTGATGGCAGATTAAATACTGCGCCCCACATTATCATCATCTGGCCCTATTCTATTTTATTTATTATTATAACACAACTAGATGATAGCATGAATTTCCGGACATCGTTTATGTCACTTAATGATGCATACATTTAGGCTGAGAAAAACAAAAGATTGATAAGATTGAGTATAGCTTTAGTAAAAAGCTCTGGTTCTTGCCTGACCTTGTTGTATGCAAAAATAAACTCAAAGAAATTTCTCAAGTTATAGATATAAAAATTAAAAAAAAAAAATCATACTAATAGCACCAATTTTTTGTTTCTTGCCCATGAACTCACGTTCTCTACAAAACTTCTAGCGCCCATATCTATGTAATCGCACACAGTCATTCACACTATACGCACACAATCAGTAGTGTGTCATCAATGTAATATTTGCCACAGATGCGATCTACAATATACATATTTCCACCTACTTCTTTTACCGTTTTTCCACTGGCCAAATTGAAGATGTGACTTAGATTTCATTGTGATTGCAAGGCTGATTGCTCACGTTCTATAGCTTAGCAAGAAAACAAAAGAAAAACAATTGGCATAGCAAACGAGTAAGGAAAAAGTGATGTTGCGGTCAAAAAAAGTAATACTTCGAGCTATGAACAAAAGAATATATGCATGGCTGTGTGTACATATGTATGTAGATATACAGTACTGGTTAGTTAGAATGAAAACTGCGACGTTCTTTTACCCTGTTTGTTTGTTTTACGAAGATTTCTCCCATATGACAGACACTAAAAGCAACTGTAAGTACGGCACCATGCATATCCTGTTGCTGACACCATTTTACCAAAAGCATGTGGTATATATAGAATAATACATAAGCACGTACATACACCCAGCGAGCAAAATAAATTTGTAATAAATTTGCTGAAGAGAATTTAAGCATAAAAAACGTTGATTTTTCACTTGCAAACTGTTTGGAAGTAAGCGTTTTACAATCGAAGTGGCTTGTTGGTTATAGACTTATGAATCTGAACCTACTCAAAAAATTCAAAGAAACTTTTATATGGAAATTCAAAATTTCACTTTTTTCCTGTTGTGTAAAGTATATTCAGAATTTCGAAAACTACTGCACTTTCGAATGTGGTACTTAGAGGTATAAAAAAAATGATTAAAAAAAAAAAATTTTAAAACTTCTAATTTTAAAAAATCCAAAATTAAAGACAAATTAAATTTGACTAAAGATTTTTAAAAAATTTTTCAACTTTCCAGTCGAGTTCAATTAGTTCCAAAATAACTCAATTTTGATCCCTGAAAATATTTTTCGTGTTATTGGAATGTAAAAAAATTTTCAAATTTTTTAAAAAAAAAAATAAATTTTTTTTTTAGTTATTAAAATTGATTAATTTTGTGTTATACTAAATTAACTCGTCCAAAAAGTAAAAAAAAAAAAAATTTTTACCCAAAATTCAAACTCATTTAAAAAAAGCACCGTTTGAAAAATTTTAGCATATCGTTAGATATATGTATCAGGGATATAATAAAAAAAAATTGATTCCAAATTTAAAGGCGAATTTAATTTTTTTCGATTTGAAATTTTTCCAAAAAAAAAATTTTAATCTTTTTTAAAATATTTTTTTCTTACTTCTAATTGCCCCCTTTGAAAGTGCGAAAGGTTGTTTTTTAGATACAGTACTTTCCGAAATATTGAAAAATAAACATTACAAAAGAGGGAAAACGTGAAATTGGGAATTTGTATACCTTTTAAAAAAAATTTTGTAATATTTTTTTTTGGTCAAAACTTCGTTTGATGATATAAAAAAATCCACATTAAACTTTATTCAAATCGAAAGGAGGCGATTCCAATTAGCGATTATGACAATTCGACATGGAAATACCCATATACTAACTTTCGTGAAAAGAATTTGAAAGATCTTAAGTTAAAACAAAAAAATATTAACAAATTTTTGCAAGCATTTTCATATCAGTTTTTAATTTATTGTTATATTAAAATTTAAATAATTTTAATACTATAAAATCTTAGATTATGGATCGCTAACTAAACTAGCTTACTTAAAGATACTTTAAAAAAATTTACGAAAATACTCGTTGGGTTACGCTACCTATATGTGCGTGTGTGTGTGTATGTAGTAAAAGCCTATGGCCATAGAAAAATCACCCAATTTTTGCTTTAAAGTTGCTTTGTGCGCTTATGTATTGCTTTTTTTCTATGTATTAGTGCGTCTTCGTGCTCCTCGAAGAAAAAATATTTGTTCTTGTTTTGCTAACGCTGCTACTACTTTTGCCTGCTACTCCCTCCGCTGCCTGCTGCATTGTTAGTGGGCCAGCAACCTCATTCATTGTGCCACTTTTTTATAGCATCAGCGACACCAACAGCCAATTACAACAACAACAACAACTGAAACTAAAACATTAACTGCAACATTTTCAATGACCAAAACAGCCGCTGTTTTGCTGTGATCTTTATTGCCCATCTAAACTCTTCTTCTGCTTCTTCCTCTTCTTCTTCTTCTTAGTCATAACGCAGCAGCGCTGCCGCATCAGTCATGTAGCAATGACCACAAAGTTGCTGTACGACAACGGCCCATAAGTAGCAAATTCAATTTCGCAAAATCAAGTTGTGGCACCAGCATCAATGTTGCATACTTCATCGCGCTGCACATGCTGATACACACATACATACATGCAATACAGAAATATGTGCGTGTCGACTAACGCATGTGCGTAAATTGCTTTTGGTTTGCAGCATTGCCATTGAGGTTGCAGCCATGAATGCGGCTTTTGTTGTTATTGTTGTGCCACCTGTTTACACTTTGACTTTAACTGGTTTTTGCGTTTTGGTGCCGCCTCTGTTGTTGTTGCTCCAACTGCTTGGTGGCAATTACAGGCCTTTAATGTTGCATGCCACATTTCTTGATTGCCTCGATGCAGCGCAAAGTCGCATTGGTAACTGGTTGCCCACTTAGGCTGTAGAACTAGCTGAGCGGGTTGTTTATATTCTATTGTTGTTGTTTTTATTATAATTATTATTTATATTGTTGTTGCTGTTGTCATTGAAGATGATCGCTGCATAACCAATCGCATGGCTTCTCGGCATACTTTTCAGGTATACCCAACTGTGCGTGGTACTTGGGATATAGATGAATCGAGATTGAAAATGAACTGTCCTTAAAGCCGTATGGTCTATTGTAGTACCAACGTTTGAACAGAAAGTCCTTGATAGTTTAGATGTACAGTAAGCCAAACCAATTCGCAGCGATTATTGAAGTACCTACCCCAGCTTAGCAGTGGCTGTAGTACTTGTGCATACTTAACGGGTATATAAAGCTCTGATAGTCTGCAAAATAATGCTAGGCAAAATAGAATATCTGAGTCCAGAACTTGCCGCATGGATTCGGAAGATCCCAACTAACCTGCGACTCACTGGTGTGGTGGGAGGCAGTCGAGGTCAATTACAGAATTTGGATGCTGCCAAAGGTGCGACCACAGCAGCGATTATGCCTCACAGAGGCTTTGATATGCGACAATCAACCGACCGATCTCTGTTTAAAGGAAAAGGCATTCGAGTGGGCACTTAGGCTTCGGGAGCTCTGCAAAGAGCTTATCGGCATTTTGCAAAAAGTTATATACTTCTATATTACAACATTATTTTTTATTCTGGGGAGTATTGGAAAGATAAAGAAATAACTATGAAATTTTAATTTTTAAGTTTCACAAACGAATCCAAAATGACCTGGTGGACCTACTGTCCTGGGTACCACCAGATCTGTGCGTCTCTGTCCAAGATCTACGTTGTCGAGGAGATATGCAGGGCACGGTAATAGGTTCGCTGTAATCTGGGGTAACCAGACGACTATTAGAGCTGCCGGGTGAGTGTAGAGAGTAGTCCATTTACCTGACAAATCGACAACGGGTTTATCTACTAAGCGTGTCTAATCAGTGTTGCCACCCGATAATTTTTAAGCGTACTAAAAGTTTTCAAAATTAGTAACGAAATGATTGACGGACCCGCAGCTAAATAATTTATCAAAATGTAGAAATTTATATCGGTAAGCTGCAAATGTTCAGTTTTTTTCTGTGATTAAATTAGTTTGAAACACAAATTGTTATCGCAAAGTAGTTCTAACCAGGCTAAGATGGGCGATCCGCGATACACTTCGGATTACAAAAGGAGACGCTGTTCTGTCCGTTCATTTCCCGAAGATGCCCAAAGTTTCCCAAAATATCTTCTTTTTTTGGCATAGACTTTTTTTTTTTTTTTTATTAGAAAAAACATCGTTTATATCTAAAAAGGAAGCCGATAGCTTTATCGCCCAAAGTTGCTCGAAGTTGCTGAATGTCGCCCGAAGCGGCTCAATGTCGCCTGAAATTGGGTTAACGTGCTTTATTTTATTTTTCACTAAGTCATATGCATCTGGTTATATGCACCGGACTACCAAAAAAGGAACAAGCTTAATATTTATCCCCCAAAGATGCACACAATTGCCCAAAAAAGCTTGTTTTGTGTTTTCTTTCTTTTTTGAAGGAGCATAATGCTGTTTGCTTATAGTTATAAGCGGTCTCTGGTGATATACATCGGACTACAAAACGAATAAGCTGAAATTTTTTCGCCCAAACATGTTCAAGGTCGTCCAAAATCCCTCACCGCTAGTGTGAGTGTCGATGTGCAACTGTTTTTTGATTGAGTCGATTGTATTTTATTTTAGTATTGAGTAACTTGATCCCTGTTATTAGTACTTTGCAAATCCCATTGTTACGCCAACGACGGCAAAGTGACTGTAGAAAGATGTTCAATTAAGTATTCACAATTACTCATTAAGCCATCGGTTCGATACTCGCAATTGCTCGATGCTAGCTAATTGCTTATTATTCGAATATCTATTTTTGTTCGACATTCAAAATAGGGGAGCCTCTCTTGTGTTCTGTCTACTTAATAAAAACAACACCTTGTTAAAAAAAGAACAAACCAACTGTTTATCTTATATATAAATAGACAAGATGAATGCAATGTAGAACCGTTTTCTGCTAAACTATAATTCTAAGGTGTACAAATTATATATGTATAGATAAGAAATTTTGAGGTGTACTTTTATCCGTAAATAAGAAAAATTTTTAAAATCATTTTAATATAAAAAATTTAACATAAAAGTCACACCACTACACATTTACTTATTCACACTATAGACACGCTGTGTGTGTGTACTTGCTTTTTGTGTACTATGCTGAATCGTGAGCATGGCCGAGGAGTTGCTTTGTAGGAAAAAATTAAGAGCCGTAGTAGTGTGAGTAGACTTGCCATGCATGTTTTTGTGTAATTCGTGTGGTCGGCTTTCACTGTGAGTGCGAAGAGTTGGTAGTGGACCAATGAAAAATAAGTATTCGCACTATAGATACTCTGTTGTGTCATGCATTTTTGCTTTAGTTGTTGTTATTGTATTGATTACTGGCTACGATGCCCAGTGTCAGCTGCTCTCCTGAGAGCACGAAAAGTTGCTTTGTTGGATACATTAAACGAGCAATGTAAAATATGAGCAAATATGTAAAATTCATTGCTGATACCTACAAACAGGGTTTACAAAAATAAAATAAATGATTACTCATAAAGAGTATTAAACACCGAAGAAAATTAAAGGAAAATAGAGGAAAGGAAAAGAATTGAAAGGAAGGAAAATTAAAGGAAAGAAAGGAAAGAAAAGGAAAAGGAAGGAAAGGGAAGGGAATGGAAAGGATAGGAAAGGAAGGAAAATTAAAGGAAAGAAAGGAATGGTAAGGAAATGAAAGGAAGGGAAGGGAAAGGGAATTAAAGGAAAGGTAAGAAAACGAAGGGGAAAGAAAGAAAATAAAAGGAAGGGAAGGGAAAGGAAAAGAAGATTGAGGAAAGTCAAAAATAAAATAAGAGAGTAAAAAAAGAAATCAAGGAAAATAAAAATGTGTTAGAGGAAAGGAACGACATAGAAAGGAAGAAAAAAAAAGGCGGATAAAACATACCTACAGCAAAAAAAATAAAATAAAATAAAGTTTATTGGTTGAATTTCAACCACTGGGCGAACTCTAGTTGCCGAAAATACTCAGAGTAGTCCAACATTTGCTTGGGTGTGAACGGCTGAAGTTACCCAAAGTCGCCCAAAATTCCTTTTCTGTGTTCTTTTCCATTTTCATAGATAAACCATCACTTCTGCTTATAATTTTCGGTAGTCTCATGTGTTTACTATACATTTTTGTTTAGCTGTTACTTCACTCTAAAAGTCACACCTGGGTATAAATATTAATTTCCACAAAAACTTTATCTTTTCTGTTTATTTCTCGTTTTGCTTTCCTCTACTTATATTGTTGTTGCTGCTGCTTCTGCACTTGGTATTGTCGTCGAGTGCAGCATCATCTCTCCTCCAAGAGTCTTCCTTGTGATTCGGCTTGTCTTTATATTTTTCTTTAAGAAATATATTTTTCTGTTTACTTGCGTTGATGCTATTTCTTGTTTACTTGTTGTTGTTCTTGTTATTTGTCGTTACTGTCGTCGATCTCACTGTAACATATACAATATAACTGTTCTTACTTGAGAGCCGGTTTAGCTTTTGAATCTTGTTTTTGTTATTTCTCCTCTCCTAGCGCACTCCTCCAGTTCATTATTTAATTTTATTTCCATCGAAGTGCATTAGCTACATATGTTTTGTGGGTCGTTGTTGTTGCTTTTATTGCAGCAACTTGTTGCTTTGGGCGCCTTTGCACATACATTTCAATATGTGTGTTAGAATTACATGTGTTAGGGGGTTTTGTGTACAAATACCCACCAAAAAATTTACACCTTATATAAAGCTTACTTCGTTTGACTAAAACGCAACCCTTTGAATAAGGCTGATAGAGCAAGTAAAGTAAGGCTTAAATAAGGCTTCATTTTGAAACAGTTACTCTCTGCTTAACAATTTCGTGTTTGAGAATGTCAGTTCTTGCAAAATAAGGCTTATATAAGACTATAAGGAGCTTAAAAGAAAGTTTGTATAACGTCTTAAACATGATGAAGCAGCGCTCCCGTCGAATTCCCTATATCTTTTTATCGCTCATCGCATTTTTTGCTGTGTATTTATGTATGTTTGTGCTTGTTTGCTTGACTTTTTTGCCGCAGATTTACTTACCACATTCGGTCGTGTTTAATTTTCGGGATTGGAATGTGCCGATAATTCTTGTTTTTCAAGAGAATTTTTCGGCTTTACTTTGTATGCTGCATTTAATAGTATAACGCGCTAACATTAAAGTTTACTTGCAGGAAATGAAAGTTTGTGAATCGCTTCGAGCAATTCATAATTTTGCTCTTTTAAGCAGTTAAGTTTTATGTTTTTGTTTTCGTTCAAGTTAAGATCTCTTTAAGAATTTACCAAATGAAGTAAACAAGCGCTGCCCATCAAAGTTCGTCGTACGCATGCATCTATGTAAGCAATTCAATTTATTATCGGATCAAAGGCGATTTCATCGTTCTCGAAATACATTTTTTTGCCTCTTATATTTAATTATTTAAAATTCTTCAACGCAATTGAAATGTGAGTTTAGAGGCAGTAGCTTATCAAAATCGCTGTAAGCTGTCAAAATCGCGATAAGCAAGAAAATTTAAAGCACCGACAAACTCAACTCTGGCATTACTACGTTGCCACTTGCACTCTCTAACAAAGGCAATGTAGGGTATCGAATAAAAGCACCATTGACGAGCCTTGAACAAGTTCAAGCTCTCAAAACTGGAGTTTACAATTGTCCGAAAGAACACGGACAACCGAGTATAGAATCAGGAGAAATTCGAAAAATTTTTAATCTAAGCTCAATTGACATCTATTCCAAACAAACATAGCCGTAAATAAGTGAGATCTCCCGTCTCACGTGTCCACAGAGGTCGGTAGCCTTCCAGGTGCATTTCTGGAATGAAAATCTTCTCTTTCCTGATAATAAAATGGTATAAAAAAAAAAGAAAAAAAAAATTAAAAAAAAAAAAAAAATTTTAAGTAAATAAACTTAAAAAGTTATTTTTTTCTTTAACCAGACAGTTTAGCGAAGAATCAAAAAAATATACGGGCCAATTCTAAACAATTTTTAAAGGGGCGTAGTGTTGAAAAAGTCCCAAGGTTTGAGTACAGGGACAACTAACATCAAAAGTGGTTTGGGAAACGTTTTTTTCAAAACTATGTCGCTCCTCGGCAGTGGTTTGGTAAGCTCCTCGAGTGCATTTCTGCTATTGAAGGCTTCTCAGAAAAAATTCATATGCTTTGAAGATGCTATGCGGAGTCGTCAAAAAACTGTAGGTCCCGCCAATTTGTAGGAAAAGATTTGAAGCATCACAACTTGGAAGAGAAGCTCGGCTTCTAGGAAGTTTATGATGATTTACTTGTTGTACATCGCGCCATACATTTATTTTAGCATGAATGCTTCCACAGACATTTAATATGCAAAAATCGATTCGGATTAGATGTGTCACGCCCCCTTTTCCCTTATCCGCAGTTTTTTTTTTGGAGTGGTTAGAAATTAAACTATATATCTTCGTACCAAATTTCCGTCGTCTAGCATGATAACTTCAGAGATATGCACTATGAAAAATCCCAAATTTGGTTATGATCGGTCAATGCGTTTAGGACGCATATAGATTGGACTGTTCTATGTTTTTTCTAGAAATAAATTGGATCTACATAATTAATGTTGGCTGCGAAGGGCATCTGTTAAGGCAGGTGATTTTATTCCATGGAAATTGACACAATAAGATATCTATGTAATGACTGATTTCCGTTATGTACTCTAATCAAAAGTGCTAAGATTCAGTGACGAAATCTTAATTTTATTGAACAGTTAAGTCTTTCGTTAGAATAGATTTTCCCTAAATACGGCGTGATGTCAATCTGCGAGCTAATATTAGATCGAAATGTATGATACGAAAATGTTCACTGAATAGAGGAAGACCTTCAATAAGTTGATAACACGGTTTCTTCTACTCGTGCTCGTACTGATCAGATGTGCAAAATTAGCGCTCTTTAAGAATTTTAAATTTACCGAATCGGTGATAAAACATCTTGAGCACCATTCTTCAAGCAGTTTATTTGAAGCAAGTTAATCAGATTTGATAAATTACTGCTCGTTCTGGTCTCGCCTGTAGGAAAGTTCAAAATTTTTACACCCGAAATTCCTCTTGAAACGCCTTTTAATACACATTAAAATTAAATATTTAAATGGAAAAGCATTTTATTTTAAAGGAAAATGCATTTTATATACTACGTTGTTGGAAATTTTGCTCGTTTAATGTTCAAGAAACTTTTGTACGTGTCTAATTATGTCTTACTCCCGCTGTTATTCAGTGACTATATGCTTTAAACTTCAATAAAAAATAAAAAATAAAAAAGGAACTTGTTCTGTCACCCCACCTTTGCATGCAAATAAATAATTCGACAAACAACCCGATACTCTGACTTGATTTCTGATATAATACACGCATAGTCGCACCCATATTGATTGGAGTATTTATGTATATATGTGCGTGTGAATACTGGCTTAAGCGCAAAATCACGTGGCCTAGCCACATTAACACAGATCCTTGATTGCGGTCACCACTAACGGATATAATAAATATTCGTTTATATATAAATGTTTATCTGTCTAACGGTGGAATTAAGTGCAAACTAGTTAGGCTCGTGGTGTGCACTAAGTCTATAAGTTGTTTTGACATGTTAAGGTGGCTTACTGCGAAATTTGTTGAAGAGAAGAAAAGAACATAAGAGAAAAATAAATGGATGAAAAAAGTACTTAGAACTGAAGCTCTTAGAAAATATGTATGTAAGTTCGCTATTGAGCATGCCTCGTTGCCCAAAAATTACGTTGGATTGTTTGGTTTGGCGAAGTGGGGAAATATGCTGCAATACGACTAATTACCAAAGAAAGTTGATGAAAACAAAATGCGGATTAGTCTTTTCTTCGGTAAGCGGTTAGCATGGTATAATTTGTACTTTAAAAAGAAGTTTTTTATTTAATTTAAAAAATTTAATACTTATCAGTTTGGGGAAGTGTAATAAATAATCATTGAAAAAGGTCGCAAAAAAAAAAAAATATATATATATATATATATATTTTTAGACTTTATTGAAAAAAGAAAAATTGTAAACTCCCGAAATTCCTTCCTTTGTGGCTTTCTCTCACAAATTAATTTAAAGTGATTATATTCCATAATTTTCTTGCTAACGATTTTTTACTAAAAAAATTGTTAGTTGGAAATGCATACTATTCATGTGTTTAAAAGTCGAGTGGGCTATCTCAAGACGTTTAGTCAAAAATTTTTTGTTTTTTTTTTCTTATCATAAGCGCTAAAAAAAATTTTATTTTAATGCACCCTTATACAATGTGATCACCTCTGTGTTGTATACAAATTTTTTACTCTTTTTAATTATATTTTCTTTTTGCTTTTCTTAGTTGAGACTTATATACCTTGCCCTTTTTGTAAATTTAATAAACTATTATTATCATTAATTTAAGTTTATTAAGTTACGTCGTCCATCATCCACCTCCAACCACTTAAAGTCACATAGCGATTATGCTACACAAAAGACCGGTATTTATAATTCCCTTACGTCATACTTGCATATCGTCGCCACCGCGGTAGAAGCTGCTAAGTCCACTTTTCACTCAAAATAATTTTTTACAGTGATATTCAATAGTATTATAAAACGTTTTAAGTGAGAAGTGTGTGCAATGTGGTGATTGCTGTAGATCTTGGTAAAAATATATGTTTTTCTGACTGCCAAAATCTTGAAAAATAACTAAAAATTAAATCTGCTAACTCCAATAATTTATGAAAATCTCCATGCTTTCCAATCAAAAAATTTATATTTTCAAGATTGATTGTAGTTTCCATTTAATAGATCTTTTTAATTCCTCAAAAAAATTTTTGTTGGCAGCAGTTAACAGCTTTTCCCTTGGTGGCGATAATATTCTTCATACAAATACGCACATGACTGCATTTATATAACTATGCAAACAAACCTCACATAGGCATACGCATACACTTCTTCGCGCTAACAATCGGCCATTATAAACAACGAGTTCGTTTTCAAAGTCTTTTGTTACACGTTTAAACTATTAAAATACCATAATGACATTTAAGCGCACAAGTGCAACGACGCAAGACAAAAAACCGAAAAGTAAAGGAAAAGCAAACGGAACTCTAAAAGAAAATTAGAAACACCCGAAACATTGTTGTTGTTCTACACTACACACACGTTGCATGTTTATCTGCCGCATGCCATAGACACTAAAAATATACTAATCAATAAATTTTAAAATTTTCTCGCAAGCAAATAAAATCTTATGCATTAAACGGACCGCATGTATGTATGTAAGCATGCTGTGTTCATATTTGTGTGTAAATATGAATATTCATTTGGTCTGGTGAAGGTAGAAATGGGTGTGGCAAGCATAGCTTTTGAAACATTGTTGCGACCATGAATTTTTTAACTTCAATTTACAGTTACTGTCACATGGAAAAGTTCAATAGTTCAGTTTGTTAGTGAAATGTTTTCGAACATTTTTTAAATAATATATTTTCCTATAATTTTTGAAACAAAAAAAACACTTTCAAGACTTAAGAGTTGCCCTGGAACTATTGTTTTAATAGTATTTTCATATTACCCTAGAATCGTCGTATTACTTAAAGTGAGATATTCTTCTACATTTACATAAATATTTGAATATCCACACGATATCGCAATTTGGTCAACCGATTTAGATGTAATAAGGTATATAGATTACGTCCTCCAGTCGTATACTTTCTACCAAGGTGTTGCTACTGCGAGTGTTTTTACAAGCTTGCCTTTGCCTTCTATTTGAATTTGTTTTTAATGAAAAAAGATAGACGACAATATCGCTATCAAAGGAACGTTATTTCAAGTCCTCTTTAAAAAAAAATCCTCCGAGGGTTGCCACCTATTTGTATTAAATTTATTCTTTGATTTATCCGCTATTATCCCGAAAACGATTTGACATATTTCTATGAACTTTTGTGTATATGTGTGCACCATTTGTTACACTCAAATCTGTTCTTCTCAATTGTTGCCACATAGTATGTTTTGCAACGCTGCCACATATTTCAATTTTTTTGCGTATCAATTGAAAGATGTTGTGAGCGGCATTTTAACAAAAATATTTTCAGATTAACGCCTAGAGTTTCCACCATCGTATTATATATAGTTTTAGGTATTGTGCTATATTCCACTTACGGAAGGGGCGATGGGTAATGAGATGTGAGAGGCATCATATCAGTAGATCAACCATCGAGTTGCCTTTGTGCATATTAGTCGCCTCTTACGACCGGTATGCCTAACTCGGGCATATTCTAAACTCCTAACCCGCAGTTGTCACAACAACAACAACAACAACTCCCACTTAGCGGGGTTTTACAGTGATGCCATCTATTTGAAATATTTGCTTTACTCGAAAGAGATATGCCTTAATGTGTATCAAACCAAAGGTATTTTACGCCTTATTTCAGCAAAAACATTTTTAGGTAGGGTAACGAGCTAAGGTTGCCACCATTTTCTATTATATTTATTGAAATGTAATATTATTCTCGCCAGACCTGTTAAATAATGATTACTAATCGTGATGATTACCGGTTTGATTATTTATTTTCTTGAGAATCCATTTGATGATTGATTACCATTACTTTAAATTTTTAAAGATTATTTCCAATTAATTAAAAAATTCTAAAATAATAAAAGAAATTGTTTTGATTACTTTTGATTATTTTTATTGTAAGTGACTAAAGTGACATTATTATCGCCAGACCTGTTAAATAATGATTACTAATCGTAATGATTACCACTTTCGTTAATTATTTTTTTGAGAATCTATTTCATGATTGATTACCATTAGTCTACATTTTGTGTGACTATTTTCCAATTAGTTAAAAAAATCTAAAATAATCAAAAAAAGTTTTTTTTAATTACTTTTGATTATTTTTGATTTTTTTCAGTATTGTTGTAAAACCACATAAATATATACATCAACATTACTGAAAAAATCCAAAAAAAAATAAAAAATTATCAAAAGTAATCAAAACAACTTTTTTTTTGATTATTTTTGATTTTATAAATTTTTTTTTGATTAATTTTTTTTGATTTTTTAGTAATCGTTATAAATTAATAATTGCCTTTTCTTGAAAAACAATTAAAATAATCATTACCAATTAATTAATTGATTACTTATTACTACATACAAGTCTGTTTCTCGCTTTCAATAATTTTATAATAAGCTACCATATCATTCAGTTTTGCCGAAAATACATCGGAACAATATTTGAGTGGCTTCCAATTCAGATGCGATATATCAGTTCGTACCTGAAAGCATGAGATCCTCTTGATATATACGAGTACAAGAGTTGATGGATTTTACCAAGCTGGGAAAGATTACGCACATCGCCTAAAGTCACCATTTAGAACTGCTCAAAATTTGAGAAATTCTAAGAAAAAATGTTGAACCATTTCCACTGACAGTAACTGTACTTCTTGTATGTATTAATATACACGCACTCTTTTTTCATATGACTTTGTGCATTTATTTGCTTTGCAGTAAATCAATTTTTTTTGGACCACACTGCTAATGAATATCTCACACATAATTGCTAAGTGCTTGAAAATATTTGAGTTTTTCGTTTTGGTTAACTTTTGCGCTCGAATTTCGTATTCCGAGCATTCAACGCTTTATCATTTCCAACAATTTGTACTTTGGCTTAACGGTGTATTGCTCGTAGTGGCGCGCACCGCTAAGCATAACAAATTTTTGGATGCTGCATTTGTTTGAATTTGTTGTAGCAGTGCTAGAGACCACATTTTTATTTGTTTACAAAACGATTTTTCGGCACGTTAGAGGCATACAAATAGATTTTGTGTGTTTATTTTATTATTTTATCATTTTGTGTGGTGCGCGAAAAAAAGAGAATGTCTAGGGAGCATTGCCAATAACCGTTAAATACTAGATGTCTGAAGTATTATAAAACAATTTGCTTGTATTTTCCACATAATTTAATTGATTGGCTAGATCGAAATTATAAATAGTTTTATAGCCGGTTATGATTATTTTTTTCCAAATTTTTATCTGGTAAAAGGTAGACACAAATGTAAAAGCTCATAAATATTTTTTGATTGATTTTACATCAAAATATATTAAGTGAAATAACACAAAAGATGGCGTCGAATACCGAAAGAAAGTTCTATTGTCTTCACTTCAAGTTCATTAACATGAATGCTCTGGGCAGCATTTTGTTACTCATCATTCATTTGACCATCGACCTGGTATTTCCTGGCTACCTTCCCCTGCTGTTTTTAAGTCGAACATTGTTCCACTATGTAAGAGTTCCTTCGATGACCTGCGACACACTGCGTCCGGCCAATTGTTAGGGACCATTATGGAGGTTAAAATCGTTCGTTTTCCATTATTGAATCAAATAAAGACTGAATGAAGTTTATTAGGCAATAAAAAGTAACTTAAAATTTTTTTGTTTTTTTCAAAATTTGGTTGCTCCTTGGCAGTGGCTTACAACCCTACTAGTATATTGCTGTCATGAAAAATCTTCTTGGCAAATGCCCTTTCATAGTCACCAAAAACATGCAATTAGAAGCAGCACATCACAAATTAGAAGAGAAGCTCGGCCTTAATCTCTTCCGAGATATGAAACCACATCAAATTCATTCCCAGTTTGAAGTAGCATTTTAGTAGCAGTCAAGTCATCGTGGCCATGATTTATAATCTTCAAGTTATGAAACTCTTCACTTTTTCAATAACGTCATAGTAAGTGATAACCACATAATTGTATTGGACGTTCATAGTCCCGCAAGTTTATCTGACTTGTAAGCTGGAACCGATAAAAGATTTCTTCTTTAAATGGTTATCTAACCGCCTGGGCGATTTTGATCGTCCAACATAGCTCGCCAGTCGTTCCTTCGTTGCGCCAACTGGCGCCAATTGGAAACACCGCGGGATCGCAAATCGGTCTCCACTTGGTCGTTCCATCGGAGTGGTGGTCTCCCTCTTCCTCAGCTTACACAGGTGGGTGCAGATAAGAATACCTTCTGAGGTGGAGCATCTTCGCTCATTCGCACAACGTGGCCTAGCCAATAGGCGCTGTGGCTTACCCTATAATTTATATTACTAAGGTATATCTATTAAAGATTAACGACAGCAGGAACAGTGAAAAAAATATTTCTTGATACATCTTTGATTCCCCTTAAACACACTTCACGGGCATTCGTAATATTTGACACCACCACCTGTACAATATTGCAGTGATTCCGTAATCGAAACAAAATTTTCATTCATGAGCTTTATAACTTGGAGTAAAGGCTGCCTTCAACTCATTCTGAGGGGAGTTTAATTTATTTATGCCTTTCGGCTCTTGTTCTGATGCACCCCCAGAATTCTAGATTTATCGTCATTTATAAATATTTGTGAATAGCATACTCTAAGGTTTTGGGCTTCCCAACTTTATTTCTTAAGGTTAAGAAGTAAAGGTCTAAAATTTTGTTGAGAGACCAACATCCGTTCATCCGTTTAAGAGCTCCCCTAACATCACCTCTAAAGGTCCTGTTAAAATTTGTTCAATAAGGGTAATTTAAAATGAGAATACTTTCTTTGTTTCTTCCCAAATTTTTGTTTTTTCATGTAACGCTGATACTAAGTACTTTATATTTTTTGATTTTACAAATCAACTTACCTTGTTTGAATTTTCTTTGTAAATCTATTAAGCGCTAATCCTTGTTGACTTTTAATTTCTCAGCAATAGTTTTAATCCTTTGCTGTTTTTTTATTCGCATGCACAATGTTTAAAGCTGCTACTTAGTTATAATTTATCCTTCTTATGCTTACTTTGTGTGTGGCTTTTGAAACTTGTCTGTATTAATGACTGATTGACCTTGTTTTATTGCGTACCACAGCTGCAAAGATATAAAAGATAATTCGATCGAATTAGAATTCAATTATTGTTAGCTTACAAAGTAATTGATAGCGAAATTCTTAACGACGAAAATTTAGTAGAGTTTATAATGTAGATACAAATAGATAAAGCACAAGTTGTGCTGCTGGAAGATTGGAAACGTTTTCCTGTCCCTCTCACTCGCTGGAAAAAATTAATTTAGAATATATCATAAAAATAATAGAAAAGAAATAACTGCAACTATTCGTCGCACATCGGTATACAATTACTCACAGCTGAGTATCTGTTCCAGGATGGAGGAAACGCTTAACATTCCAACCATTGAGGATAGCAATATGGAGGGCACACATCAGGGCACTAAAATAGCAACAGGTTTGCTTAACAAACAGGACTAACGTAGTTGCACATATCAAGCGTTATTCCATTCGCTGCCCATGCGTATAAAAAACCCTCCAATAATCATAAAAACACCACACACACACATCACATACCTTAGAATCATATAAAACTTAAATACTTGTCTCTAAAATTATGAGTAGATAGTATTACAAATGCTTTCTAATCCGTTGAGTGGTTGCACAAGGATTACTTTTCATAGACCTCACCAGCATACGAATCATCATACGCCGCCTTAGGGCAAATAAACTGAACTGTCATGCAGTTGTTCGGCCTCAGCTCCTATGCAATGATTCGCATTTGCATGGATGGCTCATCAGCAAGGTATGCAACTGGCATTTGTGTGCCTTCGCAAAGAATTGAACTGGCTGGAATGCCGTGGCATGTGGTGTAAAAACATTGTTTGTCTCGTTTTATAAGCGTAATTTTTTCAATGGTTTAATATCTCAAAGTTTTTTTCTTTTAGGTTTCTATTCACTGCTTTTATTTGCACAAACACACGTGTGTAAAAAGAGGCTTGCTTGCTTCGCTTTTATGTTGCTGTTGCAAAGCATTGTGTAGGCCACCTTTTAGTGGCAATCATTTACTTTGTCTTGATATTATCTTTTGACTTTTTCCAACAATATTGCATTTATCAAATACACACATACGCATATACAACTAGTGTTTTGACTCAGACTTCTTGCAAAACCACGCTTTGTATACTTGTTTGTATATTTCTTCCACCACATTAATTCATATGTGGATTAAGTGCGCCTTCACTGTGTTGGTATAAAAATATTGCCACTTCATAATGATGCGTTATATGCAGCCCAATGGGGCAGGTACATTCAGCTGAGTGTGTCTTTTGCAGCTTATAAATGAAAAAAAAAAAAATTTTGTCGTTATGAATGAATTTGCGGAAGATAGATTGCCGAAAGAGACAAAATCTTAGTTGAGCCGTGATTTGTTGAACGAAAATACGCAACTGAAGAAGAACGGCCAGTATGCAAGGACGAGTTAGTTATGTAATAGTACTAGATATGGCGCAGAGTTGAAAGCAATTTCATCCCTCAACTCAAACTTGTAAGTTTTTTAAATTAGTTCGAAAGAAAGGGTGTATTGGGCTCAAAATTCAGCTGCCTTCCGAAGCCAAATACCTTGAAATAATCTTCTAGATACCAAACTATTATCGAAGTCTCTCATGGAGTGGAAAACATCTAAGGACCTAACTGCGATTGACAATATAGAAAACTCATTGGAAAAACGTCTGGTCTGTCTCCTAGAGGAATCTCTGTAATAAGACCTACAGGGTGGCTGATGAATTTTGCTACATTAAGAAACTCAAATAATTTTTTTTTCAGTGTATGGAATTCATTTTTATTTTATTCATGTTAAAGCTCATTAAATTTTATTAAATATAGCTTAATTAGTTTTAAAATTAATGGAATTTAAATGCCCCCCCTGCTCGTCGATGCATGTGCGGCATCTTACCAAAAAGTTGTTCATTACTGCTTGGAGAGTTGAGACAGGAACAGCCGCAATTGTTTCTCGAATGGATTGCCTTAGTTCATTCAAATTTGTTGGTTTTGCTTTGAAGACTTCCTGTTTGCAATAACCCCACAAGAAAAAGTCAGGTGCAGTAAGGTCAGGCGACCTGGGTGGCCAACGGAATGTGGAGTTTCTGGATATCAGCTTATTGGGAAATTTTCGTCGCAATTCTGTCATAACAGGTTGCGCTATATGAGGAGCTGCACCATCTTGCTGAAACCACACAGAGTTGAAAGAAATTCTCATTCGGCGTAATTCTGGATAGAAAAACTCTCTCAACATGCTCAAGTAACGGTCTCCAGTAACCGTAACGGTGTGACCGTTTTCTTCGAAGAAGTAGGGCCCGACAATGCAGCGTGATGAAACTGCACACCACACTGTGACACGAAGTGGATGCAATTCCGTCTCATGGAGTATCTGTGGGTTGGAAGCACTCCATATTCGACAATTTTGTTTGTTTATGTTGCCGTTTAAATCGAAATGGGCCTCGTCAGACATGAAAAGACAGTTCAACATGTTTCCATCCTCTTCCACCATTTGAAGCATCTTCTGGCAAATTTCCAAGCGAATCGGCAAGTCTGCAGCGTTCAGTTTGTTGGCCATTTGAATTTTATATGGGAATAAGTCCAAATCTTTGTGCATAATTGACTGTAATGACTGTCTGCTTACACCCATTTGAGCAGATAAGCTTCTTGTCGAAACACGTGGATTGTTTTGTATGGCAGCAGCTACAGCAGCGATTGTTTCCTCCGTTCGAACTGAAGGGTTTCGATGGTAAGGTCTTCTGTTGACTGTCCCATGCTCGGCAAAATTGTTTACAAGTCTTATTATGGTCCATCTGCTCGGAGGATTGCCGCCAAACGTGCGCCTATACTCTCTTTGAACCGAAACTACGGACTCCAGTGCGTGAAAGCGGCGGACAATCCAAATTCTTGTTTCAGTGTCCCAGTTATCCATTTTTGTTAAATGTAAAAGTCAATCTGCAAAATAAAAAAAAAATTAACCAGATTCATTAAATAGAAAAAAAGTTATTTAATTTTTTTTTGGTAGCGGCTTTCATTAGCCACCCTGTATTTGTGATATGGTGGTGCTATAAAACTAAGTGCGTTAAGATTAATACTGCCGGGGGCTGCTTTATAATGCCTTCATTGAGGAGATGATAATTGAAAATTAGGTTCCTAAAAGCTCAGGACTGACTCTAACCCAGTACTTTGCCCTGAGGCATACATTTCAGGATCTCTGGTAGCGGCTCCACAAATAGAGCAGGCTGATCGTTGAAAATAATGGTGCCGTACTCCACTTTTCTCTTTGGAAGCACACATCAGTTTTCCAAGCTGGTTTATATGGCTGAGAATTTTCTGTGTTGTTGTTGTAGTTTTTTGTTGTTCTAGAATTTTTAGAACTTTTTGGAGTATAAGGTTTTAATCTTAAGTTCGTGACACACTTCCCTGATTTTTGACAATTTTTTTTTCTTGAAGGCTTTTGTATTTTCCTTCATACAAGTGTATGAACGCAATTTTTTTTTGTATGAAAGGAAATACTTTAGTTCGTCGAAAAAAAAAAGAAATAATCGCCGAACTCTTAAGACTAACACCTCATTATACTAAAATTTAATGGGCTACAAAAGTGCATACTCCAAAAAATTCTAAAAATTCTGGAAAAAAAATTCCAAATTTTAATAAAATATCTTTAAATTTCCACTAGTTTTGTGTACATTTTTAAAACAAAATTTATAGTTGTTGTATTAGACCCTGACACATGTTTTTACTCAAGCTTTGTTAAAATAATTTTATTAATGCCAACATTTGTGAAAGTAGCAGAAAAGGACTGTATGTAAATTTATGCCCGCCACTTTATATATACAAGGTGGCGCAAAAGTAATCCTCCTATCAGAAAATGCTATAAATTTTGCGATTGGCCCCTAAAGTCAGTTCTGTTTTGACATTTGTGTAGTAAACACATGCGAAATACACGTTAATGAACAATGTTACGCTACACTGCTCCAGAACGCGGAATATTGCTGACTATTTATTTGACCAATAACACTGGTTTACAGCCAAAATGCACCAGAGACGCCATAGTGAAATTCCTATGTAAAATCACCTCCTAATTCCGAAAACCAAGGTTATTTTTACTTGAATGGTACCGTTTTTGAGATATTTACGATTTACCGTTATTTCAAAAAACAAAAAAGATGGCTCCACTTAATCGTGTATATCTCAAGAACAAACTGAGCTCTTCCAAAACGGTTTGAAAAATTTGAAAGCTTATAAAATTTACTATAATCAGTACATACAACACTTTTTGCTAGGTCCTGCAGATTCAAACATATTGAACAATCATTACGGATTTTTTAAATTTTTTTTGTAAAAATATAAAAAAATTTGTACTTTGCGAGGAAGCATCTCGAAAATTTTTTGTTTTTTTTGCAGATATTTTTTCCCCCCTCTAAGCTCTGTTTTATTACAAAAAAAATAAGCTATCAGTGAACAAAATCGATGAACTAATACAAAAGTTATAAGCATTCAAGTAAATATATCCATTTAATGCTTAAGTACCCTACTGGTACATATGTGTTAGTATTCGTATATCAGTTAGTTAGCAGGTAGATTTTCGAAAAGTTATTAGATACAAAAAGCTGTTAGTGTCGTTTTCTCACACCTAGGTACATTTTAAACAAGAGCATATTTTTGAGGCAGGTAGTGTTTTCTTTGTAGAACTAGGGAACCTTTTTGTTTAGGTAGGCTTGAATTTTTACTGGATCTAAGTATAAATAAGAGTACATGCGCCTTGTTCCTTCATAATATCTGCAAGGCTCGCCGGATACTGTTCAGTTTATAATTGCAGTTTATAACCCGTCATTTACTTAAAATAAAAAATGAATAAAAGGGCGCGAGAGTTTGAGTGTACAAATGATCCAGATATGTTCTGTTTCATCTGCGGTCAATTTATTGTTAAAAGTATAAGACGTGTGTTTTCAAATCCTTTGAAAGTTACATACTATAAGTGTTTTGGAATTGAGCCTAAAAACAATGAAAAACCATGGACACCGAACACTGTGTGCACCACATGCCGAGTCGAATTAATGCATAGCTGACTAATTCCTGAAACTATCTATTTAGGCGACGTGTGAAATTTATTACACCAATGAAGTGGAGGGAACCAACTTGCCATTCAACGGACTGCTATATTTGTTCTACAAAAGTACTTGGGGTTGGAAAGTCCAGAAAAGTAACCTATGCGAGCGTATCTACAGTGTCATTACCAGAACTAATTTCAACAGAAGCGACATTGCCAGAATCAAATTTAACTTTAGTTCCGGCTCCAGTTTCATTGTCAACAGTAGTATCTGATTACGCGGCATCATGTTGTACTGAATTTCAAACGGAAAACGAAAGAAATTCTTTGTCACAAGCACAACTCAATGATTGGATAAGGGATTTGGAATTGTCAAAGGAAAAGGCCGAACTACACGCCTCTCGAATGCAACAATTTAAATTTGTTTCATCCGATGTTAAGGTAACATATTATAGAACTCGTCACGAAGAATTTTCCAAGTACTATACGAAGGAGGACAGTGTTTGTTACTGCAAAGACATTGCTGGTCTATTCAAACAATTTGGTGAACCATATGATTCAAAAGAGTGGCGATTGTTCATAGACGGCAATAAATTAAGTTTAAAGGCCGTATTATTGCATATTGGCAACCAAAAGCCATCTATCCCGATCGCGCATGCAGTAAATACGAAGGAAACATATGAGATAATGCAAAAATTGCTCAAGTTAATCAAATACGAAGAACATGATTGGAAAATATGTGCCGATCTTAAAGTCGTTGGAATGCTATGTGGTCTACAAAGTGGATACACAAAATACTGTTGCTTTCTATGCAAATGGGATAGCCGAGCTCGTCAAGACCACTACATCATAAAGGATTGGCCAGAACGAATCGAGTTTCAAGTTGGGGTAGATAACATAAAATACTCTCCACTTATAAAGAAGGAAAAAATAATTCTACCTCCGCTCCACATCAAGCTCGGCCTTATCAAAAACTTTGTGAAGGCTTTGGACAAAGAAGGCGAAGCTTTTCATCATTTGAAGACAATCTTCCCAGAGATTTCAGAAGCAAAAATAAAGGAAGGGATTTTTGTGGGACCGCAAATAAGGAAAATGATGACCAATAACCATTTCAAAGAACTATTGTCACCAGTGGAGGCAGCAGCGTGGGATTCTTTTGAAAAGGTCGTTACTTCTTTTTTAGGCAAACACAAAAGTCCTAACTACGAGATGATAGTGAACGACTTAATCAAAAACTATGCGGAAATGGGTAAATAAAAAAACATATTATAATAAATTATATATTACATATATTTACATGAGAATATATAGCCATAAATCTGAATTCATCGTCCAGTTCCGAACAAACAAGAACGGGAAAAATATAAACAAAAAATTTGTTCTGAATTGAAAGATAAATCCAGCCTAAGAAAATTATATACTAATGTGTCACTTATGTATTTATCTAATTTACTTTTTTATTTTCTTTCAGGAGTAAATATGTCTTTAAAAATTCATTTCTTACACTCCCACTTAAATTTTTTCCCGCAAAATCTTGGCGACGAAAGTGACGAGCATGACGAAAGGTTTCACCAGCAAATGAAAGTGATTGAAAGTCGGTATCAAGGATTCTGGGATGTCGCTATGATGGGCGACTACTGTTGGTTTCTCATAAGAGAAACCGATCCTAATCTAAATAAGCGTCAAAACAAGACACATAACTTTTTCAATTATAAAATAAGATCATAGAGTTAAGACAGAACCATATGTACATATGCTATTATTTGTAGGGTACTTAAGTATTAAATGGATATATTTACTTCAATGCTTATAACTTTTGTATTAGTTCATCGATTTTGTTCACTGATAGCTTATTTTTTTTGTAATAAAACAGAGCTTAGAGGGGGGAAAAAATATCTGCAAAAAAACAAAAAGTTTTCGAGATGCTTCCTCGCAAAGTACAAATTTTTTTATATTTTTACAAAAAAAATTTAAAAAATCCGTAATGATTGTTCAATATGTTTGAATCTGCAGGACCTAGCAAAAAGTGTTGTATGTACTGATTATAGTAAATTTTATAAGCTTTCAAATTTTTCAAACCGTCTTGGAAGAGCTCAGTTTGTTCTTGAGATATACACGATTAAGTGGAGCCATCTTTTTTGTTTTTTGAAATAACGGTAAATCGTAAATATCTCAAAAACGGTACCATTCAAGTAAAAATAACCTTGATTTTCGGAATTAGGAGGTGATTTTACATAGGAATTTCACTATGGCGTCTCTGGTGCAGAAAAAAAGTTGGAATTTGTGATCCAGTGTAATCGGTCGGGGCCAAACGGTTACTGTGAATGGTGAGCGCTACAGAGCAATGATCCACGAGTTCTTTTTGCTGCAACTTGATGAATTGGGATTGGAAAACATGTGGTTCCAACAAGACGGTGCAACAGCACACACTGCACGTGCCACAACCGATATGCTGAACATCGGAAGCTTACTTTTGCGCCACCTTGTATATACTACACGCATATCATCATAAACCTCCGAGGAGATTTTTTTATATTTAAAATAGATTAAGAGACACACGGCAAACAGCGCATTGGATGGTATGTCTGAGAGGTCTGAGTGTGGCTTGCTGTTGTTGTTGTTGCTGTTGTTTTGTTTGGACTAAAAAGTACATTTGAAGAATCGTATAAGTGCTATTCGATAAATAAAACATTGAAATAATTACTTAATGAGTATTGTTACTAATTGGTAGAAATATAGAAAAACGTTCGTGTCTTAAGTCTTTCATTAATACTGCCTACATAAATGAAAACGTGCGTACCTCAACAAAATTTTTTTTTTGTTTGTATTTACTTAAAAAAGCTTTAAACTATAAAGCTGAGATTTAAAAAAAAATTTGAACAAATTCTATTTGATACAGCTGTCAACTTCCATAATTTTGCGATGAACGTGTTGCTTACATAGTCTATGCAAGTCCTCAAATTTTCTTTTATTCTATTGTAACTTTATGGGTTTTATAGTACAGTATATTTGAAATTTAAATATGCAAGTCTTTGTATTCACTTCTATAATTTTGTATAGATCTATGCTAATTTCTGATTAGCAAATAGTTCGTTTAAGTAACTCTTTAACCTCGATAACCGTTGCATAAAGCAAAACCAAGAGGTAAGCTGAATTTTAATAATAGACTCATTTTAGCAGAAATCAAATAAAAATATTCGTAACTAATTTAATATTCTAACCCACATATAGATTAACTGTAAATTTGTGCGCAATTGTATTGCTAATTCGAAATTAATTTGCGATTCTAAACACAAACATATTTTCTTAGCCTCAAGTTTATTGATTTTTGCTTCCATTTATTCCCTATTTACATATCTTTACTAGAAAACGCGCGTAAGCAATAAAAACATTTTATTTTTAGATCAAAAATATCTTAACCAATACAAATATTTCTACACTGACGCAACTCACATTTCAGCTCTGTTTGTCAACTGAGCACTCACACCTGCCAACAACAAGAAAATGTGCTTTTGTGTGTGACACAGTGACACTGCTACGCTGCCCACTCGCTACTTAGCAGGATTCTTCTGCTTGGTTTTTATATTCCACTTGCCACTTGTAGTGTTATCTGTTACCACTTAATGTGTGCAGCATGCAAGAAACGTCAAATAGCCTTTCAGTATAATAAGATCTTAGCTGATTAGCATTTGCTTGGACGAGAGCGATTACGACCACAATAATTTTTTGTTGTGTTGTGGTAAATTCCATTTGGTGGGATTAGCTTGCATTTCTATAAATAAAGTCATAATTTTTTTGTTGTTTTGAATTTCGAATAGGCCTTTGCCTGATACATGAAATGAGCGTTGCCAGTGAGTCACAGTCGCATCTAGAGCAGCTAAAGAAGATTAATCCACAACTACAAGTAAATAACTTGCAAATACTGAAAAGAATTACAGCTTGCAGATGAAATGAAGAAACATAATTGTTGTCACATATAAAGGCAATAACCAGACACGCAGACAATAATCGCGTCTTTTAAGCACCATCCCCTATTCAACCTTTCCTAAAAATGTTACAGCAAAACCTACCAGTAAACGTGTATGGATTTTTATCATTTTCATGTAGGAAAACGATTGAAAGTAAGACAAACCGATTATTTATTCGATTAATAACATGGAAAATTTAAAAAGTCTGAAATAGTGCGATTTTGCAAATATTGTTTACAATCTAAACCAATCAGCAAAAAGGAAACGATGAAAATCGATCATTAATAATAATAATATTAATAATTTGTAGGATAAATAAGAAGCAGCACACCACAAATTGGTAGAGAAGCTCGGCCTTAATCTCATCGGAGGTATATCGTGGCAAATATTTATTAATGTTTATATTAGTAATCGACGAAGTGCAATAAGACTCTGCAAGGAGATCCTTAATTCTATGAAATTTTAAAAAGATCTCTTTAAAATTAACAACCGATACGTCGATAAAAACCGATAGCAATTTAAAATCGATTCAAATTAATAATCGCAGAAATCCAATAAAATTCAACGAGAAGATCCAATTCTCTGAAATTTCATAAATATTTAAAATTAAGACTGATGTATGTAAAAAATTCTGTAACAATCGATACCAAGCAATTTAAAGTCTATGCATATTAATCGATGCAGTCCCAAAAATCGAGGAAGAAATCTAAATCTCACTGAAACTTTAAAAAAATAGAATAAACCATATTCAGAATCAAGTTAAAAAAAAAACTAATAGAAACGCTTGAAAATCGAATTAATGTTACCGATAAATTTCGATAGCGAACTTAAAAACAAATAAAATCGGACAAGATGTCTAAATCGGTAAGAATTAGTAAAAAGGGCTGAAAATAAAAAAGGTGATAAATAATCGATACCAAGCACTTTCAAATCGACAAATATCAGTAATCGACTAAGCCGATAAACACCGAAAATAATTATACCAAGCATTTTAAATTCCATAGCGATGTAGCGCAATAAAAATCTTCAAAGAAACCTAAACTTAGGTAAAATTTGATAAACATGGGATATATTATTTGAAATTTTGTTGCACCGACGACATCGCAATCTAATAAATAAATCGATAAAAATATTTATAAGCGGATGAAGCGATAAGTTATCGATATAAAACGATGCTAAAGCAATTTACATTTAAATACATACAGTGGCGGACATAAGTGTACATTCAGTCGTTCTCTGCGATTTTCACAAATGTTGGCCTTAATAAAATTATTTTAACAAAGCTTGAGTAAAAACATGTGTCTAATACAACAGCTCTAAATTTGGTTTTAAAAATGTACACAAAATTAGTGGACGTTCAAAGAGATTTTATTAAAATTTTGAATTTTTCCAGACTTTTTTGCATTTTTTGGAGTATGCAGTTTTGTAGCCCGTTAAATTTATATAATAAGGTGTTAATCTTAATCAATTGTTTTTTCGACGAGCTAAAGTATTTTCTTTCATACAAAAAAAAATTGCGTTCATAAACTTGTATGAAGGAAAATACAGAAGCCCTCAAGAAAAAAAATGGTAAAAAATCAGCGAAATGTGTCACGAACTTAAGAGTAAAACCTTATTGTACTAAAATTTAATGGGCTACAAAAAATTCTAAAAACTCTGGAAAAAAAATTCAAAATTTTAATAAAATTTCTTTGAATTTCCACTAATTTTGTGTACATTTTTAAAACCAAATTTAAAGTTGTATTAGACACATGTTTTTTTTTACTCAAGCTTTGTTAAAGTAATTTTATTAAGGCCAACATTTGTGAAAATCGCAGAAAACGACTGTATGTACACTTATGTCCGCCACTCCATAAGTAATCGATGAACTTCACGAAAAACGACACAGGAAACTAAAATTCTGTGAAATTTGATAAAAGCGAAATGTTTTGGCTGGGATTAGGTTAATCGAAAAATATTGATGAAGATCTAAAAATCGATTAAAACGCAATAAGCTGTTTGAATTGGAACAAGCTCGTAAGAAATATTTAAAATAAAAAAAAAATTATCATCGATACATATCAATTTACAATGGAACCATTTGAGGGCTAAACACCTTTTATGCCCTCGTCACCGCAAGTTATGTAAAATGGTCAACTCTATAAATCACATATTTGCAACGGCTTAAGTAAATTAACTTTCAAGGACCGGTTTTTTTATTTTCATAATCTTAAAAATTTCGGAAATCAGCGTTATTTGAAGATTATTTCCTGGTCGTCACCCTATATACGCTTGCTTGGAAGCGAAGATAAATTGCAAAGTCAACTTGTATTTCTAAATATTAGCTTATGCAGAGTATACCCCTTCAAATACTCTGCTGCTTATTCTTATAAGTCTTAAAAGTGTAAAGAACTTTTCCATTCCGTTTTATATTTTCTCATGAAACCTTTTCGTATTCTATGATTAATGATGCTTAGTTTATTCATTAATTACTGTTGCTTACAAAAGTTGCGGCCCAATAAAAATTAAGTCAAATAGAAGCGCAGTGCAACCTAAGCTTATGCGCTTTCTTTAAACTACCCAGTAAACCATTTGTTACAAGTTTTTGCTGGAGACCAACACGCTTAAGAGATTGATTTATACTTTGGTTACCACACGAAATAAAAAGCGATTCTAATATTGCAAGTGTACCGAAAGAGTTGATTGTAGTCAACGTTCAGCGCAAAGTTTCCCTAAATAAAATGTTTGGGTCTTAAAGGGTTAAATAACGAAACCAAGTAAAGAAGCCGAGAAAATTTGTTAATTCACACAAAAAATAGTTCATTCACTGAGTTTCTGGGGTAATGTTTTTTTTTTTTGATTTTTTCTTTGTTTCATTTTTGTATTTTATTCCAGTTTTTTTAGACTTATGTATTACTGTATTTTTATGTTATTTTATTTTATTGTTCTGTAATTTGTGCAATTGAATTTTTTTATAGCTTTTTGTTTCTTGATATTTTAATTTTTTTTGTAATTTTTTTAATTTTATTTTTATTCTAGTTAGTTTTCATTATATTTTAATATATCCTATTTCTTTTTTGTTTAAATGTTTTTTCATTATCTTGTATTTTTCTTTATTTTGTTCTATTTAATTTTATAAAATTTTTTTAATTTTATTTTATTTTGATTTAATTTATAATTTTTTATTTATTTTGTTTTAGTTTGTAAATTTTATTTATTTATTCTATTTTATTTTATTTTATTTTATTTAATTTTATTTTATTATATTTTATTTTATTTTCAAGTATTCATGAAACCAGCTCTAGGCCAAGAATAATAATTTTTCACTTTTTGATTTTTTTTAATTTTTAATTAGTTATTAAAAGTTTTTTAATTGAATAGAATAGGACAAATTTTGGGAGACAACCGCCATAGCTTTTCTTTTAGATCCATAAATCAACAAAAATTGTTGGTGATGATAAATCATGATCACACTACTAACTGTCAAATGGCGGAAGTGGTTCATGCATATGGTAAAGAAGAATAGAACAAGGAATTCAGATGAGATCAAAACCAGCGTATTGTTAGCTTAATGGTTAGCAATGCGTGCCAAAATTTCTTTGATGAAGAAGCTTAGCAGCTTCCGAAATGGATCTATAAGAAAAGCTATGGCGGTTGTCTCTAAACATTTTTCCTACTCTATTCAATCAAAAAACTTTTAATAATTAATTAAAATGATTATTAATAAATAATGACAATAACAATTTTCATAAAAATGCAAAAAGTGAAAAAATATTATTATTGGCCTTGAGCTCGTTTCATGAATACTTGAAAATGTACAGGCCGTAAATCAACAAAAAAATCGTTGGTGTGAAAAAGCAATTATTTTATTTCATTTTAATTTATTTTATTTGTTTCTAGTTTGTGCTGGAATCGGTATGGAGACCAAAAGGCTTAAGAGATTGATTTATATTAGGTTAAGGGGGAAAGGCAGTTTCGGCGTTGTGCCATCTTCAGTGCAAATTTTTCGTTTTGATCTGGCTCTATCCTTCGTATAAACAGTTTGTAGGGCAGAGCAGGTAATGTCGATATGTGCGTAGGCAGGCTCTCAAGATCTTTTCTGAAAAATTAACCTGCTTTGGCTTGCTGGGTAGCCTCACAGTCTATGTCTGTGACACAGTTGTAATACTAACTCTATGACAGCTCAGTAAAATGCACAAAATACACATCTTTTCATTTGCCATGTTTTTAGTTAAAAATATGTACACAAGTATGTATTTGCTACTTTATTCATTAGAACAGCTGTCATATGCTGCTATTCTGAATGCACTACACTTTGTCAGATGAGTAATGACAACTTGTCTACTTATTTAACTACACTATTTTGTATGCAACGACAACACAAACCGCCCATTGTTTTAAGCTTCGTTGCAGTTGAGGAAATGGTTGTTGTACTGCGTTTATCTCATCAACTTCAACGGGCATGCCCACTGTACTTTGCACCACACACCAGTCATTTACCGACAAGTCTTTGGCTCAAGCTTTAATTAATTTACGGTTGGGAAGAGTAAAATCGTCATGGGAATACTTCTGTGAGGAATTTTTACTTTGGTTTAGATAAAGCGCCGCATTCAGCAGAATCAAGCGATTAAAGGAATGTTGGTTAATGATCGAAAAACTGTGTCAGCGCCAGCAGATATTCTGCGCACCTCAGATTTTTATCACAGCCAAAGGAAGCTTCCATGCACGTTTGATTTTTTGTAATTTTTTTTTTTAGAGATTTTATTAGCTGTACAATCCCGCTGCTGCGAAAGTTTAGTGGTTGATTTAATTCAAGTGAGTTTGTCAATTTGGTCAGTAGGTAAACTCACACAATTATCAAGTGTATTAGTCACGGTTTGTGGGGGCCTAGTTTTTTCAATTTTTATAAGCCAACATTTAAGGATATATGTATATACTTGCATTCTTTATATGTATGTATGAGTGATAATCTCTTTATGAGGGAAAAATATGGGTGATAATTTATTTCCGGTTGGTTTCTAAATTGTACGTACTACGCTTCTCCAAGAAAAAAAGAACAATTTTCAGCACGACCTTTGTACTTTGAGAGTTGAATAGGCGTCCACCAGGTTTTTGTTGAAACTGAAAAACGGCCGATGAATTCCAATTTTGAAATGCCTATCTCGAGGATTTCTCCACTATACTCTTTAGATCAAAGCTTACAATGTACCACCTTCAACTTCCTACCCTGCCTAATGCACACATCCATCCACCCACAGTTTTGCTTAAACTTACGGAAAGTGGTGAAATGTGCAGATAATTTCCAAACCGCTTCCAGTCATTAAACATCTACAACAAAAAGTTTGAAATGTGAAAAAAAAAATTGGCTTACGCTTTACGTATTTTGGGAAGAAAACTCATGAGTCAGCGTGCGCCTTTTTTAAATTCTTTCTGAACATTTTTCGCTTTTCGTGCAAGGCGATCATATTTTCATGCTGATAACGCGTGGAAATCGCTGTGCTAAATTGTTGCTGATGTTACCGCTTTTGATGATTATAGTTGTTGCTGTTAAAAAAAAAAAAAAAATTTTGTTGTTGCTAGTTTTTGTTTGTCTCCAGGGCGCTTCTTCTTCAACTTAAGTAGAAGGAAGCAACAAGAAGCGCATGTTTAATATGCCCAAAATGGTGCTGGCTAAAAGAAATGTCTAACAAGTTTTACAACTGCATTGTAATGCCATAAGCGGTAGGTAACAACAGCAATAACAACAATAAACATTGTTTCTACCACACAAAATGAAAAGCGATTCTAATATTGCAAGCATACCGAAAGAGTTGATGGTTAACTGATAGTCAGCGTCCAGCGCAAAGCATGCGACGTAATAGACGTCAACAATTGCTTTTCTAAATTAAATTTATGGGTCTTAAGGGGTTAAATAACGAAACGAAGTTAAGAAGCTGAAGAAAATCTACAAATTCACACAAAAAAACAGTGCATTTATGTGTTATTTAATTTTAAAAGCATTTTTAAAGCATTTTATTTTGTTTCTTAATTAATATATTTTTTTGTTTTTATTTTTTTAGTTAATTTATTTATTATTTTATTTCATAACATTATTTAATTTTATTTTATTTCTTTTTTTGTGTTATTTTCTTGTATTTAATTTTTTTTTTAGTTTTTAATTTTTTAAATTCTAAGCTTTTTTCTGTAACGTTATTTTATTTTTGATGGTTTAGTTTTTTATTAAATTTTTTTTTAATTTTATTATTTAATTTTTTTTTTGTTTTATTTGGTTTGTTGTGTGTAATTTTTTATATTTCATTTTTTTTTAATATATCCTATTTATTTTTTGTTCAATTGATTTATTTAATTTAATTTTATTTGATTTTTATTTCATTTTATGTTATTTTACTTTATTTTATTTTTTGAATTTTATTTTATCAAATAATTTAATATTTAAAAAAAAATTTTTTTAATTTATTTTATTTTATTAAATTTGATTTTATATCTTTTAATTTAATTTTATTTTATTTGATTTTCTTTTATTTTATTTTGTTTTATTTTACTTTTTAGTTTGTTTTATTTTATTTTATTTTATCTTATTTTATTTTGTTTTTTTTATTTTATTTTTTTATTTTATCTCATTTTATTTTATTATATTTAATTAAATTTAATTTAATTTAATTTTATTTTCTTTTATTTTCTTTTATTTTATTTTATTTTATTTTATTTTATTTTATTTTATTTTATTTTATTTTATTTTATTTTATTATATTTAATTTAATTTAATTTTATTTTTTTTTTGATTTATTTTATTTTATTTTATTAGTTTTATATAGACAAATGAGTTATCAATCGAACTGAATCGTATGAAGCCTTTTACAATCTCTCCATGCAACATTGGCTAAATATTGCTCAACTACGTTCTGGATATTGCATTAGGTTAATGTCTCGCCCATCCAGATAAATCCCCTATAAGCAGGCTAGCACAATCTTCTATTCGAATTTTCAACAGAACAAACTCTTATAGCAGAAATTGCGGCCTTCTTAGAGCATCCGTTAGAAGATCTTGATTATGTCGGGCCGGACAACTACTACAACAGCAACATACCCGCATACATGCTCCTTCACTACACATGCAGTCATCGGCATTTGGCATCACCTCATAATCATACTTAAAATTTATTTGAAATTCGCGTGAGTAATGAACTTGTAATAAAAAATCCTGTCAATCAAGAAAAAAATAAAATAAAAATCAAATAAAAAATGATCAAAGACTTATCTCTTGTTCGCTGGTCAAGTCAAATATGGTATTGTGTTGTACAAGTTAACCCATAAAATACAAACGGAACAGACAAACGATGCAACGAAAAAAGCCAACTTGTCTGCACTTAAGGCCACCATCAAAGTAACTATGCCAAGCGAGCATCTCACTTCAGAATTAGGTCAAATACACATGTGAACGCGCCGCTCCGACAATCCGGGCGAGCTTTGTTGGCCATACAGGCCCAGTATTCACTCAGCACAGCACAGATTGTCAGTGGACAATGATGAAGTGTGCAATTGATTGTAGCATCAACATATAGACGTAGAATCAGGCATTGTTGTACATACATACATGGGTGTGATTTGTGCATGTATGCAGGCAAGTATGAAAAATGCTAGAGATATTTACCGCCATGCCACAACCACATATCCACTACTCCCCCGTTAGCCAGTGGTCTGCCAAACTCATACTCTTAGGTTAAATTCTTGCACCCAAAGTAAATTAATTTTTTATTTCGAAAATTGATGAATGTTTTGACACAATATTGATATTGCAAGCATTTTTTACCGCTAATTTGGGGAATATTCTGTTTTCGCTTTTAAATTTTTTTTTAGCAGTAAATCTTTTCGTTTGACAGCTCGTATTCAGGCTTTTGTAATGCGAAGCTAGAATAGGTATAGCAGCACTACTTGTTTCTGCATTGATTGACGTAAATTTTAGAAAGTAGGTAACTACAACTCAGCATAAAATAAATAAATGTAATATTTAATTGTTTTCGTGCGATTTGCGATCCTTTGTTACATTTAAAAAAAATTAATTTACTCCATAAAATGCATGTACAGTAATTATTTTTAAATAGTAGAAAATGGCAGATGCCTTCAGAAAAAAAAATCTAAAAGTAGATGATGATTTTTAAAACGGAATCGGATGGGCTACAAAATTTGGTTTTCTGTTAAGGTATGCCAAAAATATTTTCTAAACATTTTTAATCTGTTTGGAATTTTCAACAATCCTATGCTGCTATGAAATGAAATTTCTATGCAAAGAATGTTTAAATTTAATTGATAAATATAAATAAAAAAAAAACTAAAATAAAAATATAAATATAAAAATAAATAAAAATATAACATTTTTCCTACTCTATTCAAATAAAAACTTTTAATAATTAATTAAAAATGATTATTAAAAAAATAACAACAATAATAATTTTCACAAAAAAAAAATTCAAACAGTGAAAAATTATTATTCTTGGCCTTGAGCTCGTTTCATGAATACTAAAAAATAATAAAATATATATAAATTTAAATATAAAAATAAGTTTAAATATAAATATAAATATAAAAATAAATATAAGTATAAATATAAATATAAACTTAAGTACAAATATAAATGCAAATATTGATATAAAAATAAATATGAATATTAATATATATATAAATAAATAAATAATTGGCCTCCTAGGGAGATTAAGGCCGAGCTTCTCTTCCAATTTGTGTTGTGGTGCTTCTAATTTTTCCTACAAATTGGCGGGACCTATAGTTTTTTGCCGATTTCGAACGGCATCTACAAAGAAGATACAATTTTGCTGAGAAGCCTTCCATAGCAGAAATACACTCCGAGAGTTTGCCAAACCACTGCCGAGCGGCGACCCAGTTTTGAAAAAACTTTTCCAAAACACTTTTAATGTTACCTGTACCAGGGCTAGAACCGTGGACCTTTGGTGTGGTAGGCCAGCAACACTACCGCCATACCACGGTGGAAAAAAAATATAATACAAAAGAAAATAATAATAATAAATGTATGCTATTTACCTTATTTTTTAAATTTTAACCAGAATTTCCCTTTCCCATTTCCCAGATAATTATGTTCGGCCCATAATATGGTCTACAATATATACTTTAAAATCTCAGGAAATCGGCAGACTAAGAACTCATTCACTTTATAGGATAACCTATGCTTTTTTTATAGTTTTCATATTATTTTTCTTATTTCCGCACTTTGGATCCCGACCATAACCGTATCTTAATTGCTTTCAGGCTGTCTGAAGATAGAATATGTTGGTTGCAAAAACATTTTTGTTCAGCTGTGGATAGATTATTTACTTGATAATAAAAGTAAAATTAAAAAAAATTTAAAAAATTATAAGTAATAGTTCTAACACAAAAATTATTCTTTGGCATCAAAACATTTAATAAAATTAAAAAAAAGATATAATCAATGTTTCCAACTTAAACATTTTTCTTTTCCCCAAAATCATAAAAAACTTCCATAAAGTTTAAAAGTATCAACGGACACATTTTTCTTTGGCCTAAAATCATAAAAAAAAAACCGAAAATTAATAAAACACTATAAATAGTAGGTCTAACCTAAACATTTTTTATAGGCCAAAATCAAATAAAACTTTAAAAAAATTCATAAAAAATTATAAATAATAGTTCCAACCGAAAAATTTTATTTTCACAGAAAATCATAAAAGAAAATCCTTTCAAAAATTAATCAAAATTAATATATAATATTTTCAAGGGACATATTTTTTTGGCCAAAAATCATAAAAAACTTTTCTTTGGACCGAAAATTATAAAATTTTCCAAAAACTAATAAAAAATTATAAATAATAGTTTAAACGGAAAAATTTTCCTTTTGCACAAAATCATAAAAAACTTCCAAAAATTGTCAAAAAAAAGTGTATTCAATTTTTGACTTTCCATTGGTTGTCGAGGGGCCCCATAGCATAACATCTTTAAAATATTTGTATTCTTTTGAAACTATCATATTTCTTGATGATGATTTATTTAATATTGAGTAAACAATTTTCTTGAAATTAGGCACTGTGGTGACGTAAAATTAAGGTAATGCACTGCACTGCGAGCTTAAGATCTATTGTGCCCATTCTGCGTTACAAAAATAACAAATTCGAGGTTTCAGAATCACACTCTGTCTAATTTGATGAGGTGAAGTATTTCCGATTCATGTCAGTTTTAATAAAGTAGAATTAAGTCTGAACGTTGTAGGTAGTAGTTGAGAAGCAGCTGAAGTAGAAAATCAGTTACAGGGTTCACTCAAACACATGCGGTATTCAAATATTTCTCACATCAAGGACTCCCCTTTTCGCCCCCCATTTAGGAAGTGATAACAGAAAGCGCCATGCCATCGCCTCCATTGCTATTTATCTGCATTTATTTATGGTCTACCACGCTTGTGTACCATCTAGGGTTGCTGTCACATGTGCAGCATGCCACCAAGTACACAGCATAAAAACAAACAAATTCAGCAGTAATTAGGAGGCAGAATCTGCTTCAAAAAGGGACAATATTTGCTTGTGGTTCGCCGATTATTTGAGAAAGAAATCCTGCAAACCACTCTTCTGCAAAAGAAGGAAGGAAAAAGAACGAACGAAAAACCCGCACTCAGTTTGTACTGACAATTACAACAATATGAACAAGCAGACAACAACAAAAAAAGAGTTCTGTGAAACCAGTGACACTGCAGTTGACACCGACGCTGATGCTGGTGGCAGCAACTTTTACACTGACACCAAAAGCAGCAAACAAACCAGATTAAGCTGATGTTGCTCACTGCTTTGCTGTTGTAAATTTGTTGTTGTAAATGCCTGTGACTGCTAAGTCGGCACTACTTTGTTATATCCACTGGCACTTTGTTGCAAAATATTGATGTTTCGTGTATTGCGCGCTGGTTGCGCTTGTTGTTATTGTTGTTTGTTGTCTTTCGTTTGTTTTGTTGTTGATTTTAATTTTTTTGAGCTTTCATTATAGCATTCCTAATTAAGTCATGAACTTACAAGAGGGCATACTAATTTAAATAAAGAGAAGCGCGTTGTATTGTTCACTTTTCATACCTATCTTTAGCATGTAAATTTAAAACCTAAATTTTCATAAGGGCTAAACAGCCAATCTAATGGGTTGATTTACCTAATAGAAATTTTAAAACCAAGTACTAGTGCTAGCAAAGGATTTAGGGGGGTTTCTAAAGTCAAATGTTTATATCTATACTATGAGTATAGAATCAAAACCCAAATTTTCATAAGTGCAAAACAACTAATCTGCTTAAGCGATTTCATTAACTGCAATTTGAAAATTCCTTATGCGCTCCACAGAAGGATATAGGGGCAAAGAAAACAAATATAACAAGGATTTGATCTGTCCTATAATAGCTCTCATTCAACAAATCGCGTCCTAGTTTATGTAGCTAAACTCAATTCAAAGAAGTTAAGAAACCTTTAGCTCATATGGAGGTAGTATCCACCCTACAAAAAATGCTTATTCTACTAAATTCAAAGAACATTTGCGAATTCTGAACTATGCAGCAGAGACCCCCAAGTAAACTAAACTGCAGTTGGCTCCTTTGCTTCATACCTATATCTTTCCAAGGCGACACTGGCAGCTTCATGCAGCAACAGTGGCAGCGACTTTGTTGTAGGTTAGCCATAAGCGTCATGGGAAAGTAATGCCTTGCCACACGGATGGCCACCTTTTTTGAGGTCATTTGCATATATATACCACACAAGCTGTTTACTAGTGTGTGTGCGTGTACTAGCCTGCTTGTGTATGTGTGTTTCGAATTGCTTCATTTGATTTTGTGGCTCATTGAGCGAAGTGGGTGGATGCGCTTAGACAGCTTGAGTGCGCGCAAAGTCGCAATAGCACAAAGGTATCGATTGAAGGCTAGAAAACAGAAAATCCATTGTTAGAAACTTTACTTGTAGATAGCAGCGGTCTACGTAAATATCTTTGGTCTCCCCACTAGCTTTTGCTGCTTTGGCTCTAAGTAATACTACACCTCGCTGACTTTTAGCCTTGGTGCTAGATTTGACAAAAATAAAAGTAAAACTATTTACTTTGTTGTTTTTGTTGCAATTGCTACCTTTTTTTGTTGTGTTCGATAATTCACTAATGTTTATGCTGACAAAATGAACAAAAAGCGAAACAGGCGATTGCAGCATTTTCTACATTTGGTCTCCATGTTTGCATGGTCATCTGGTAATGCTACGAGCTCCCCAAAAGCACCTACACATGTGTGTATATTAGAGCGTATCTTAATAAGTGTATAAAATGCTACTACAAGGTTTAGAGACTTGAGCTTAGAAGGTTTAAAAAATTCAAAAAGAAAAAAAAAATTAAAATTGGGTTTTCTGTGGTTTCCCTTACAAAATGTCTAGCAAATAGTGCGTTTCAATCCGTAGCATAGTCAGAATTAATGTAATTTACTCAACACGTAAAATCTGTACTTGATTATACTAGAATTTGACTCTCTACAAAACTGTTTTTTCAACTTTCCTGATTTAAAATATTTTTTTTTTTTTAATTCTTTCAAGGCATGAGGAACTCTCAGTTATTCCATACTTCATGATATGCCCTAGTATCTACACACACATAACACATATTAAATGTATGGTAAAGTATAAAATAAATTTCGTAGTGCTGACCTAAGGTGTCAAGCAGCAGCGCCATTGCTTTGAGCAACAAATCGGCATTAGAAACTGTCTGAGTGGTCTCAGTGGCGGCAACAGCAATCGAACTCTGCCTTGAGCACAATACATTTTTTTTTTGTAGCCATCGTTGTTGTTTGTTTGGCGAAATTCGGTATCGAATTCAAATGTTTGGTCGTACATTTTGATTATTAATTGTGTTGGTCTATTGTTTCAGTGAAAGCGAATTCTTTGCAAATAAATTTTTTTTTGCTTACTAAACTTCGCATATCGAACGCCTACGGTGAAAATCGAGGAAGAAAAAAGAAAAATATGTTCTTGAGGAATGTTTCTCAAAATTGCAGCTCAGAAGGAGAAAGTTTTGTCAAAATGATCTCTTCAAGTCGCTAAAAGATTAGGTCCTTTCTTTCAGATACTCTAATCGTGGTTCTGATCAAATCTATCAGTGCAATAACAAAATAACACGGATGTATATGAGCTTTTCAGTGCCTCTCTTTCTCAAGAATGTTTTCATATCAACCATATTTAGTTCTTATATTGTTCCAAAACTCGCATTAAATATGTATATATTTTTTTAATTTTAATTAAAATTTTTTTTTAAATTTTTTATTTGGTGTTTCTTACTTTGTCCCAGAATTCGCATTAAATTCTTTTTTTTTACAAATTTTAATTTCAACTTTTTTTTTAATTTTTTATTTGTTTAATTTTTAATTTTTCTTATTTTCAAATTTTGTTTTATTGAATTTTTGTCTTAATTTTTTTCTTTTATTTTTTTTAGTTTTTTTTCTTCTTTTAATATTTTTCTTTTATTTTTTATAACGCTTTTTTTTGGTTTCTCTTTTATTTTTTATAATGATTTTTTTTGTTTTTTATTTTTATATACTTTATTTTTATTTTTTATATGTAAAATAACTCTATTCATGTTTTTCTTTACTTGAATTAATATCCTATCATCTCTTTTCTTTACAGGTAAGGATGAAATCTAGCTAACACTACTAATTTTTTGCTGCGGATAAGTGAGTACAGCGAACATTTTTTCTATAAATATTACGAGTAGATTTGCTTACAGATTGACAACCTCAAAAATTATTATAGCACATAGAGGTTTCCTCTTTATTTGACTTCATAAAGAAAATTCAAATTGAACTTTCAGAGAAATTGCTAGGACAGCAAAGCGTTGATCAGAATGCCGAATGGCATTTGGTGCAAAGCACACCTGCTAAAATAGTAATAACCAATCCAAAAAATCTTAAATTTTTTTTTAATTTAAAATTTTTTTAATTAATTTTAAATTTTAAAAAATTTTTAAATTAATTTTTAATTTTTTAACAATTTTTGTTTATTTTAATATTTCATCTATTAATTTTTATATTTGTTTTTAAATTTTGAAAACCTTTTTAAAATTGTAAATTTTTTTATAATTACATTTTTTTTCTTTTGAATTTTTTTTATTCTTTTTAATTTTTTTTTGTTTTTTAGCAGCGCTGTCACCGCTTTAGTGATTTCTTTCTAACGCATATGTATATGAATTTTTTTACAGGGCACTATATCAGCTTTTAAGTCGTCCTGTAGCAGAAGTACATCCCTAATTTGTAGAAAATAACTCTATGCCTCGCTTTTATGCATGTGTATGCTTATGTTTTTCTTTAACAATAGTAAAAGATAATCATAAAATAAGCCTTAACCAATCAACACTTTTTTTTTATTATATTTCCTTATTTTTAATTTTTTTTGAATGTAAGGAAATTATGATTTTTTTAAAATTAAATGGAAAATAATCATCTAATAGAAAACAACAGTAATTAAATAATAAATTAATCCTTCAAAATACCCAATAAAACTGGTTATTATTATGAGTAACAATCATTATTTAACAGGTATGCGTATTTTTTCTAAAACAATACCATGCGATGATAAAAAAATTAAGAAATTAAATAAATTATAAAATTAAAAAAAAAAAATAATAATAATTTAAAAAAAAAATAAAATAAAAAATTAAAAAAAAAAATTTTTTGTAATCAAACTAATTTTTTATCGTATTAAATTACTTGTATTTTATTGTATTTGAATATTTGTAAATTTGTCTAAAATCATAATGAAACATATTTTTTTTTAATCAATTGGAAAGTAATAATTAAAAATAGAAAACAATCTTAGCTAAGCACTAAATGCATTCTCTTTGTCCAATTAAATTTGTAATCAGTATGATTAATAATCATTATATAACAGGGCTAGTATGAGCATGTAGTGAAGGTTTCAATGTCAATAGAAAAGCAAGAAAGTGACAAGCTAAAGGACCTTAGAACCCCTTTTGTAGCCTAAAGGTTAATAGTCCTCTTCTGTAAAATTTCTACTACAGCTTCAGTAGAAATGCGTGCGCGAAAGTGCAGTGCTTCGAAGCTCTTTTCAAAGGATAAACCGACACTGAGCGCTATGAGAAAATGCTTTATTCCCGACTTTTACATTAAAAGTTTGTGCAGTAAATTTTTTTTGTGAGTTCTTAATTTGAAAGTGAATTAGACGCTTGCTCAATGTTAACGCACATAGCTTGTGGTAAATACTTTTTACACCAGCGTTGACTGACTGCGCACGTGGAAGCTTGGCTGTACATAGCAAATCAATGAAAGTCAGTGAATTTAATGGCTTCTATTTTGGCTGTTTGACTTTTTTGTTTTGTTGTATTATAACAAGCTCCTTTTTTTTTCTTTTTTTTATTGGTTTAAGTTGTGCACTGCTTTTTTGGCCTTGCAATAGTTTTCGCTGCCAAGCCTAAGTGCTATGCTATCAATCTATTTAGTAAGTGTCTATGTCGGTTGTGCTTTGTTTTTGTTGTTTTCTTTTTCTTCAATTCGCGTTGTCGCCAATCACCTTTTGGCATTGGCATTGGCATTCAATTTAATTTTTATATCTGTCTGGTGCCTCACAAAAACATTTACTCTTTTCGTTTTTGATGTTCTTGTTTTGCTGTTGTTGTTTTTGTATGGTGTTGTAACTGTACGAATGCATTTTTAATGGTCGCTCGTAAAAAACGTGATTCGCTAACATTCGATAATGAGGTATTGTAGGCACAATCCAAACGATTGTGTATAATTGCATTGCCATTAGAGGCATTTAACAAGTAGCGATTCCTTCAACTTACAAGGGAAAAAAGGAGTAAGAAATTGGATTTCTTTTGTTGAAACACAGAAAGCCATTAAAATTCTTTTTGTTTTTACATAGCTTACAAGGGCGATCGTAAATTTGCACTTGCGCTACTTTGAATCTTTTTCAACTTAAGGGCATGGATAATGTAGTTAGATCATCTCCAATCTACCTATGTGAAGGTTGGTTTACCTGCTGGGAAGATTTTTGACGGTAATATGGAGGTTATATCGAATTTGCAAAATGTAGCAACTTTTTATTCGAATTATGTTTGTTTAAACATTTTCAAATCAAAGGAAAGCGTGAAGCTTTCGTTAGCGTCATTTGATGCTCGTAGTCTATGAAATATGCTGTTTATGGTTTAACGACGAAGTTCTGAACAGAGTATGTTTAACTCTAGTAAACTCGCGAGAATCTAACAAAATCGATAAAATTTTATTGAAAACAATAATAAGCTTAATAAAAAGCTTCATTCTCAAATAAAATCAGAAGTTATTAAACATCGATTAGTGTTCGAGGTGTCGATTTAGTCTGATAGGTGCTTTGATCTAGAGTAATACATGCATTGTACCTCAGTGTCGATACCTAAAGAAAAATCAAATTATTATCAGCTACCCGGAAATATTAAATTTGATATTGGTAATCGAAAAAGGCTATAAAGATTAAAAGGGGAGAAAAGTGATTGTAAATCGATTAAAGTTATCGATAAAATCCGATTAAGATTTTAGCCCTAAAATATTGGTTCTTATAAGAAAAGTCCAACAATTATCAGTGGATAGAAAAACGATAGATCCCATTATTAATAATCCCTCGATGCTAATAGAAAAATTTGTATAATTAACAGTTCACCAAATATCGATAAAACCCGATATCGGTAATCGAAAAAGGATACAGAGAAAAACAATCCGATATATTAATGACAAAAATCTTTATAAAGACCGATACCTTAATTCGATATCATTTTAAAAAACTTATTATAAATCGATTAAAGGCCGTGTGCAGAAGTCCACGCAAGTGGGGAAAGTTTCTGATCGCCATTCACCTGGGAATGGCCAGAGCGATTCTTTTGCATGCGGGTCAAGCAGCTCACTACTTCCAGGCTTTGCGCCCAAGTATCCTCTGGGTAACCACCGAACACCCGTTGGTGGTGAGCTAAACGTGAGAAGGCGACAACCTGGTAAGGCCACTCCGACATAATCGGTTTAAGGGCTTGCTGGGGGGTTCAAACGGCAGCGTCTGATCACCATGTGGTGCGGCTGCAAGCGGGCGTCTGTCTTGGATCAAGCGGCTCGCTATACAAACGTGTAATAGAATTCAACTTCCCGTGAAACGGGTTGTGCGTTGGGTTTGGGACCCACCACATAAAACAACGTTCCAATGAAATTCAACAACAAAGCCTCGGATATGAGAACCCCTTTTTTAGATGACAACACCCGCAAACGAAATAAGGATTATGAACCTGGAATGTCCGGTCCCTTAATGGGGAAGGTGCCGCTGCCCGGCTGGTTGAGGTCCTGAGGAAAGCAAAAGCTGACATCACCGCCATACAAGAGATGCGATGGACGGGGCGAGGAAACACGATCAGAACACCTTGTAACATCTACTGGAGTGGGCATGAAGACAAGCGCAGATTCGGCGTGGGATTTGTGGTGGGAGAGAGACTCCGTCACCGAGTACTGTCGTTCACACCCGTGAACGAGCGTCTCGCTGCAATCCGCATAAAAGTACGATTTTTCACCATATCGTTTATCTGCGCTCATGCACCGACGGAAGAGAAGGACGACGTGGAAAAGGATGCATTCTACGAGCGCCTGGAAGAAGCATACGAGCGCTGCCCCCGTCATGATATCAAAGTCGTGCTTGGCGACTTTAACGCCAGGGTGGGTAAGGAAGGTGTATTCGGCCCCACTGTCGGGAAGTTCAGTCTCCACGATCAGACCTCGCCAAATGGATTCAGGCTGATCGACTTCGCCCGAAACATGGTCATATCCAGCACTAGGTTTATGCACAAGAAGATCCATCAAGCTACATGGCTGTCCCCCGATCGAAAAACACGCAACCAGATCGACCACGTTGTGATAGACGGACGGCATGCTTCCAGCGTTTTAGATGTTCGCACAATACGAGGACCTAACATCGACTCTGATCACTACCTAGTAGCAGCCAAGATTCGTACCCGCCTCTGTACGACAAAACAGGTGCAACAAAAAACGCAGGGAAAGCTGGACGTCGAAAAGCTGCAATCGCAACAGACCGCCAATTATTTCGCAGATCGCCTCTCACACCTGCTCTCTGAGAGCACAATTCAACCTAGTGGAATGCATGAGCAGTGGGATCATATCTCAGGAGCACTCCGTACCGCAGCCGAAGAAGTAATTGGATTCCGGCGAACGCGAAGAAACAACTGGTATGATGATGAAGAGTGCCGCGCTGCAACAAAAAGAAAGGACGAAGCCTACAAGGCAACGCTGAGATCGAATGCAACGAGGAGTGTGTGTGAACACTACCGCGAGTTGAAGAGGGAAACGAGGCAGCTTTTCCGGGCGAAAAAAAGAGAGGCAGAAAGCGTGAAATAAAGGAGCTTGAGATGCTGGCCAAAGGGAATAATGCCCGAAAATTCTATCAAAAAATTCGGCGAATGACAGAAGGTTTTAAACCCGGGGCAAACTCCTGTGAGAATGAGAACGGCGACCTGGTGGCCGATGTTCAGAGAGCACTCAGAATATGGAGGGATCACTTCTCTGCCCTTTTAAATGGAGAGACTGAGCAAGAAACCAGAGAAGATGCCGAACCCGAGCCCACAATCGAAGATGATGGAATTGACGTTCCACAACCCGACTATAATGAGGTGCGAATAGCAATATCCCGATTGAAAAACAATAAAGCAGCTGGCGCTGATGGTTTGCCTGCTGAGCTATTCAAACACGGAGGCGAGGAGCTGGTAAGGCGCATGCATCAGCTTCTATGCAGAATATGGGCGGATGAATGCATGCCTGAAGATTGGAATCTAAGTGTTCTCTGCCCAATCCACAAGACGGGCGATCCTGCAAACTGCGCCAAATATCGCGGAATCAGCCTTTTGAATATCGCATATAAGGTCCTATCAAGCGTTTTGTGCGAAAGACTGAAGCCTGATGTGAACAGACTGATTGGCCCTTATCAGTGTGGCTTCAGACCTGGTAAATCTACCATCGACCAAATTTTTACAATACGCCAAATCTTGGAAAAAACCCGTGAAAAGAGAATCGACACACATCATCTCTTTGTTGATTTTAAAGCCGCTTTCGATAGCACGAAAAGGAGCTGCCTATATGCCGCTATGTCTGATTTTGGTTTCCCCGCAAAACTTATACGGCTATGCAAAATGACCTTGAGCAACACCGCCAGCTTGGTCAGAATTGGGAAGTACCTCTCCGAGCCGTTCGAAACTAAACGAGGTTTCAGACAGGGTGACCCCCTATCGTGCGATTTCTTTAACTTAATGCTGGAGAAAATAATACAAGCTGCAGAACTTAACCGCGCTGGAACAATATTTTATAAAAGCGTGCAACTGTTGGCATATGCTGACGATATTGATATCATTGGCCTTAACAACCGCGCCGTAACTTCTGCTTACTCCAAATTAGAAAAAGAAGCGGAGAAAATGGGATTGGTGGTGAACGAGGGTAAAACGAAGTACCTTCTGTCATCATGCAACGAGTCAGCGCATTCGCGCCTTCGCAACCAAGCCACTGTTGGCAGCAATAATTTCGAAATAGTAAAGGACTTCGTTTACCTGGGAACCAGCATTAACACCAACAATAATGTTAGCCTAGAAATCCGACGAAGAATTACTCTTGCAAACAAATGCTACTTCGGACTGAGTAGGCAATTGAAAAGTAAAGTCCTCTCGCGACGAACGAAAATAACACTCTACAAGTCACTCATCGCACCCGTCCTGCTATATGGTGCAGAAGCGTGGACACTAACAACATCTGATGAGGCGGCTCTGGGAGTATTCGAGAGAAAGGGTCTTCGAAAGATTTGTGGACCTCTACGCGTTGGCGACGGCGAGTACCGAAGAAGATTTAATGATGAGCTGTATGAACTTTACGCAGACTGCGATAGTTCAGCGAATTAAAACACAGCGGCTTCGCTGGCTAGGCCACGTAGTGCGAATGAGCGAAGATGCTCCAGCCCAGAAGGTATTCTTATCGGCACCCGCCGGTGGAAGCAGAGGAAGAGGGAGACCACCACTCCGATGGAAGGACCAAGTGGAGACCGATTTGCGATCCCGCGGTGTTTCCAATTGGCGCCAGTTGGCGCAACGAAGAAACGACTGGCGAGCTATGTTGGACGGTCAAAATCGCCCAGGCGGTTAGATGACCATTTAAAGAAGAAGAAATCGATTAAAGTTGGTTTGTAACGCTAGAAGCCGATAAAGATTTTGTTTAATTGAATAAAGTTTAATAAAATAGGTTTCTGTGCAAGAATTTTTCAGTGTATAAACCACACAGCTTCATGTTAATGACGGGTTGTAGTAATAAATAATTAATCAAATTTTGAAAGATAATTATGACAAAAAACTATCGAAAAACGAACATAATTTAAATTGAGGAAGTTTATAAAAATTGTATCGACTAGAGGCAGTACGTATCGATACAAATACGAGGATTTTATGTAATTCAGCAACAATTTAATAATGTAGATAGTTATGGGAAAATTCCAATAAGTATTAACAAAAAATCGATATTGTTATTTTATTATTATCAAAAATTAATATCAAGAAGCGAAAGAAATTTTAAGTCGACTAAAATAAGTTGCTATTAATACAAACGATAAAGCATTCAAAATAAAACAATAAAATGATAAAAAATCGATAAGACTTGATATTAAAAGCCCTTTGTAGTTATACAGAATGAAAAAATTTTTTAGAATCGAAGAAAGTTACTTGTGTCTATAAAATCACATAAAAAGTAGGTGGGAAGCACTGAAAATCAGGTAATATCCTTATTTATAGACGTAACTGAATAACTATCAATGCATATCAAATCGATTGAAATCGATAATAATTGTGGAAAATTTAACCAGAAAAAAGTTTCGATTGACTAAATGAATGTTTTTACAAAATTGCTGAAAATAGATTGCAGTTAAGAGCGAATTCGATAAAGATTTTATGCAAAGCGATACAAATTGGTGATATCGATATATATGGAAAAAATCTGATAATTATCAGCATCTCGTAAACCGATTAAAAACCATATTTATAGTCGATAATAGATTTAAAGAATCAGATATTGCTCTAAATTGTTCGCGGAAAATATCTTTAAACGGATTATTGGAAAACAAAAACAATTTGGATAATATACTATGAGAAAGTAAAAAATTGATTAAAACCAATACGAAAAGAAAATATTAAAGTAAATCAAAAACTATAAATTTAAAACCGCAAGAAAAACATTTCGGCCAAAGTGAAGTCAAAAGCGATTGACTGTAATTTATTATTTTTTTTATATTTTCTTTTATAGATTCTTCAACTTTTTATTGCTACAAATTGTATTGTTAGTTTCATTGCTATTTTTTTTTAGTCGTTTGCATTTTTGCATTTTACTTTTATTTAGTTTTATTTTATTTAGTTTTATTTTATTTGGTCTAGTTCTATTCTTGTTAATTAATCACACAACTTTTATTTCCTCTAATTTATACTCTAATAAACAAACACATATCAGCAATTTTTATTCTCAGCTAGACGCCCATAAAATTAGTGTTGTAGCTTTACTACTTTTCTATAGCGTGTTTAGCAGGCTATCCAATAAGTTGTGCTACACAAGCTGATGCTAATCATTACATTCGTGCCGATTCTTCACGAATTGAAGGCAGCTTTCGTACCTTAACCGGCTGCTTTTCAAAACTTGACCTACTAACCGTGAGCTTTTTTCTTTCATCAATAATCTCTTTTCTGCTGCTTGCAGATATATTTGACTTATTTGACGTTTACTAATGCTTTTGTTGTTTTCAACACAAATTTGTATATTTTTACAATTTATATGAAGAGGTGTATGTAGAGTGATATATATGTATGTTGTAGTGTTTACATATAAACAGTGGCGGACATAAGTGTACATACAGTCGTTTTCTGCGATTTTCACAAATTTTGACCTTAATAAAATTATTTTAACAGAGCTTGAGTAAGAAGATGTGTCAAGATCTAATACAGCAACTATAAATTTTTTCCACAATTTTTAGAATTTTTTGGAGTATGCACTTTTGTAGCCCATAAAATTTTAGTACAATAAGGTTTTAATCTTAAGTTCGTGACATTTCTCTGATTTTTGACAATTTTTTTTCTTGAAGGCTTCTGTATTTTCCTTCATACAAGTTTATGAACGCAATGTTTTTTTTGTATGAAAGAAAAAACTTTAGCTCGTCGGAAAAAAATTGATTAAGATTAACACCTTATTATATAAATTTAATGGGCTACAAAACTGCATACTCCAAAAAATTCAAAAAATTCTGGAAAAATTCAAAATTTTAATAAAATCTCTTTGAATATCCACTAATTTTGTGTGCATTTTTAAAACAAAATTTATAGTTGTTGTATTAGACCCTGACACATGGTTTTACGCAAGCTTTGTTAAAATAATTTTATTAAGGCCAAAATTTGTGAAAATCGCAGAAAACTAATGTATGTACACTTATGTCAGCCACTGTATATTTCTGTAGTGCGTGAAATCTAAATACATAAATTTTCCACAACCGACCGCCTTTCGATTGACTAATACGCTTTCAAACAATGAACAAAAGGAATACTTTTTTTCTTTCTCAATTGTTGTTGCTGGTGGCGTTTTTCGTCCGCGCCTGAGAATTATTCATTAATGAAATTGTTTGGAAATCGGTTTTAATTAATTATGCATGCGCATATATTTATTTGGTTGAGATACAACGCTTAGGTGAGTAGAGCAAACAAGTCAAACAAACTAACTGAGATAAGCAGCTCTTTAGCGGTAGATCATGGCTTATACTTAAAAGGTTTTTTTAGTAGCTAAATCAGAATAATATGAGAACTAACTTCTCATCCAAAAGATTACGCATACTTTTGTGTGAAAAATCGTATGTGCTCACATATAAGTCATAGGTCAGCGGTTGCTTGGTTACACAGACTCTGTTTTTTATGTTTTAAAAAAAATGTATTGAGGTTTTGACCCCCTTTTAATTGGATTTCTTTTATGAATACTTGAAACATGAATATCACTATGTCGCCCATGATATGAAAGTGAGATAGAAACTCAATATCTAGTGAAGGTATTGATTATTCAATAATTTAAGGGTTCCAAGTGGATAGGCAATTAATTTGATTTTGTTCTAAAAAAGAATTTTTACGCTTCTTGTCAAAATACTTTTAAATTATATTAATATTCGCTCAGTTTGTCTAGGGACATTAACACAGACCTGTTAATATTGTTAGTAATTAGTAATCAATTAATTAGACGGCTTTTTTAATTGGTAATTAATTAATTGGTTTTCAAGCAAAGGCCATTATTAATTGATTGCGATTAGAAAAAAAAATTTTAATAAAAATAAGCAAAAATAGTTGTTTGATAACTTTTGATAATTTTCGATTTTTTTTTGATTATTAAAAAAAAAAATTCCAGTATTATTGATACGTATTTTTATGTGCTTCTACAGCAATACTGAAAAAAGTTAAAAATAATTTAAAAAAATCCAACATTATCAAAAGTAATCAAATCAACTTTTTTTTGATAATTTTTGTTTTTTCTTTTTGATTTTTTTTTTAATCGTGAAAAAGCATGGCCTTTTTTGATTATTTTTTTTATTAATTGGAAAATAATCATCAAAAATTTAAAATAATTTTACCTGATCAATAAATCGACTCTCAAAAAAATAATTAATCAAACTGGTAAACATTACGATTAGCAATCATTATTTAACAGATCTGGATTATATATCTGAAAACAAGCTATAACGGCCTATAGTCGAGCCAGAGATATATTATGCTATTATCAGCACTGTGTTCTCAATACTCAAATCTATTACCACACAAACTTTCATGGCTTTTGCTCAAAAAGTGAAGATTTTATGTGTCAAAACCCAAACAACCAAATCTTGTCCTTGCTTGCTTGAATTTGTACCAACAACTCATCTAAATAATGGTTAAGAAAAACAGCTTAAGTTATTAAAAAAATCTAAATTATTGTTGTAACAACTACCAAAGTCAACTTAGATTTCAATTACATAATTTTACTAATAAAAAGGTAAATTTTTTAATAACTTACTAGAAAACTTATTAGACCGTGCCAAATTTAATTTTCTATTTTCTTTTTTAAATTCATTTTGATATTATTTTTCAGTATATCGGAAAATATACTATAAAAGTTTCAGACCTTAATGTGGTCGTTTTCTATTGGGCATTTCCATGCTGATAACATTTTTCTGCTCGCTTAAAATCTTTTTTTAAATGAAAGCACCAGAAAGGAAATCAAAGGAAACAAATATAAGCGTTCACAATGTTGGTTGTTATCTCGCAATCGACAAGCTCACACTTGGTTTTCAAAGGTGTGTCGCTAAGTGCTTACGAAAAAAGCTGTTAATAACTTTTAGAGGTCTGTAATTGCTAGTTAATGTTTTAGGACTGATCTCATTTTTGCTTTAAAACTGATTGAAGTGAAAATATTTAGCTCCACACATTTTTTGTAGTAAATTTGGTTTTGGCGTTTTTACTTAGGAAATTTGGTAAAAACGCCAAACTTAATAATATAAATTAAAAAAAAAAAGACCAAAAAAAAAAAATAAAAATAAATTAAAAAAATATTATAAATTGCTTTCCAAAACCTTCATAAGGTAAGTTTTAAATTTAGGAGCGGACGTTTGGATCTTCTCCTAGTCTAATGTGCTCCCTAACTGCTGCTAAAGTAATCCCTACTTCGATGCTGGCCTGTAAAAGAAGCATAAGCGGGGAAGGTGAAATAGAGCGATGACGGGTATAGAGGCGGAGCAGGAAAGTGAAGATTAGTGTAAGAAATCCATGCAAATAGAGGGGTAGTAAAAGAGTACGAGTAAAATTGAGATGGAGTGGGATGAAGATAAATAGATATTTGATAAAAGAGAATGCGAATTGGAATTATAAGTTTAAAAGAGAAGGAAAGGCAAAAGAGGAAAAAGGAGAAACAGAGAGAAAAGTAGAATGCACATTATTATGGGGGAGGGGGCAGAAGGAGCAGGAACAGAGAGACGCCGGTAAGCAAGAGAGTGAGATATCGTAGAGCGGTAGTGGAATATTGAGAGTGAGATAGAGATGGGTTGTGAAAGGGATAAGGATAAATAGAAATACAATTAAAGAGAGGAATATCTAAAAGGATAAAGGTGAAATGGGAAGAAAATGCAAAAGAGGTAGAAGGATATAGAAAGAGAAAAGGAGATTGGAAATTGTTAGGGATATGAAAAGCAGAAGAAGTAGGAAAGGAGAGTATAACAAAGAGAGTTGGCGAGGGGAAGTTGTTGATGTTAAATACATCCCTAATAATAAGGCACCGCAGCTAAACGGGATATCTTCTTAGCTCATAGCTTTTATGTCGCATGATTATCAGCTCTTGCCAGGTTGCGCTCCCAATGACTAGTTTAAGAAACCAGCAATTTTGGCATCTCCATTTTATTTTGTTGTTATAAAAAAAGTAATAAGAAAAGTTGCTACAAATCTCTTGTCAAAAAATCACCGCTATAATCTCATAGAGCTGAGCGTTTCGCTTATCTCAAAACAAATAGCTGTTTGCTGGAAACAACAAAAACTATATACGCATATATACATATATTAAAAAGATTATAGAGTGAGCAACTCCAAGAAGAAGGATTACACTTTAATACGGGACTTCTTTTGTAGTCTCAATTCGTGGCGTAGCGGTCTGTGACAGTTCCCGGTACTTTTAGCCTATACTTGCGCTGTGCATTCAAGCGATAAATGTGACTTGAAATAGATATTTATTTAAATGCAAGTATATATATACTTATTGTTGTTGTTGCAGCTCTTATTGCGCTCGCATGACAACGCAGCATTTTTGCGTTAATATTTTTTTCTTCGAGTTATATTATTATTTTACTGCTACATCGCATATGCTGCATCGATCACACTTGCCGCGCTGCATCGATCACACTTGCCGCGCTGCATCGCTGAAATATTGCAAACGACAACAACAACTGCAACAACGCGGCGATCAGCGTTTCGCAATTTCTGTGTGTCGTGAAACTTGTTAGCGTTTTGCAGACTTGATTTTGGACTTGGCCTGAATAGCAAGCGCGGCTGGTCATGAGTCGTCAGCCTTGTTCAGCTGTCTGTGTGTGTGTTGTTTGTGTGCGCTACAGCTAATGCTACTGTTGCGCGTATTTCTCCCTGTTTAGTGCGTTTTGTGGCATGCTAGAAACGTCGACATTTGAAAAAGAATTTTTTTTTTTTGTGTTGCACTTTTCCAAATGCCTGGTTTGTGTTTGTTGTGTGCTCTGTTTTAACTGGAATTTCTAGATTGACATTCAAACGGTTTTTGCTATGCAACAAATGTTGCAAGCATCTTTATATAAATATCTCTTGGCAAGTATGTATGAGTTGCTTGTAATGGTATAGTATAAAATATAATCAAATAGAAGAGTGAGCACCAGTTGAAACGCGTTTTTCAATCGCCATTTGTTGACTAACTGCGCCTGGCGCAAGTTGTTGTACAGCGCTTTTGTTCTTGTGTAGTTCCTATTTTTTTTTATTCCCATTTTGTCCTGTTTTTTCTTGTCAACGTTCTTTAGCACACTGACATCACGTCTCAATGGCCGCTTAGTGTGTATATTTTGCTTGACCGCTCTTCGTTACTTTTTTTCCTCTGCATCGAATCCTACTCTTATTAGTTTTCCTCATGTGGCTTGCGGCATGTGGCATTCAACGTATTGCTTAAATATCGGCATGGAATTGTTTGTGCTCATCTAGCAATTTTCAAATGATTCTTGTGCTATTAAATGCAATTTCACTGTGTCTATAAACTTTTTTTGAAAGACTTACTGTGATTGCTTTGCGCAAATTTTTATTGCGTTTCGTCGATTATAATTCTCGAGTTAACAAATTAATGCAAATTCAGAGTTCTTAATTATATAGGTTTGTGGTTTGCCTTGTGTCTGATGATAAGACAAAGGCTTTGAAAAACAATTCTCTCTCTCTCTATGGCGCGATATACAACAGGTATATCATCATAAACCTCCTAAGAGATTTTTGCGCCAAGCTTCTCTTCCAATTTGTGGTGTGCCGATTTGAATTTTCCCTACAAATTGGTGGGACCTACAGTTTTTTGCCGACTCCGAACGCCATCTACAAAGGAGACGAATTTTTGCTGAGAAGCCTGTCATGGCAGAAATACACTCGGAGAGTTTGCCAAACCACTGCCGAGGGGCGACCCCGTTTTGAAAAACTTTTTTCAAATCACTTTTGATGTTACCTGTACCAGGGCTCGAACCATGGACCTTCGGTGTGGTAGGCCGGCAACACTACCTTCACACCACGGCGGCCGCCAATGAAAAACAATTGATAGAGGAAAAAAAACAGGTAAGAGGATGCTTATCAGAACGTTCTCGAGATTTTTTTGAGTAACTGCTAGATGATACCAGAGAGTGCTCGGCAATACAAAATGATGCTCAAAATGTGAAAGAACTCATGAAATATTCTAGCGACATTGTACTTAAGAAATATTATGCTCGAGTATACTAGAAAATACGAGACAATATTGCAGAAATCTTATGCTAATTTTGATGATACTCAAGCGCAAGCTTCTCTTCATACGATAGTTTAAAAATCTAAATCTTAATTTTTACTAAGCACGAGAAGACGACCATAAACATTAAGTCGTTTACGTGTTTTTAGTTGAAAGTGTCGAGTGTAAGCGTCCCGACGATGAGATACTAGACCGATAGGAAAATATTCCACTTTCTAAGTCAGAGCAGAGTTCATGTCCTACCTGGAAAGTAAAGTGGTAAATTATGTCCGAGCTAGTAGCACAATGAGAGGGTAAACATTGAAATTTACCTAAATATTCAGCGGTTGTAAAGTAGAGCTCACCTTAAAAAAAAAAACCGATGACGAGAGACAGTAGAGGGTTTTTTAAAATTTTTTTTTTTAATTGTTTTTTTGTTTTTATTTTTAATTTTTTAAAATTTTTTTTAAAAATTTTTTTTTTTTTTAATTTTTTTTAATATTTTTTTTTTTAATTTTTTTAGGTTCAATTTAAAAAAAAATTTTTTTTTTTAACTGTTTTTTTTTGCAGACAATTTTTTTTTTTCAATTTTCAAATCAAAATATATAATATGTATAGGTATCCTAAAAAATCACAAACATTTTTAAGGTCGTACGAAAAGCACAGCTAAATGTTACTTGGAAATTTGGTTTGTATTAAAAACCTTGTAGCAAGTACATAGAAGGTCTCTTTGTATCGCAGTACTTAACCTTATGGATTTCAGTTTGAGTTTCGCGCCAAATTAGTAGTGTGCCAATTTGAAATTATTTCACTTTTCAGAAGAATGATCTATTTATTTATTTTATTTTCGGGTTTTGGGACTTGTTTTGGTCGAAAAATTGACTTTTCCGAAACCCGAAAATAAAATTTTTTTTTCAAAAAACTGTTATCGCCAACGTTTTTACCGCATAATTTTAAGTGGGACAGGAAATATGAGACAAATTCGTTTTCATCGAAAACATTTTTGCATGTATGGTGAAAAACCCTTAAAAAAATGGCAAAACACTCCCCAAAACACTCCCCAAAACCCAAAAAATAGTTTTTTTTCAAAAAACTGTTATCGCCAACGTTTTTAGCGGACATTTTTGGGTCGGACAGGGTGAACATGAAAATTTGTAAATCAAATGAAATTTTTTTGAGTAGGTCATGAAAAAAACCTTAAAAATCAAATAAAAGTCAAAAAAATTAAATTTCGCAGGCTCGAAAATTATTTTTTTTGGGTATGCGTAGTGGAACTTTTTTTCCTGAGCCCAAAACCTACCGAAAAATAGACGTTTAATAAATCGACCCAGTCTAATGTATATGTTACGCGTCAAACCTCACGAGTACTTGGTACTCACGCCTTTTTTTGTGAATTACGAGTGAACGAATGCTAGGTGCGCGCCTGATATATAAGGGGTTTAGGATACTATGGCCGGGGTTTTAGCACCCTCGGAATAAAGTTTTTTATTTTTTTTCATTTATAAATATTATAGTTATATATATAACAAAGTACAAATTGTTAATGTTTTGAAAACCTGTTTGAATTTTTATATTTTTTTCCAACACATTTTATTTATTTACTGAAGAACAGACATTTTTATATCGAAGAAAACTGAACATCAATTCAATAAAATGCCAAAATTGCAGGACGATTTATAAAATTTACCACAATTTGATGGCATACGAGACTAGAATATTCAAAATATGGTATAAGCACTACAAAAGATGTATTTTTATTCAATAAAAAATTTTATTTGCTAATAAACAATTAAATAAAGTGGTCCAACTTTCTTCTAGCTTAATGGAAAAATAAGTGCGAATGGTCAATATGTGCCAATAAACACAGCCAGTCTAAAGAATCAACAAAAATTCTCAGCTACTTGCTGACCCAAATTGATACACAAATACACTAGAAGCAACAACAATAATAGCGTTAGTGGTAAAAAAGCAATTTAACATGTCAATACAGATTCGAAATAAAATAAGAAATTAAATAAGCAATCAATCAGCGCGTGATTTCACATTACTCATACAACACGTTGTACCAGATAAACTAAACGCAGATACTTGTGCTTGTATAGGTGCTAAAAGCGACTAGCACATTACGAACACTAGCTAAATACACATTTAAATATCTAGCTAATAGCGGTTTATATAGCATTTTCGCATAATTACGTTAGCTTAATTTTTTGTTGTTGCTTTGGGTTTAAGCTTAGAGATTCACAAGAAACGCATTAAATCAAGCGCAATCAGAAAACGTAGTAAAGAGAGGGAAAATAAAAATAAATTACTAAAAAATGTGAAAAAGTATAAAAGCAGTAGCAACAACAACAAGAATTAAAAGAAATTAGAATGACAAAAACTATTTTGTTGGAATCTTATCAACAGCAGCCGATCAATTGAGCAAATGACATCGAAATCCACTTAAAAGCTGGTTAGCATTACAACTGCTGAAGACACAAGAATTTTTGTGCAAGAATTTGTGGTGAACGTAGTGCTGCTGTTAGCTTAGCTATTTATTAAGTTGCAACTCTTATTGTTGTTGCTATTAATGTTTGGATCTCGTCTTGCTCAACCGATGCTTGCTGTTGATATGCTGGCTGTGATGACCTAATAAAATCCAATGTTGTAATCATCATTGTGGCTTAGAGCTGCAAGCAGCGTGTGAATGCAAGACTATCGCCACACAGCCACTTTGTTTAAAAGGGCACAGGTTGCTGGTAGGAAAAATTGTGTCGTGCATAAGGAAGCCAAATATAATTTAATTGTATATATTATTTGCTGTGGTTGCTAGTTATGGTGTCATAGCCATTGACATTACCGCAAGTGCTGTAGCAACCAGCAGACATCAAGCAGCTAATGATGATGACACTGGCACGCACGCTGCTACTGTGATGAATATAAATTTCTGCGCAAAAGTAATTGCGAAGATGTTTGTAAATAGATTTGAGTGTATGTATGTGGGTATGTACGAGTATGTATGAATAAGGGAAATACAGATGTAGCATTTTTAATGTAAACTTTAGAATAGCATTAATTTTCTTAGCGAGGTGTAGAGAATGTCGACGGCTGAGTGAAAGATCACCCTATTTTAAAATATTTTTCAAACACGCCCTATCTCAGAATTTTTTTGAAGAACGCTCCACCTCAAAATTTTTTTCAATAAAGCCCTATTTCAAGATTTGCTTAAAGAACGCTCTATCTGAACGACAATTCAATATATTTTTAGCTGCGATAGGGCGTTGTTGAAATACGTTCTGAGATAGGGCGTTTTTGAATCAAATTCTGAAATAGTGGTATTCAAACAAACTTTGATATAGGGAGTTTTGGAAAGCTATTTTGAAATAAAGTGATCTTCCACTCTGCATTTGATGTGTACTTCATAAAAAAGGAAAATAAAAAAAGGTGATGAATAATTGGATGCAGTTCTCGAAACTTACAAAATAGTAAAAATTTGATTTCAAATGAGGCAAAGGAATTTAAAACCGAAAAAAAAAATTATAATTATGATTATATATACCTCCTGGGGAGATTAAGGCCGAGTTTCTCTACCAATTTGTGGTCTGCTGCTTCTAATTTTTCCTACAAATTGGGGGGACCTACAGTTTTACAGATTCCGAACGGCATTTACAAAGAAGATGATTTTTTGCTGAGAAGCCTTCCATAGCAGAAATACACTCCGAGAGTTTGCCAAACCACCGCCGAGGGGCGACCCCATTTTGAAAAAACGTTTTCAAACCACTTTTGATGTCGAGGGCTCGAACCTTGGACCTTTGGTGTGGTAGGCCAGCAACACTACCACCACACTAGGTTTTAAAAAACTTACTGAAATAAACATGACCACTCTATTCATAAAGTACAAATTTATTTAATTAAATTTAAAAAGATGTTTATGGTGACAATTGTAACAAATTTTGAGTTATACGAATTTTACATGCTTTTAAATTTTTTTTTAAAACATGGAGTTAATTTGCAAAACGCTGTTTTTTTGTTTCGAATGTAAGCGGTGCATAATTGAAACGGTTCTTTGATTATGAGCTCATCAATGTATGTGTTTCAAAGAAATCCTTTTATAAATGTTTTTCCGATCCTTCAGTTTTAGAGAATTTTGGTTATTTTAGTTAAAAAAAAAAAATACTCAAAATTAGTTTATTTTGAATTTTTTGCATTGCATTTAAAAATGTAAATGATTTATAAAACTTTGTTCTCGACATTTACAAAACGTTAACTTTAAACCGTCTAATAAAATAAATACTGAAAACGCTTACACAAGACTTTAATAACTTCACCTAAAGTTATTTTTAAATACATTTACAGCAGTGCTTGTTGGGAGAATTTGTTAGGTGTTCCCTCAAAAGCCAATGGATAGTTAGATGTTGAGAACATTTTTTCATATTGCTTTTGTAATTAAAGTAAAAAAGTCAAAGCCTGACTTAGAAAGCAGAAAATTTAAAAAAAATACTTTCGACAATTGAATAGATGTTTCTATGATTTTGGTCGAAGAGAAAAATTCATCCGAGCTATTACTTATTTATATAAAAAACTCGAGTGAGGTACATTAAAATATTGAGTTAGTTATATGAAGTTCCTGACCCGTAGAAGAATAATAACAAAAAACTTCTATACAAAGGGTTGCCACCTGTGCAAAAAAGTTATTTATTTGTACTTGTATAGTTAGTTCTATTTCATATTTGAGGTTTCACATCAAATGACTTGGCCCAAAGATGAACAGTAAGTGTTTATTGTATAAAACGGGTTGGCATTTAAAAAAAAAATCATTTTCACTCCGTTTATAACTCAATAACGGTTTGAAAAATTATAGTTGCTTTTATTAGTATTAGGGTGGGTCGATTTGTGGGTCGATTTGTATGGACGAAAGTTAACTCATATCACGCCATCGATTTTTCGATAGGTTTTGGGCTCAGGAAAAAAAGTTCCACTACGCATACCCAAAAAAATAATTTTCAAGCCTGCGAAATTTAATTTTTTTGACTTTTTTCGACTTTGATTTTTAAGGTTTTTTTTCACGACCTACTTAAAAAATTTTCATTTGATTTCAAAATTTTCATGTATACCCTGTCCGACCCAAAAATGTCCGCTAAAAACGTTGGCGATAACAGTTTTGTGAAAAAAAAAAAAAATATTTTTTGGGGTTTGGGGAGTGTTTTGGTCAAAAAATTTACCCTTCCGCCAATTTGTTTAGTGTTTTTTGAGCATACATGCAAAAATGTTTTCGATGAAAACGAATTTGTCTAATATTTCCTATCCCACTTAAAATTATGCGCTAAAAACGTTGGCGATAAGTTTTTTGAAAAAAAATTTTTTTTATTTTTGGTTCATTTTTTTGACCAAAACACTCCCCAAATTTTTTTAGTAGGTCATGAAAAAAACCTTAAGAATCAAAGTCGAAAAAATTAAAAAAAAAATTAAATTTCGCTGGCTCGGAAATAATTTTTTTTGGGTATGCGTAGGGGAACTTTTTTTTCTTGAGCCCAACACCTATCGAAAAGTCGATGGCGCGATATCGGTTAATAAATCGACCCAGTCTAATAAGTATACTATTCTAACCGTTCAAAAATTCATTTTTACTGTTAAGTTTCTTTGATTTCTTGATAAGTAGCAAAATATTACTTCTATAAAAAGGGTTGCCATTTGTTCAAAAATGTGTTTCCAATGAGTTTATAACAGTTCGAGAATTTATAATTTTATTTGTTTTCAGATTTGGTACAGAACTTTTAAAAAATTTCTTTTTACTGCAAAGTTTCCGTGATTTATGGATAAGTACAAGGTGGCGCCGTGGTGTGAAGGTAGTGTTGCCGGCCTACCACACCGAAGGTCCATGGTTCGAGCCCTGGCACAGGTAACATCAAAAGTGATTTGAAAAAAGTTTTTTCAAAACGGGGTCGCCCCTCGGCAGTGGTTTGGCAAACTCTCCGAGTGTATTTCTGCCATGACAGGCTTTTCAGCAAAAATTCGTCTCCTTTGTAGATGCCGTTCGGAGTCGGTAAAAAACTGTAGGTCCCACCAATTTGTAGGGAAAATTCAAATCGGCACACCACAAATTGGAAGAGAAGCTTGGCGCAAAAATCTCTTAGGAGGTTTATGATGATATACCTGTTGTATATCGCGCCATAGAGATAGAGAGAGAGACAAGGTGGCGCAAAAGTAATCCTCCTATCAGAAAATGCTATAAATTTTGCGATTGGCCCCTAAAGTCAGTTCTGTTTTGACATTTGTGTAGTAAACACATGCGAAATACACGTTAATAAACAATGTTACGCTACACTGCTCCAGAACGCGGAATATTGCTGACTATTTATTTGACCAATAATCGGTCGGGGCCAAACGGTTACTGTGAATGGTGAGCGCTACAGAGCAATGATCAACGAGTTTTTTTTGTCGCAACTTGATGAATTGGGATTGGAAAACATGTGGTTCCAACAAGACGGTGCAACAGCACACACTGCACGTGCCACAACCGATATGCTGAACATCGGAAGCTTACTTTTGCGCCACCTTGTATCAACGTATTACTTGTATAAAAAGGGTTTCCACCTGTAAAAAAAGTGTACTTTTACGGCATAGTGAGTTTAATTTTAAAATTGGAGATGCCATATGAAAAGGTTTAGCCCGTTGGTAAGCAATAAGATATCTTTTTTAAAAATAGGTTTCCATCTGTTAAAAAAGTGGTTTTATTTTTTAGCAGCTTTTTTAAAATTTTTGTAATTTTTGAACTTTTTTTCGTTGGGAGTAGAGTAAGTATTACGTATTAAATATATAATTTTCATGAATAGGGTTGCCAATTAAAAAAAAAGTTATACTTTCTTTGCTTTTTAAATTTGAGGCATCGTATATATGGAATATTGACCACAATTATACTTCCAAAAATAGAGATCGTTAAAAGCTTAGTCGAAGCCTACTACATGACAAGTTAGAAAAATTTCTAAGAACAATACTGAAAATACCCTATATTGGGTCTAAAAATAAACCATTAAACAAATTTGGCAAGGAAAGCCTTTCCGATTTTGCGACGGACCAGAAGGCATAGAGAAAATAAAAATCCAAAAGATAGCATTGAATAACGCACGGAAATTCAATCTGGATTTGCGAATGCACCATGCCTTAACGGGGGGTATGAAAAGTACTTTAGTCAACTGGGACAAATTCGGTTTGAAATTGTGGGCAAACTGGGCGAAAAAGGGAAGAGTACCAATGTTGGCATCATCACCTCAAGAGTGGTCATAACTTGGATTAAGTCCCGCAAAGTTAAGAGGAGATTGCATACCACCTACTGAAACTTCACTGCAAAGAATAATATTTGGAGTATTTATTTTTAAGTCAGTTATCCCGGGAGTTGAATCTGTTACCTTCTGTATGATAAAGCAGCACTTACCAATTATATCAAGGCACCCCTTAACTGTCTTACGACACCATTAAATATTAAAATTCCGCACTAGACTACCAAAAACCATATCTGTTTTGTAAAGCATTTGGCGTAGCAAATTGTTTCCAGATTTTACTATAATCGACGCCACAATGAGTTTTTCGTGACGTTATTATCCCAATTTCGAGTGTTCAATTAACAAAGACACAAATGCAATGAGCCGTACGTACGTGCACTTAAAATACTAAGCTGGGGAAGAACTATTGAATGCAAAAAAAAAGCAAAAATAACGCTTGCAAACATTCGCGCCATTCAAGCGCATCGCATGTCTCTTGAAGGAATTTTGTCTTAACCGCGGTGAAAGCGGCAGCAGCAGCCCAACAGCAGCAGCACCAACAGCAACAGCCACCATGCGAGTTGCGTGGCTTGGCCTCATATGCGTGCCAGCAATTGCCGCGCTCAATTGGCTCAAGCACTAATACAACGTACTTATCTTAATGTAAGTAGTTACATACTTGTTGTTGGCATTTTCCCTCTTCCTTTGTTTTAAAGTGTTTTTTTTTGTTGTTGTGGGGTTCCTGCATCATCTCTTAGCAATAACTAAGGCGTCGCATTAAAATGGTGCCAGCAGCGCCTTTAGACGACACGTTTAGCTTGCGGCCAATAAAAAATATATACAGGGTGGCTGATGAATTTTGCTACATTAAGAAACTCAAATAATTTTTTTTCAGTGTATGGAATTCATTTTTCTTTTATTCATGTTAAAGCTCATTAAATTTTATTAAATATAGCTTAATTAGTTTTAAAAATAATGGAATTTAAATGCCCCCCCTGCTCGTCGATGCATGTGCGGCATCTTACCAAAAAGTTGTTCATTACTGCTTGGAGAGTTGAGACAGGAATAGCCGCAATTGTTTCTCGAATGGAATGCCTTAGTTCATTCAAATTTGTTGGTTTTGCTTTGAAGACTTCCTGTATGGAATAACCCCACAAGAAAAAGTCAGGTGCAGTAAGGTCAGGCGACCTGGGTGGCCAACGGAATGTGGAGTTTCTGGATATCAGCTTATTGGGAAATTTTCGTCGCAATTCTGTCATAACAGGTTGGGCTATATGAGGAGCTGCACCATCTTGCTGAAACCACACAGAGTTGAAAGAAATTCTCATTCGGCGTAATTCTGGATAGAAAAACTCTCTCAACATGCTCAAATAACGGTCTCCAGTAACCGTAACGGTGTGACCGTTTTCTTCGAAGAAGTAGGGCCCGACAATGCAGCGTGATGAAACTGCACACCACACTGTGACACGAAGTGGATGCAATTCCGTCTCATGGAGTATCTGTGGGTTGGAAGCACTCCATATTCGACAATTTTGTTTGTTTATGTTGCCGTTTAAATCGAAATGGGCCTCGTCAGACATGAAAAGACAGTTCAACATGTTTCGATCCTCTTCCACCATTTAAAGCATATTCTTGCAAAATTCCAAGCGAATCGGCAAGTCTGCAGCGTTCAGTTTGTTGGCCATTTGAATTTTATATGGGAATAAGTCCAAATCTTTGTGCATAATTGACTGTAATGACTGTCTGCTTACACCCATTTGAGCAGATAAGCTTCTTGTCGAAACACGTGGATTGTTTTGTATGGCAGCAGCTACAGCAGCGATTGTTTCCTCCGTTCGAAGTGAAGGGTTTCGATGGTAAGGTCTTCTGTTGACTGTCATATGCTCGGCAAAATTGTTTGCAAGTCTTATTATGGTCCATCTCTCGGAGGATTGCCGCCAAACGTGCGCCTATACTCTCTTTGAACCGAAACTACGGACTCCAGTGCGTGATAGCGGCGGACAATCCAAATTCTTGTTTCAGTGTCCCAGTTATCCATTTTTGTTAAATGTAAAAGTCAATCTGCAAAATAAAAAAAAAGTTAACCAGATTCATTAAATAGAAAAAAAGTTATTAAATTTTTTTTTTGGTAGCGGCGTTCATTAGCCACCCTGTACGTAGCTTAGACGCATAATTGGCGGCGGCAGCGTAAAAGCTTATAAACCGCCCTCCCCCGTAAGTTCCAGCTAACTGACCTGCATATCAAGAGATGGTAAGCAAGCAAAAGATACTTAGTAGCCATGTGAAAATAATTTTTATCCTGCTGTCTAGTTTTTTTGTTCATGGGACTGCTGCCCTTCTAGATATCCACTTGTCTGTCTGTCTATATTTCTAGCTGCGGGCTAACTCATGAAATTCGAGCATCTTGGCGACGCTGCTATTGCGATATATGTTTACTGTATGGTATTGTTATGGTTATGGTTGTTGTGTAAGTTGATCATACATTTGATTGTTCTTGTTGCTGATTGCTAGCTAATTAGAGCTGCTATTAATAAGATTGCAGTTTGCTTTTATACAATCGGATATTGGTTTCAAGTTAGAGAAATTAGATTTCCAATAAGACTGAGGTATTCGACTTGACAGACACGTCAATGATTGGCCAGCTTGAATCAAGAACACGACAGGAAAGACCCTCCAACTCTTACTCCCTTGCCTTCCGTCTTTCCCAATCATGATCTGTGAACCGATTTCCGGGCCCACTGTCCCATCTCCAAATTACGCTATCGAGGCAATAACCGTTATGAAACAATCACGGTGACAGTCACCAACACATAGTATAAGGAAACCTCGACAATTTTGTTTTCTCAGGGTAAATTTCGTTTTCTTATGGCAAAATTTTGAAAAGTCCTTTTGGTCCACTTTCTTGGCAACTTGAAATAAAATTGTGTTTTAGTATTTTAGTTGTCGTCATAGGGTTCAAATATTACAGAAAATTAACTAACTTAAACTGAATCGTACTATCAGGAAAAATCTCAGATATTAACCCTAAAGCTGCCTTTATTTGAACTCTGACTATCCCAAGGTTTTTAAGTAAACGGGAGGTGTGATGACCTAGATAGCGCGGCCTGGTTTTAATAAGTTGCTTGCTCGACAACTGGGCAGCCGTCTATTTGCCTCGAGCGTTGGGAATGGGAGGTCGGTGGAGGGTTAAAATATTAAAAAAATGGTTTACCCGAAAATCTCAAAGTACGCTCCATCAGAACCTCACAACCTTTTTAGAAGGTTTGAACCCACCAGCGACTTCTATATGAACTCAGGTTATCTCAAAAAAGCTCGACCTGGTTTTAAGAAGTTGCGTATGCAACAGTTGGGCTTGCACGCGCTTTCGTTTTGGTCCACTTTCCTGGAGCGTTTGGATTTGAAGGCGTTATCGGGGTTATAATATCAATGAAAATGATAAACAGTCTTTTTAGAAAACTGTTTAAATCTTCAAGCCACGGTATTGGAAACCCGCCGATCCCAACTCTCCTAAGTAAAGGTGAGGGTGAGTGATGAACTCAAAAGTTGTGGCCCAATTTTTGAAACTTCCCAGTAAAATTGTGAGTCGTTAGAGGGTTAAATATTAATTATTTACTGAAAAATTTCGTTTGAATTAACTTTCACATACTCTCTCCAAAACATTTCATCGTTTTATTCTAACCCAAGATCCTTTCGGAATGACAAAATATATTGGCCTTAAAGGTTTGGCATGATTTTGGCAGTTGACTTACACGGCGTACAAACTTCGAGGAGTCTTTGGCCGCTATCATAGCATTAAACAGTTTGGTATGCTTACAGTTTTCGCTACTTTCTTTGTTGCGCAACACAAAGAGAGAAAACATTAGATTGTCCCAGATTTTTTTTTACCATTTCTTCAGTTTTTTAAACAGACAAAAAAGTTTTGGTTGGACCCCAAAAGCGTTGATTTTTTTGTTTTCCCTTGTAGAAGTGAACTTTGAATCCTTTACAAAAACGCTACTTCTTTCCTTTGCTATTTATCTGACACCTGCCTGTCGACGTTTGCTCTAGATTTGCTCACATTCTTCTCTCACACAAACATGCCTTGCAGATGCTCTACGTACTTGCTCACATTTAGTCTCCGCAGTCGACAGCTTAAGTTTCATAGTCGTCGTCGTCCTAGCCTCTGCAGCAATTTTATCAGGTTCACAGTTTGTTTAACAACTTTAATAGCATGTTTGCTCCTTAAGCGCCCCTTTTGATCCATTTTTCACGATACTCTTTTTTTTTAATTTCTGCTGCCTTTTAACCTTTTTAAGCCTCGCCTCTATAGCTTGTCTCTTCCCCTTACTGTTTAATTTTTTTATATTTTTTTTTATATTGTAGGGTGTCATGTTCGACAAGCAATTTTACTTTGTTTTGTTTCTTGTTGGTTTTGTAGTCAATGATCGCATAATGACCTGCACGTTTTGCACATATATGCTTATACAAACATATACTTAACAACATATATGAACGTTTGTATATTTAACATACTCGCAACTTGTACTTTGTTTTGTTCATTTAAATTGCTCGTAAGTGTTCACTTTGGTCCTGCATTTGCGCATGTGGTGTCTTGTACTAAATAGTTTGTATGTGCCTTGTTACGCCCTTGAGCCTTTGAGTACATCTTTAAGCCGTCTCGCTTACCACTCAATTTTGTTATGTATTTACATAGTGTAATTTTATTAGTTTTTGCTCACACTTAATACATTTCGTAGACGCTAGCGTAAGCGGTCCCCCAGACGGCGCGCTCTGGTATGCTTGAAATTTTTATTTCGTTGCAAGTTGTCTTTGACTGTAGAGGTCAGCACTTATAGGTTTTTATATGCAATTCTTGAGGTTTGTCTACAAATTGCTCTCAAGTTCATGTGGGATTTTGTAAGTACTTAAGCGAAATTGTTTCGTAATGAGATTTAAGCATATAATGGAGGCATTGATGTGAACATGGTGAGATTTGTTAGTTTTAGAAGACAAACATTCTATATATAATAAAATTTAGCAGGAGGATTTTGTGTACATTATAGATATTAAGGTGGTTTTTACACAAATAATTTCTGCGATGATATGGCGGTAGAATTTATATTTTATAACAAAAAAAAAAAAAGAAAACAATTTTTAAAATTATAAGTATAAATAAAGCAACGAAAAAAAATTAAAAATAAATAATCATTTACTTGATTTTTGATAAAAAATAAATAAATAAAAACATTAAAAAATTAAATAATAAATTAAAACTAGCACAATGAAATAAATTAAAATACAAAAAAAAAATATAATAAAAATTACAATACAATAAAGAACTATAAAAAAAAAATTTAACAGAAATATTAAAAAATAGAATAAAATTAAATTAAAATACGAAAAAAAAAATTATTTAAATAAATCTAAATCAAGAAAGAAAAAACTTTAATAATTCCACAATTTGACACGACGCACTCTATTTTTCAACAAATACTCGTAGTTAATATTCCCACCCGTACCGAAATCATAAAAAAATTTGTTTGGAAGTATCCCTGTGGGGAAAACCTCTAGTTCTGAGCTGGTGCGCTTTTAGTGCTTTTTGAACCCCTGCTAAATCGCCTCCAATATTTTTTACATGTATCAACTGGCGAATTTAACATGGCGATGTCCTAGGCGGTGGAAATTGTCTCCCGCTTTTCGAACTAGTTAAAAATTCGGCAGTTAGGATGTAGTTTAGAATTAAAAAATAATATTTTGACTACACTCGTAGACTTTTTGCCAAATGACTGCCTACGGCCGACCCCGTTTTGAAAAACTTTGTCAAACTACTTTTGATGTTACCTTTCCCAGCAGTCGAACCTCGGACCTTCGGTTTGGTAGTCCAGCAACACTACCGCAACACCATTGCCGTTAGTTTATGCACGGCTAATAATTTGAACCTAAATTTAAAACCATTCTCTCATAATGTATATATATGTAACCTTTTCTCACACTTTTGTGGCGTGCGCCGTAGCTGAGTGGGTAGAGCACTCGACTCTGATCCGGGACGCGTCGCTTCGAATCCTACCAACTGATCCATTTTTTTTTTGTGATTTAAAATTGTAACCTTTCTTTAAAGAACGTTATAAAAACAAAACATTTTTCCAAATACGTATTAAATTTGATTAAATTTTAGTGATTACACAACTGCCGGTTTCGAACTAGTGAAAATCTAGTTACGATCTAACTAGTTCTTATTAGCCACTTCTTCTCTAGTTCTGAACCAGAAATTATTCTCACTAGCTACTGAATTCCCCACAGGGATCCCATGTAATTAAATATGTATTTGAGAGGCTTAGAGGCCATCTCAAAATATGCAGAAAATAAATTGAAAAAAAAGAATCAGAAAATAAAATTTAAAAATTTAGCTTTGAAAAAAAAAAAAAAAAAGAATAATTAAATTAAAAAAAAATGCTAAGCACAAATATTAAGCAAATTTGTATCACTTAAATTTTATTTTATTTACTTCATTTTTTTTCCACCTACCCAATAGGAATTAAGAAAAGTATATTTAAAAAAAAAAAAAAAAAAATTTTTTTTAGAAATTTTGCCTGTATGCCTTTTGGAATTAATTCAAATTTTCGCAAAGTCTTTCTAGATGTGCCACTTAAAGTTTGTAATCCATTTTAACGCTGTATACAGTCGTGTCAATACAAGTGGTCTCGAAATATTTTTATAGATACATATACAGTGAAATTGGAAAATTTGGAAGTCTGTACCTAATAGATACTAAGTAAAAATGCATAAGGGTAAGCTCATTAAAGCAACAGCAGCCAAAGAAACAGTTCTTTTAATTTCTGACTCTCTGAATGTATGGATATGAGTGTGTACCCGCATCACTAAGAACATTTTTATGGAAATGAATGTTTTCTTCACCAATGTATTGATGTAGGTCTATCTTGACAAATTACTTTCAGTTGCTACTGCATTGTTTTTATTGTGCGCATGTCGATACCTTCTAAGACAATATAATTCCTCTTTTCAGTACTTTTAAGCGTTTTTACACAATGCATACTCGGCTCACGATTCTCTGTTGTATTCAAGAATTCCGGAATTTCCTTCGCATTCTCTTCCATAATTTCTCCTACAATCTCTAACGCGAAAAATGCTTTTAACTTTCCATACTGCTTTCTACGCTTCACTGCATACTTTCAATATTTGTTTCTTATTGCAACAACGCACATGTTCAACAATAAAAAAAACATTAAAGAATAACCAGATTTATGTAAATTTTTCTAAGCATTTTTTTCATTGCTATATTTACATTTGTGCTTGTGTATGTCTTCCGCATCATTTTTATGCATTTTTTGCTGCATTTGTCACTTTCGCAGCCAAATTTATGTTCAAACAAGTTCGTCTTAATTAAACAGTGCTCTTTATGATGTTGAGTAGTTTAAATGAGCAAACATATTTTTGGTTTCTTATGAAAGTTTTAAGCATAGTTGCGTCGCATTACAAGCTTTACTAGCGTTTTAACCAATAAAGCACGTTTCCGCAGTTTATAGCTCAGAAAGTGCGTATTTTACGATTAAAAATTGTTTAACACCTATTGTTGTGGAATGCATTTTTCTACTGTAGAAAACTTTATAGTAAAAGCGTGCACATATGTACATGGATACATATGTATGTGGATTTATGTGGGCTCACGTACAACAAAGCGTGTACTCATAAAAGTAAAAGTACTTTAGTACTTGTTGGCAAGTGTACACATTTCTTAATAAAGAAAGTAAGTTCAGACTGTATTTCAAGTTTAAATATGATCTAACTGTTTAAATATATGTGGGTTCTAAAATTAATGTAGCCGTAGTTTTTGGTTTAATTCACATTTTTATTAATTCGAGTAGTTAGATCTAGTTAGTATTTTAAGATTATTTTGTTGAGTTCTTAAATTTAGATGTACTTAGTTTAATTATATTAGCACTTAGGGTTTTACGTTTTACGTGCGCGCGATATAGGTTTCAAACTAGAACTGTTCGTTATCGTCATTGGCGTCGACGCAGTCCTCTCGTTCGTTAAGTTGTTCGGTCAGGTGTTTATGCACGGTTGTATTTAGGAGTAGGGTTGTATTTAATTGTACCAATCCTACATTCGGCCATCCTGGCTAATCGTTCGACCCGAACGATGGTTCCCATTTTTTGAGGTACTCGGCAACAGTAGTGGTACGCCTTGGGCCCTCACTCTCGCCCACCTTCTCAACTTCATACCTATCATGAGATAGAACTTTTATAATTTTATATGGACCAAAATATTTGGGCCTCAATCTAAGACCGCTCCCGAACTGTGTGCGCTTAATGGCGACTAACTCATTTATTTTGTGCTTCAAAGGTTCTTTCCTTTTTGAATCAAAATTTCTTTTATTTTCTTTCTGTATTAGGGATATGTTATCTTTTGCTTGTTTGCGAATTTCTTCGCGTTCAGAGTCTAATTCAGCTACAGATGTCGTTTCAACTAATTCATTAAGATTTGGCAACCCTGTAACTCTCATTTCTAATCCGGTCAAGATTCTGAAAGGCGAAAGTTTTGTACTTCGCGTTGGTGTATTGTTAATAATCTGCTGAACTCTATCGACCTGCTTGTACCAGTTCCCCGGTGTTTCGGTACATAGCTTACACAACATAGGTACTACGATTCTGTGCATTCGCTCAACTTGGCCGTTGCCACGTGGGACACCAGTTGTGATGAGAAGATGCTGTATACCTTCATTTGCGCAGTATTCCTTGAAAGCATTGCTCGTGAAAGCCGCGCCCCTATCAGTAATAACGCGCCTGGGATTACCGAAAGTGGCTGCTTGTTTAGTAAGTCGGTCAACCACAGCGTCCGCACCGGTATTTTTCATGGGGTATAGCCACACAAACTTTGAAAAAGCATCTACTACTACAAGTATATAATTGTAAGCTTTCTTGGTTTGTTCCATTGGCCCAACATGATCTATATGGAGAGTGCTTAACGGCCTATCTTCTTTGTCAATAGGGTTTAAATGCCCTTCCTTCTTCCCTGCTTTGGCATCTGAAATAATGCATTCCACACAGCTTCTGACAATTTTAGCTACTTTGCAGTTTAGCTGTGGAATATAAAAAGATTTTTCAATAGCTTCTATGGTCTTCTTTACCGAGAAGTGTCCTTGTTTATGCCCTGTGCGAATTATTTCATCCTCCATTAGTGACGGTACTACAACAAGCTCTTTTGTGTGATCCTTATACAATAAGTCATGTTTAATATAAAAGTCTTCGTATGTTTCATTGGTCAATACTCTGCGGACAGCACGAATCCAATCGTCTTGCATCTGCGCTGATTTTAAACGATGGATCAGTGAATCCTCAAGCATTAAACAGACCACACGACTCAATGCGTCCACGTGGCGCATCTTTGTTCCACTTCTATGTACTATTTCGTAATCGTAGTCCTGCAACAACATGGCCCATCGGGATACTCTTAAAGGAACATCCGTCTTTTTCATTGTCATTGTGAATGCATTGCAGTCCGTTACTATCTTGAAATGCATCCCCATAAGGTACACCCTCCATTTCTTCAGGGCCTCGACTATAGCTAATACCTCCAGTTCGTAGGAGTGGTATTTCTCTTCTACTTCCTTTGTCTTTCGGCTCATATACTGGATAGGGTGTAATAGCAGATCTTCACTGTCTTTCTGCAGGAGCACAGCCCCGTATCCGTACATGGAAGCATCCGTATGCATCTCAGTTAAAGCCTTTGGGTTAAAGAGGCGTAGTACAGGAGCACTAGATAATGCTGACGTCAACTGTTGAAAAGCCGCACGCTGCTCTTCCCCAAAAATGTATGCCGCATCTTTCCTCAAGAGATCGGACAATGGTTTGGCGATCACTGCGTATCCCTCGATAAAGCGCCGGAAATATGAAGTGAGCCCTAAAAATCTCTGAAGAGATTTTTTGTCCGATGGCTTTGGGAAATTCCTAACAGCCTCCGTCTTCGACTCCGATGGTTTTATGGTGCCATTCTCTACAATGTACCCCAAAAAATTTACCTTCGACTTTAAAAATTGACATTTCTCCCATTTAATTTTTAAGTTATACTCAGCTGCTCTATTTAGCACAATTTTTAGCTTATCTAAACCCTGCTCGGTGGTATTGGAGGGGATAATAAGGTCATCCATGTAGGTCACCACGATGCCATCCTTTACTAACTCTCTGAACACGGCAGAAATATAACGCGTGAAAACTGCTGGGGAGTTGGAAATTCCGAAAGGAACGTACAAGAACTCATATTGACCTTGGTGGGTTACAAATGAGGTGTACTTCCTTGACTCTTCCTCGATCGGTACATGAAAGAACCCATTTCTTAAGTCTAGCGTGGTAAACACGCGTGCACCTTGTAACCTCTCTAAGACATCATCCATAAGTGGCATCGGAAAATTGTCTTTCATTATTTTCTCATTAAGACGACGGTAATCGCAGCATAACCTTTTAGTACCATCCTTCTTTGCCACTAAGACAATTGGTGATGAGTACTCTGAATAACTGGGTTGAATAATCCCTTCTTGTAACCACTCCGTGATTTGTTTGTCAACGATACCTTTATCAGCATATGACATTCTTCTAGGCCCTTGGGATACCGGAATATCATCTGTTACAAGAATTTTCATACAAATTGGAGACTCGTGTAATTTTTTAGGTGAATAAGTTTGGACAAGTTCCTTTAATTCCCTACCTAAATCTTCTTTAAGATGTGAAAAATCTGCCTTGGTTTCTTTCACCGACATTGACTCTGCGGACAAACATAAATCTCTAAACTCTGTGAGAAGCTCAAAAACTGCTGTAGGTGGTGGTGCTGGTTCTGATCCTATGGCTTTATTTTTAGCCTTGAATAAAACGTCGCTTTCTGATACGACTAAGTCAACTTGCTTTAGAACATTGTTGCCTATGATCGCCTGGTATCCAAGGTCACGCTCTCTTACTACATGGAAGGTAATGCTCAAGTCTATTCCATCCACCTTTAGCCTAATTTCAAAACTGCCGATTGTGGTTAGAATACTGTTCCCTATTCCCCTTAACTTACGAACACCTTTACTCAACGCAACTTCTCCTAACATCATTAAGACGCCGTAACGCATAAGACACAAGTCACAGCCTGTATCTAACAGTGCTGAAACCCTAAAGTTGTTTATTGACATATCTTTGAATATTACGCATCCAATTGACGAAGAACGTGTCCCTTCCATCATATTTACCCTAGCGTTTTCTTGTTTGACTTCCGGTTTGTTTTTTGGACACTCTGCGACTCGGTGCCCAGACTGGTTGCACCCAAAACATGTGGACTGTCGTTTCTTTTGACAATTATTGGCCAAATGACCTTGCTCGCCACACCTATAACACCGCTTTTCTTCATTTCCTTTATTTTTAACACTCTTGTCCTCCCGTTTATTCTGGTAGTAGCTAGAACTGGGTTGACGCCCAGAACGCACCTTTTCATAAATGGCCACTTGAGCCTTCAATTCCTGTACGGAGGAAGCTTGGTATAGGTTCGCCTTATTTGTTCTGGAGTCTGGGACTCCCTCAACAAAATACTCTATTAAACTTTTGTCATCTAGGTTTATGGGCCTACCTATTTCCATGAGACTATAAAGGTATTCACGGAAATCTTCATTCGGCCGCTTACGGCGATTTCTTAGAGCCCGATGTACCTCGATGGATGATACAACAATGCCAAATTCTTTTTTCAGGCTTTCTTTTAATGAGTGCCATGAAGATATACCACGCTGGCTACGAATAAACATTTTCGCAGCACCCTTTAATAGTTGTTTGCCGTAAATAAATTTTTGGAAATCCCCCCACTGAACTGCAGTAGCGTTAGCTTCCAAATCTTCCAGCCATTCTTCTACTGTTGGTTGCCCTACACCGGTAAAGCTTGTGAGGGAACCCTCAATATCACGTAAAGTGAAAGCTGGACGTCCGATACTCGCTGCCGGTAACACGCTACTCTCAAATGAGTCGCTGCCCCCGTCGGAACCATCATTCGCTCCGTTCGACAAACCAAAATGCTCGCAGAGTCTATCTTGTAACGCAGCTTTTAGTCCGTTTGTCGACAGATTCAAGCTCGTTAATTTCTCTTTCAGTTCGTTTACGGATAATGCAAAATCTCTTCTCTATTCATTTTTATCTATTTTAAATATGCATATATGCCTATGTGTATAGATATTTCAAATAAATAATATTTGAATGTAGTAATTAACGAAAAGCATGCGATTTCTTGACAACTTCCGTTTCTTTCTTTTTTCAATGACAATATCTCTTCTATATCAAAACATATTCTTATTAGATTTTATTATTTCATATAACGCTTGCTTTACTGCTTTTCTCTCAAGCGTACTTTTAACAATTAGATTTCTTAGAACGTATTTCGGTTTGTATACTACTCTAGCCTAAAAGTTAGTTTATGATGTTTGGACTTCATGTCTCTTTTCCTCTCTGCACGTAACTACATACCAACTACATACCTTACACCTGCATATTGTTAATTACAAAAAAAATCTACGCTCAAACGAAAATATCTCGCCTGTTTCCGCTCTCAGCTCCGACGGTCGAATTTCGTTCTGGTCCTGTCTTCTGCTAGTGCATCTGCTTTGCACTGTTGTAAAAGTTATAGTTGATTGCTTTCGTTTTATTTGTTATGGTTTTAATTTCGGATTCACTTGCACATACAAATGATCTGTGCTATTCTATTGTTCTTTCATATAGCGCGTCAACTCTGCGCTGTACTTTCAGTTTCAACTATCACTGGTGCATCTACTCTGCTTTTTTCATTTTATTAATGCCTAGCGCATCTACTCAGCGCCTATTGGAATATTTTCCTGTATTCACTCACACGTAGGTATATTCTATATTGCTGTTTTGAAATTAATCACCAGCGCGTCTACTCTGCGCCAGTTTTTGTTATGCTTGTTCGTTTCTTTGCAGAATTTTCACTACTCACAAGCGCATCTGCTCTGCACTTATTGAAATGGTACTCCTCTCTTTTGCCCACCAACACGTCTACACTGTGTTGTTCGAGAGAAATCAAAATTGAGTCACTGGCGCATCTACTCTGCGCTTATTGAAATCGCACTCCTCTCTTTTTCCCACCAACACGTCTACTCTGTGTTGTTCGGGATAAAACAAAATTGAGTATCTAACACATCTACTTTGGTTTTGTTTGGTTTTTTGTTTTTGAAAGACTAGCGCCTCTCTTTACGCTGCTTTCACTGGCTGCAACATAAGGGTTGGTACGTCTACGCTGGACTGCTCTTATTTACGAGCATAAAGCAAACGATTATTTAAATTTCCGAATTCCCGAGGCACTGATTTTCCTAACGGCATTTTAAAATGACGCCACCAAATATGCCGGGTTTGTACAGTTTTTGCAATGTGCAAAATGTACCTCTATGGCTATATAAACCACCACACAATTACGCACTATGAACTTTGAGAAGTTTCGTTTTATGCTTTAAGTTTTTGTGCACTGATTTTTTCATATTTTATTCGAATTTAACAAGTACATTTATCGCGCACACAATGAAAAGAAAATTTGTTATAATTTTGCCCGTTCCGCTTCTGGCACCATTTGTGGGTTCTAAAATTAATGTAGCCGTAGTTTTTGGTTTAATTCACATTTTTATTAATTCGAGTAGTTAGATCTAGTTAGTATTTTAAGATTATTTTGTTGAGTTCTTAAATTTAGATGTACTTAGTTTAATTATATTAGCACTTAGGGTTTTACGTTTTACGTGCGCGCGATATAGGTTTCAAACTAGAACTGTTCGTTATCGTCATTGGCGTCGACGCAGTCCTCTCGTTCGTTAAGTTGTTCGGTCAGGTGTTTATGCACGGTTGTATTTAGGAGTAGGGTTGTATTTAATTGTACCAATCCTACATATATAAGCTTTACTGCCCTACCTTAGTTGAATTATTTGTCAAGTATTGGTGGTTCGTGTCCTAAGTCTTTCAAAAAGTGGGCACCGACTTAGGACATAAAGAGATTATTTCAAAAGAACAAACTTTTGTAACAGAGCAACAATTCGCATAAAGAACATACTCTTTAGACAAGGCAAGGCACTGCCACTACAACAACAACAACTATACAAGATATGCCTAAGGAAATATCGCGATGTCCCCGTATGAAGGTTTTATTTATTTGAAACTCACTCTTGGACTTAATCTGTTTTCAGAGTAGAAACCCGAAAATACAGTTATGCAGCTCATATATTTCTTATATAAAATTAACGACATCAAGCGTTTTGAAGATTTGAAATTTGGAATTTTTGAGCCTAATTTTAATAAATTTTTTTTTTTAATATGAAACACGATTTCACAAAAATTTATTTTAGAATTTCAAAGCATTTTTTTAAAACCTTAAAAGTTGTTTATTGTTACACTAGAACTCGCTAGGCTACGAAAGTGTGTTTTCGGTTTTTTGATTTAAATATTTCAACAATTTTTCAAACGATTCCAAATTATTTAACAATTTCCAAGATTTGCACAAAGTTTCAAGCGCAATAGCTATGAGAATAATATCTAAATTTAATTTATATATAAACGATTTTTAGTTTTAAAGTTTAATTCGCTTTAGTTTAGTTTAGTATTACAACAACTATATTTTTGTGCCAAGTTCGTGGCTTAAGTCTTTTGATTATGAAAAGCGAAGTTGGTGTCTTAAGTCTTTTGAATATGAAAAGCGAATTTCGTTATATTTTATCCAGTTATTCATGATTCAAAAAACTTTATCGGAATATACATATAAATTCAGTCTCTCTCTTTATGGCGCGATATACAAAAGGTATATCTTCATAAACCTCCTAAGAGATTTTTGCGCCAAGCTTCTCTTCCAATTTGTGGTGTGCCGATTTGAATTTTCTCTACAAATTGGTGGGACCTACAGTTTTTTGCCGACTCCGAACGGCATCTACAAAGGAGACGAATTTTTGCTGAGAAGCCTGTCATGGCAGAAATACAATCGGAGAGTTTGCCAAACCACTGCCGAGGGGCGACCTCGTTTTGAAAAACTTTTTTCAAATCACTTTTGATGTTACCTGTACCAGGGCTCGAACCATGGACCTTCGGTGTGGTAGGCCGGCAACACTACCTCCACACCACGGCGGCCGTGATAAATTCAGTCTACTCTTGCTCATAATGGCAATCAATGCTCAGTTGCGCCCAGGAAGTTTAAACTCTAGTATCAAGTGGCACGAAATTCAACAATTCCTGACAGCCAATGATGATTTTCCTGCAATTCCTTTATTCTAATATTTTAAACAAAAGACTTAAGAAACGAACTTTTTCATAGGCCTGACTTTTATCTTAAAACCAAAAAGGGAAAAGATTATTCACTATGCCAGCTCAGCGGTGCCTTTCGTTGCATGTAAGCTTCTCTATAAAATACCAAGCAATTATCATTGTTGCTATTCGAAATATAATTTGCGTTTTTAAAATCCCCAGCTAAAAACTGAAGGCTTAGACTCCAAATCACTATTTGAAACCCAACTACATAAACTGAGTGAAACGTTCTAAACTGCCACTTGTCTCAAAATGCTTGCGCAAACTTTAGGTGTTCTCAAACAGCACAAAAATGTCTGTTAAAAAATTAAAAAAAAAAAAGCTTTCAGGTGCAATGTCTTGCTTGTGAACTACTATGACATTGCGCCCCATATGACAAGTAAATATCTGTGAAACCTTAAGCACATGTTAAAGTACGCTTGTGTATTTGTATGTGCCTATGTAAAGCGCTACTAAAAAAATATAAATAAAGTCAGCGCCAAAATGGTCATTGACGCCACAGTGAAAATAAAACAAAAACTTTACAATACCATACAGCACCCAAGCGTTATGTATGAATGTGTGCATAATTTGCATAAAAATTTATATTTACACAAATTCACATGAACTCTGCTAAATATATAATAATAAAATATAATTTTACGGTTACTGTATCATGACAGCATAATATATATTAACACTCTTGTTATTACATCGTTATTTTTATTCAGTAGTTTTCGTGCGTTCCGGGTACTTAAGCTGCTAGTTGTGCTAGCTTCTACTTTTACTCATTCTTCTGCTGTTATAAACTTTTTATTTTTCGCTCTGCAGTGTCTTGTATACTTCTTCAGTGTTTCCACTGGCAGTCACCTTTTGCGCGTACTTAAGATACAAGCCACTCCCCTTTAACCTCTTGTCCCTTTCATTCATTTTTTTTGACATTCTTATTTGCTTTTCTTCTTTTGTTCGCTGTCTAATTTATGTTCATTGACTTCATATTTAGACATAATTTTATAAAGTGCCGCTCTAATGGCTAGAGTTTTTTTTTGCAAATGCTTCTTGCTATGCTTTAGCCTGCAGTCTTGGCTTATTTTTGCGACACAAGATAGGTGTAGATGTCAAGCTTTTATTATAATATATGGTAATATATTTTGCGCTAAACGGGAGCTTAGATGTAGCTGCAGCACTTCCATATGATTTTGACAGTCTTTTGAAATTTAAGTAAAAGAAAAAGTGTAAAGTAGTCCATTCGGAGTCGACGTATAGCTTCTACCAGCTTTCAGAGATGAATAAAAATAATACTCCTCAAATCGATATTAAGCTATTGGAAGACATATCGCACCAAATTCTATTATTTATATCAAAAGATGTATTTTAATGCCTAGCGTGCGTTAAGCTTTAATCGGATATTTCTTAAACTAATTTCCGCTTATAAAAAAGCATAAACGAGAAAAGAACCGTTTCCCTCCTATAGAAGTTAAAGCTTTAATAATTAATTGCATTTTTTCAATAGCTAGGAAATATCTTAAATCAAGTACTTTTTGTTAATTTTTATAAACCATAGCTACTAAGTAAACAGTAAAAATAAATTTTACGACAGCTGGCAACCCTTTTTTATTCTTGGTTTTTATATGTAGCAAAAGTAAATTTTTGCACAGGTGGTAATCCTCTTTATAAATATTTTATGTATGTATATTTTATGTTCAACTACAGGCAAGCACCTGTAATATAACCCACAAAGTTCAAATATAAACACAAATAACAGCGCAAAAAAAATTTAAAAGCTGGCAACCCTGTTCATGAATATCATACATCTAAAATTTATTGTCTATTTGCTACCAAAAATAAAACCAAAATGAAAAAATCAGTAACCTCGCTCAAGCCGCAATGGACTTAAAAATGTTGTAAATAATACAATGATACACATTTTGGAACAGGTGGCAACACTTTCTATAGAAGTTTTATAATATCTTACTTATATAAGCGCTTCCCTATGGCACCTAAAATTTAATAATCAAAGAAACTTTAAATGGAGATGTCGGTGATGGCAACATCATCGTGAGTTCAATGGTATTTTCTGAACTCAAAAATTCCCAATGCGCTTGACAAAGTTTTTACTTCAAAAAATACGAAGTTTCACTTCAAATTAAAGAATATCAATCTTTTTCACACATTACCAAGTATTCACATATTTTTAAAACTTATGTTAACTTCCATGCGCCACGCTGCCTTCTTAATCTCTTAAGCTTGCCAGCTGCTTTTAAAAAATATTCCTTAGAATTTTAGCAGCTACATCATTAATTAGCAAACCACACCCATATTTGTGTAAAATATGTGCGATAAATACAAAAAAGTGTCCACAATTCTAGCAAAAAATAACTGAGAAAGTTATTTACAGCTCAACAAAGAGCACCGAAAACTTGAATATAGGTCAGCACACCTGCGCGCTGTTGACTCATGATTCAAAAAACTTTTAGCGAAACAGAGAAAGTTAATCTCTGTTTTGAAACGAGAACAATAAAATATAGATGTGAGTAGGCATGTAAATTGTAAGAGGTAAAATATCGAAGAATAAAATATCTAAGAAGTTATTTGGCATTTAATAATCTGGAATCTTGTGTTGGAGTTCAATTTTAAAACTGTAAAGCTAATCTAGTTTACTATTAATTGGTTGTGCTTTTTTCGAAAATACAAGGTGGCGCAAAAGTAAGCTTCCGATGTTCAGCGTATCGGTTGTGGCACGTGCAGTGTATGCACATGTTTTCCAATCCCAATTCATCAAGTTGCTCTGTAGCGCTCACCATTCACAGTAACCGTTTGGCCCCGACCGATTATTGGTCAAATAAATAGTCAGCAATATTCCGCGTTCTGGAGCAGTGTAGCGTAACATTGTTTATTAACGTGTATTTCGCATGTGTTTACTACACAAATGTCAAAACAGAACTGACTTTAGGGGCCAATCGCAAAATTTATAGCATTTTCTGATAAGAGGATTACTTTTGCGCCACCCGTTATAAATTGAAAGACTTAAGAAACGAACTTCTTCAAAGCATTTTTGTCTAAAAATTAAATAAAGCGAACCAATTACAAATTTTGTCGAATGAATTAAATACAGCAAACCAGTGAAAATTTATTAAATCGCATTCTGGCTTACTATATTTAATAATTTTTTTCCACAATACAAATTGAAAGATTTAAGAAACGAACTTTTTTGAGATATTTTTTCTAATATTTTAAATAGTGCAAACCAATTTCAAAATATTAAGGACTAAATTTATATAGCAAGAAAGATGCTATGCTACTTTGACGGTGAACCGAGAATAAATGCACTTTCTCAATAATCAAATTTGAAATTCTTAAGAAACGGTCATTATTTCAGAGTTTTGTTTAGAAAATCTGGATTGAAAGACGAATTTTTTTAGAGGAATTTTCGTCTAGAAAATGAAATGAAGCAAACTAAATTATATACATAAAAGCTTGCTTGCTCCTTCACTGCTTATTTTAAACTTTTAAGACTTTAGAAACGAACCTTTACACAGACAATTTTTTACAAAAACAATTTTTTTTTTTCAATAATCAAAATTGTAAGATTGAAAAATTCAGGATTTTTTTTAATATATTTTTTTTTAATAATTTAAATAAAACAAAAAAATTTTAAAATATTAAGGACTGCATAGACTGAACAAGAAAGATACTATGCTGCCTTGGCGGTGAACCGAGAGTAAATGAACTTGTTGAATAATCAAATTTAAAAGGGTAAAGAAGCGAACATTATAACGAAGTTCTTTAGAAAATCTCAACTGCTAGACATGCTTTTTCAGAGGCTTTTTTGTCTAGACAAGAAAAAAAACAAAAAAAGGGGTCGTTTCTTAAGTCATTCTTTTTCAAATTACGAAAAAAGTTTTAAATACATAGTGAACGAGCAAGCTTAAAGCATGCAAGATTTAAGTATCTCTCTCTCTATGGCGCGATATACAACAGGTATATCATCATAAACCTCCTAAGAGATTTTTGCGCCAAGCTTCTCTTCCAATTTGTGGTGTGCCGATTTGAATTTTCCCTACAAATTGGTGGGACCTACAGTTTTTTGCCGACTCCGAACGGCATCTACAAAGGAGACGAATTTTTGCTGAGAAGCCTGTCATGGCAGAAATACACTCGGAGAGTTTGCCAAACCACTGCCGAGGGGCGACCCCGTTTTGAAAAACTTTTTTTCAAAAATTACTTTTGATGTTACCTGTACCAGGGCTCGAACCATGGACCTTCGATGTGGTAGGCCGGCAACACTACCTTCACACCACGGCGGCCGCCAAAGATTTAAGTATACTCGTTCACTATTTCTTGAAAATTTTTTCCCAAAAAATAAAAAACCTTTTTAAAATGACATTTCCATACAAAATTTTAATTATAAGAACTTTAGAAACCTTTTTTGTTTCTTTTTAATGAATATGGGGGTTAACTTTTTACTTTTGCATAGGCATATTTGTTTTATAAATTATATAAACTTTAAAATATATTAAGTACTGCACTGGTCAAGCATGTAAAGGACTCTGCTAGGTGTTGATCTGAGAGTATTGCGTCATATCATTGTAACTCATTGAACTTTACCATTAGAACTATGCTGAGAATATTACTTGGAGTGCAGTGTACTAACGAGCGAAAACCACACCCACTTTTAATGCACATAGGAATTACTGAAATTTACAAATGCGCGTGTTGTCATCAAGCTAAAACACAATATTTATTACATTCTTTGCATTTCTTTAGCATTTACGCTCATCCCTTTGCTAATCGTTCAGCTAGTAGCATAAACCCATTATTATGACTAAAGATGGCTTTCAACACCAACAATATTCTACCATCAACGCCAATTAGTGTCTTGAGAAATTAGTTTCCATATCCTTGCAGCTAAATGTGTGCATGAAAAATGTATTTGGGTGCTCGTGTTCTTAATAATTTACGCCCATTTACAATGCTCTTCACGCACTTTGTTGCTATAATTGCGCGCTTGGTGGTCGGCGACGTGCAATCCGCTTTATTAAAGATTTACTGCCGCTTTACCACGTACCGTTTTTGTAATATTTTGTTTTTGTACTCTCTTCTTTACATTCAATAACGCTTTTACTACTAATGAGTAACCATCTGGTTGTTGTATGTATGGCCTTGACTGTTGGTAGAGATGTGCACACAACAGTCAATAGGTGGCAGTTGTTTGTGAAAAATATTTAGAAAATAGTGTTGTTGTTACTGTTGTTTGCGTATCTTCTTTTTTGTTATTGCGTTCAATAAAATCAATCAAATTTTCCCAGACAAACTGCACAACACAGCAGCAACTGTAATTACCTAATGTGGCGGTTGGGGCCGTAAACGTTTTATAGCTGTATTCCGTTTGCGTTTTGCACTAACCAAGCTTTGCTGTAGGTAAAGTAGGGCTGTGAAAATTTAATTTATTTTACAGTCATGTATAGGGAGGTTCCACGCTCAGTTGAGCTGAGCATCGGTTGATTTTGTTTTTGTTTCGCCCCACAACTGATTTGTAACTTGGTGTGCATTTGTTTTGTATTTTTTTTTCTGCTTCTTTCATTTTAAGTTATGAATATTTGCTTTGACTTGCTGCACCAACTAGCCGCCCCTAATAACAGTTTAGTTCAACTAACTGCCAAGGATTAATGATTTTCGTGTAGTAATTAAAGTCGCTTACATGTTCAACTTTTGCATGCCTGTGCGTATGTGGTTTGGTTTTCATGCGTCACGATTGTCGTATTCACTAGCTATTGAGACGCTTGAGCTTTAAAGCGCCAGCTGTGGAAGCTGCACATGTAAAACATATCTTGTCAGGTGGGCTCTCTTTGTTTCGCAGTTTTTTTTTTGGTTGCTTGAGCTTGGTGTTTTTTTATTTTTGCGAATTTAATTATTAAAGATAAAACCTTTACCATTTAAAATCCTACTATCACATTTACCTTCTATCTATACGCACGCCAGTGCTTTGAAAACTTCTCCGACAGTACGTTTTGTATTCTAGTAATTAATGAGCTAACAAATAAGCACTATCTTTTAAAACATTTTGCATTTTAAAGCTAGTTCACAAAAATAAAAGAAAAAACAAAGCAAAACTTAAGTACAGCAAAGAAAAGCTACGAAATAAACCAAAATACAAAAATTACTGATTTCTACCTTCCTCAACCTATCGCATAAGCTAGGGAGAAGTAAAAATCAGGGCTTCTTGAAGCACCCAGAAACCCCAAAAAAATTACTAGGGATAATAGAAAAGCAATGCTATAGTAATGAGGCGGCTCACGGAGTATTCGAGAAAAAGGTTCTTCGAAAGATTTGTGGAACTCTACTCGTTGGCGACGGCGAGTAGCGAAGAAGATTTAATGATGAGCTGTATGAGCTTTAAGCAGACGCCGACATAGTTCAGCGAATTAAAACACAGCGGTTTCGCTGGCTAGGCCACGTTGTGCGAATGATGGAAAATGCTCCAGCCCAGAAAATATTCTTATCGGCACCCTCCGGTATAAGCAGGGGAAGAGCGAGACCACCACTCCGATGGACGGACCAAGTGGAGACTGATTTGCGATCCCGCGGTGTTTCCAATTGGCGCTAGTTGGCGCAACGAAGAAACGACTATGTAGGTTAAAATCGCCCGGGTGGTTAGATCACCATTTAAAGAAAGAAGAAGGCTATAGTTCAACCTTTACAGTTCTTATCACAACTAACTAAGAGAAAAGAATTGGTCTAGACAGGTTTCCTTAGCTCACAAGAATACCTGATTTTCAAACTACTGAAATTTCTGATTTCTACCTACCACAACTTATGGCTTAAAGCAGGAATACATGTATAATAGATACATTCATACTGACTTCACTTGCCCCGGTACCTACAAGAATTACAAGAGAAAATCTAATGGAGTTATAATTTGCAGAACAGCAAGGCTGTAGGTTAACCTATACAGTTTTTATCACTACTAACAAAGAGGGATGAATTGGTCTACATCCGCTTCTTTCAGACCTGTTAAATAATAATTACTAATCGTAATGATTACCGATTCAAATTATTATTTTCTTAACTATCCATTTAATGATCGATTACTTTTAATTTGTAATGATTGTTTTCCAATTAATTAAAAAAAAAAATTTAAAAAAAAGTTATGATTTCTTACGATTATTAAAAAATCAAAAATAAACAACAAAAAAATTGTTTTGATTACTTTTGATTTTTTTTTTTTTTTTGATTAAACTTGATTTTTTTTCAGTATTGTTGTAGAAGCACATAAATATTCACATCAACAATCCTAAAAAAAAAATCAGAAATAATAAAAAAAAAAAATTAAAATAAAAAAAAAATAAATAAAATCAGAAATAATCAAAAAAAATCAAATCAAATCAAACTTTTTTCTGATTATTTTGGTTTTTTGTAATCGTTATTAATTAATAATTGCCTTTTCTTGAAACCAATTAAAATAATCATTGCCATTAAAATAAGCCGTCAAATTACTAACTACTAATCAAATTTAGCAGGTCTGGCTCCTTTAGATTCCCTGATTTTCATAAAAAATAGTGAAAAAGCGATTAAGCGCTCACTTATGAAAATTTGGCTTGGTTTTGATTTCGCGGCACTACAATAATCTTTCCATTTCCATCGGTCTGTATACATTGCCCATTGTATCTATGATTTGTAGGTACCGGAGCAGGTAATGTGTGATGACGAAAATTCGCTAAAAAGTACAACATTATACTTATTAGTTTGATCAAGTGAATCAAATATTCAGCAAACAAAAAAATCGAAGTTTGACTTGTTATTGGTTTTTTTTTGTTTTATTTAATATTAGTTTCATTTAAATTGAATAAGCGAATTTTTTGCGAAAACAAAGTTTTTGTATCCTTTTAAGCAAAAAAATTATCTAATTTCGTACGCAATCACAGATATTCAAGATCTCATTATAACATGGGCCAGTATTTAGCAATATAATTGGCGTTAGAGCGACCTTTAAATGATTTGCAAAATATTTGCTTATACCTAAAACAGTTTTTAATTAAGTTTTACACCACTTTTCTAATTAAAAATTGCGTGATCAATTGCTATGCTTCATTAAACAAGCTAATATAGTACCCAAGTAATACCAAAATATAAATTTATTGACTGAAAAAACGCCCAATACACGTGTAGATGTTCTTGGGTGCGTACGACAATAGGCATATGAGTTCAATGCACTTCACTTCTAAACGGTTCAAAGAAACAGAATAGCAACCACTTTTTTGTCCACACTCTCATTAGCGCTAGTTAAGGCGAATGTGTGCTGCTTTAATAGTTTAACTCTCAGCCCACAGCGTGTACTTATGTATTAGCCTGCAAGTAGCACTGGATACATACTCTCATGCATATGTATGTTTAACTGCTTATAAGATCTCCAAACAACAACAACAACCACAACACGAACTTTAGAAAATCTAAATACCGCAACATTGCATGACCAAAGACCGCCTCCTCTTTTGTTGAGGCGCTTAAAAACCAATTTGCGGCAGCAATCAATCATTAATTGAACGATATTTAAGAAAAAAGCCGGCTATTGTGCTGCTTAGAATATTTAGGCATATGCGTTTAAGAATGTTGAAAGCTAAAACATAAAACCATATATTAGCTAATGTGTACGCAGTGAAAACAAGGAAACGAGTTTAGTAGCATGCACTTGGCGCATTCAGTGAATATGCCGACAGCAAGTTCGTTTCTTAAGTCTTTTTTTTTGAAGTTTGTTCAGGTGCTTAGTTATGGAAATCTGTTGTTAGGTTAAAAGTGCATGCCAATTAAATCAGAAGATGGAAAGCTCTAAGGTATAGAAAGCGTACTGGGTTACATTGGCCAACAAAGTTAAAGCAAGTGGAAAAAAAAAATAAATTTAAAAATAAAATAAAATTTACGTATATGCAAAATTATTTCCAAATAGGTGGTACAGTTTTCTACGCAACCACATGAATATGGAAAAATTCTAAAAACTTTTGATTTCGATTCTATTGCCTCAATAAGGATCCCTCCCATAAATTTTTCCCTTACAATTTGATTATGTAAAGACACTTGAATAACCAAGAAAAAAGTAGTTAGTACTAAGAATAAGTAGATGGCGCCACGCCCATTTTCCTAGTCTTGCAAAAGTTATGTATAGTATGACAAAGTCAATTTAGCTACCAAATTGTACGATTTTACATATCCTAGTCACTAAGTTAACCCACCTCTCCTATCTATATAAAATTAAAACAAAAATTTTCGTAAGAGCAAAATAGCCAATCTAGTAGGCCGATTTCTCTAATTGAAATTTTGAAATGACAGATTCATGCCATACAAGGATATAGGTGTGGTTAAATGTATATATTTCGATGCTATTTATACAAAACTAAAATTCGAACTTTTGTAAGAGCAAAATGGCCAATCTACTGGACCGATTCAGCTAATTCAAATTTTAGAGTTACTCATTAGTGTCACGCAAGGACATAGGGGTACTAGTTTTATACGTTTTTCTAAATTAAATTCATCGGAATTAGGGGAGGGATATAATTAGATTTTCATAATTTCCAATGACCGCCTTCCTTGGGCGGAAAGTAAGCTGTCCAATAACGCGACGGAGAGAAGAACTTCCATTGTCCAGTGATTTCCGCTATTCAATATATATATATCTGTTTTAGATCTATACCTGTATGATGCCAAAAATTATAAAACCCTGTCTGATAGTAAAGTTTGGTATAAAAATTCAATAAAATGTATTAAAATTGCTGACAACACATTTGCAACATATCAGATTTTGCTGCAGAAGCGGTGATATGCCACGCACACAGACTGTCTATCAAATATATATACGAGTATATAAACGCTTTTGATGGCATTTGATGCGATAACGCTTAGCGCATCAAAGTAAAAAAGTAAAAAAATATAAAAATTCCCAAAAACTCATATTCACCATGCTTTATAAACTCTCTGCATGCTATATGCCAACACTTTAGTTTGTTCTTTTTCTTCCTTTTCCTCCTTTTACTCCTTAGGCTTCCACTATGCTTTTTTTTTTTTTGTTGCTCACGCTGTTTGTTTGCTATTATTATCGCCCTACATGTTTTTGCTTATCTGCTTGAGATTGCTTAGAAGTCTGATAGTAGGTAGTCCCTTTGCGTGCATATACCCTGTACATATGTATAGATAGATATGAGTACCAAATTACAATTATGACTGCAAGGTATAGTAACGCCATAACATGCCACAAACTTCACATGTATCATAAGAAAATATAACAACAACAACAACACCAATTATAGCAACATCATTGATAGTGTGGCAAAGTTGTTGGTAACGTCGTCAGTCGTCTAGGTGGCGGCAGTAGCAATTTGATCAAACACGATTTTCTTTCGCTATATTGCACTATGATTTTCAAGATCCGCACACACACGCGCATACAAAGACGCATGCACGCATATCGCAATTGCAGCATTAATATTATGGTAGCCAGTATTACAGATAGCTGCACTAATGTGAGAAACACGCAATGGCAAGTGATGTGGGGAGCCAAGCGCGAAAGTGGCAGGCAGGCTGACAATAGCTGGTGGCAACGGATTTTGTGTTTTATGTGCGAAAAAAGTGAGCTGTTAGGATTTTTTTTTAACTCTTTGAAGTGCTAAAGGGAGCTGCTCAAAATTCGCTTAGAATACGACAGAAATAACACTTTTACTTAGAAGCATATTACAACAACGTTAGCTGCATACATTTTTACTCTATGTCATAGAATAGAAGTTGTTTTCTTAGTGTTGCCACCAAATTTCATATGCGCACATAAATTCATGCTGTATTTTAATTTATCCTCAAAACAACCTTCATCACAAAACGCCCATAACTAATATGGCTATCAAAATGTATAATTTTTACTGCTTCAAATTGTGTGGCGGCAGCTTGAACTTCAATCTTTTTTATTGCTTATAAATTTCCAATTTGTATGGTTTGCTCAGCTTGCTTTTGATGGCTGCTGCAATAACAAAACAAAAGGTCGAAACAGTAGCAGTTATGGCGGCAGCTTTGTTATTCAGTTTGTGGTATCAGTGGGTGCTTGTGATGCTTTCCATGCTGGCACCGGTTTTAGTTTGCATACTTGCGAAATAACAGCAGCTTAGGTGCAAAAACTGTACGGTTTAGGTTGAGTGCACAGCGGGTGCTGAGTTTAAAAGAGGTCTGAAAATATTAGTTAAAGTATTTAAGTACATTGTAGAGCTTCTAAGACTATTCTTTGCTTGTTGCAATTCTTCTATGCATAACTACTTTTGCATAAAACTCATCAACTCGATTTGTTACCGGAAACAATGAACTAAAAAAACATTGGAAGCTATTTTATATCACGGATTTTACGCAAAAAAACCGACAGGTGCGGCTTTGGTCTGATTACGAAAATGAGTAGTAAAGTCCTCGCTCGACGAACAAAGATCACGCTCTATCAGTCGGTCATTATACTTGCCCTGATCTACCCCTCGGAATCATGAGCAGTGCCGGAAGAAGATGACCCTTTGAGTATTAAAAAAAAAAATTTCTCGGTACATTAATAGTCCTTCCGTGATAGTTGCATTCAATTTATATTCACCAGTTTTTGAATTATACGCGCCCAAACATACAGATAGATAGATGAACAAAAATTCTAAAAGTGTTGCTTTGGTTCTATTGGAAAATTTCTTGAATACCTACAATTTACAGTAAACTGAGTCGATTTATTAACCGATATCGCGCCATCGATTTTTCGATAGGTTTTGGGCTCAGGAAAAAAACTTCCACTACGTATACCCAAAAAAAAATACTTTTCGAGCCTGCGAAATTTAGTTTTTTTGACTTTCTCGACTTTGATTTTTAAGGATTTTTCATGACCTACTAAAAAAATTTTCATTTGATTTTAAAATTTTCATGTATACCCTGTCCGACCAAAAAATGCCCGCTAAAAACGTTAGCGATAACAGTTTTTTGAAAAAAAAAAAATATTTTTTGGGTTTTGGGGAGTGTTTTTGTCAAAAAATTAACCCTTTCACCATTTTTTTAAGGGGTTTTTCAGCATACATGCAAAAATGTTTTCGGTGAAAACGAATTTGTCTCATATTTCCTGTCCCATTTAAAATTATGCGGTAAAAACGTAGGCAATAACGGTTTTTTGAAAAAAAAATTTATTCTCTGGTTTTGGAAAAGTCAATTTTTTGATCAAAACACTCGCCAAAACCCAAAAAATATATATTTTTTTCAAATAACTGTTATCGCCAACGTTTTTAGCGGAAATTTTTGGGTCGGAATGGGGATACATGAAAATTTTGAAATCAAACTAAAATTTTGTTGGTAATCCATGAAAAAAACCTTAAAAATCAAAGTCGAAAAAAAGCCAAAAAAATTTAGTTTCGCAGGCTCGAAAATTTTTTTTTTGGGTATACGTAGTGGAACTTTTTTTCTTGAGCCCAAAAGCTAACGAAAAATCGATGGCGCGATATCGGTTAAGTTTCGTCCATACAAATCGACCCACCCTAATGTACAGGCATCGACCATTTACAGTTTTATTATATCAAGCGATATCACCTCTTCCCTTTCGAATATTCTTAAAACCCCTTGTAGCAAAGGAGATAAAGACTTAAAATCGTTATGGTTTTTTTTTTCTTAGCGAAGATGATAGTTATCGAGCGGGTTTCGGCAGATCGTTAAGTTGCTATAATATTCGAACTTGACTCGTTGTTTAACAGGATTAAACCATCAAAAAGGCATGTGGATACAAACCTTAAACAGGGTGTTATTGTAAAAACTCCTGTGGTAAGGCGTGCTTCAAACAAATTATAAAATATAGCGTTTTTGCAAAAAGCAAAATAAATAGGTGGTTTTTTTCGAAACTATTTTGAAATATGATATAACCATATTGTTGTTGTATGTTATTTAATAAAACTTTGTTCCTTTATTTAATTGAATTTAATTTGATTTTATTTTATTTTGCTTTATTTTATTTTAATTTAATTTAATTAAATTTATTTTATTTTATTTTATTTTATTTTATTTTATTTTATTCTGTTTTATTTTTTTTTATTTTATTTTTTTTTTTTTTATTTAAGTGTTCCATTTTATTTTTCTCATTCTTTTAATTTTTATTCTGCATAATATTATTTTATTTATTTATTTTTTTTTTTAATTTTGTGTTATATCTATTATTTTATCATTGTATGTATTTTATTTCATTTCATTTGATCATTTTATTTGATTTTTTTGAATTTTATTTGCCTTTATTTACATTTTTTTTTCATTATATTTTATTTGCTTTTATTTTATTTGCTTTAATTTTATTTCACTTTATATTTTTTTTATAATTTTTTGTTTTATTAAATTTTTTTTTATTTAAATGTTTCATTTTATTTTAGGTTCTTATATTTTATTTCATATTACTTTACTTTTCTCATTCGCTTAGATTTTATTCTGTTCTATTTATAATATTATTTAATTTTTTATACCTTTCATGAACATGAAATGGATTATAACTTTGGTCCGATGTTTGTAAGTATGAGAAGAAGAAGAGATAGACCCACCAATAAGTATAGTCATGTAAGTCTGTCCTTCCGTCCGTCTGTCTGTTTGAACGCAAACTATTTTCTCAGTTTTAGAGATATCTCGATGAAATTTGGTAAGAGACAGCTATTTTATAAAGCATTAATCATTTGGCGGGACCGGCATGATCAGAACAATGCAACACAATCGATTTTTGCGATAAACGTGTTTTGGCCTATAACTGTTGCAATTAAAAAGCTAGGAACGTAAAATGTTGCAGTTTTAGTACATATTATATATGTAGAACTCGAAGTTCAGATGACATCAAAACCAGCGTATTGTTAGCTGAATGGTTAGCAATGCGTGCCAAAATTTCTATGATGAAGAAGCTTAGCAGCTTCCGAAATGGATCTATTAGAAAAGCTATGGCAGGTGTCTCTAAACATTTTTCCTACGCTATTCAATCAAAAAACTTTTAATAATTAATAAAAAATAATTATTAAAAAAAAAAAATAAAAACAATAATAATTTTCATAAAAATTCAAAAAGTGAAAAATTATTATTCTTGACCTTGAGCTCGATTCATGAATACTTAAAAATGTACAGGCCGTAAATCAACAAAAATTATGGGTATGGAAAAGCATTATATTATTTTATTTTGTTTAATATTGCTTTGTGTTATTTCATTTTATTTAATTTTAATTTATTTTGTTTAATTTTATGTTATTTTATTTTACTTTATTTTGTTTTAATTTATTTTATTTTATTTTATTTTATGATATATTTTCAATTATTCTATATCATTTTATTTTCTTTATCAGTTAATTTAATTTTGTCTTATTTAATTTTCTTTTTATTTTTGTACTTTTATGCTATTTGATTTTTTTTTAGCTTTAGCTCGTTGCATTTCTTTTTCCTCTAATAACAACTTTTTTTCTGGAATTTGCTCTTGCTACAAGGTTTTTCAATTTAGTTTATGATCACTTTAATTCTTTCCACCTATTAAATTTAAAGTGTTATTAGCATAATTTTATTAAGGCATTCATTTATAATTTTTTTTTTTTTGCAATGCACGCAGTTGTTTCAACTTCGTTCCCTAATTAGAAGACGATTTTGAGAGGGCCACCCTGAGAACTTTTCATATCTTCCAATTTCCTGGTATAATCTAGTTTACGATTGACTTCCAAGCAATGAAAAACCTCGCAAATCATAAAACAGCTATAAAAAATTTATTATTAAGTGGTATATCTGCCCAATTATTCTCTTATACATTTCATATTCTCTTATACATTTCAACCGGCCGCCGTGGTGTGAAGGTAGTGTTGCCGGCCTACCACACCGAAGGTCCATGGTTCGAGCCCTGGTACAGGTAACATCAAAAGTGATTTGAAAAAAGTTTTTCAAAACGGGGTCGCCCCTCGGCAGTGGTTTGGCAAACTCTCCGAGTGTATTTCTGCCATGACAGGCTTCTCAGCAAAAATTCGTCTCCTTTGTAGATGCCGTTCGGAGTCGGCAAAAAACTGTAGGTCCCACCAATTTGTATGGAAAAATTCAAATCGGCACACCACAAATTGGAAGAGAAGCTTGGCGCAAAAAATCTCTCTTAGGAGGTTTATGATGATATACCTGTTGTATATCGCGCCATAGAGAGATTTCAACCAAAACGTAGTATTTCCAAACTGCACTTACCTAATACACTCCGCCTTGACTCAAATTTGTATATTTCCAGCAGGTGCACAATTTTCTACAGAAAAATGTTAATTGTCGGTTAAAATATGTTTTTCCTTTTTTACTTAGAACGAGTATTTCACTATTTGTTTTCCGCAAAATTCACAAGTTCTTCAAACAAATTTTTTTATTGAGTTTCACTAAGCGCTCGCTTCACAAGGATTATACATTTAAGTGCAAGGAAGATAAGCTATTCAAGCGTTTGCACCTTTTCAAAACTTTTTTCAATACTGAGTTTTCTTTTAGAATTTTTTGTTAAAGAGCACTAGCACCGCGTCGAGTTTTATGTTAGAAATTACTTTCATATATAATTTTATTGATTGAATTTTCAATTTTGTTTCTGCTATTTTATTAAGTTTTCTTTTTCATACCCATTAAAAGTAAAATAACTGTTCAGAGAACACACAACACAGCACCAATTTGCTTGTAAATGTGTTGTGCAAAAATCGTACTTGACCGTTGTAAGGTCGCCGAAGAACTAAAGTCTTTTGCCAAGGTAATATGTTGTTATATAAGTTAGAAGACTTCTTTTACAAGACTCGATCAAACCAAATATTTTTCATGTATGTGTGTGGTGCATTAGTGTGAGGAAGATGTCAGGGAAAACCCATTTCTTCGGTGCTCAAATGTACAAGAAGTGTTGAGTGCGCACTGCAAACTACTATGCTCGTGGCACACAGAAAGTCTACAAAACAAGCATGTTGCTATGAGAGTGTGCGTGTATGCAAGTCTTGCTCGTTGCCGTGGAGTGTGGAAATGTGAATTTAATGGGAACTCATTGCTGATGGAGCTGGTGAAACTCGCCAAAGTAAACTTCAGAGACAGCTATTGTAACAGCGGAGAAAAGAATATGAGGAGGAAGAATGCATTTTCTCTTGATTATTATTTGTGCTAACAGCATGATTATGTTGGTTCTGATAATGTTGCAAGAGATTATTAGTCCGGTAATCATGCGAAGCTTAATTATGAACTCTAATGTTGTGAGCTAAATGGAGTTGTCTTAATGAGATATGGCAGGCTGCTAGAAAGAAGTTTGAAAAATTTTTATTTATTTTTTTTCATTTTAAAAATTATGCATAATAAATCTGCATAGTTATTGAAAGCTATTCTTTAAAATCATAGTTAGTCACATAATATTAGAATTTCCATACTTAAACAGCCTGATTTCATAGATTTATTAAATAAATTTTGAGGCAAGAAGGATTCTCCGCTATCTGTACTGGGTTGAATTACTTATTCGCAGGTCGAAATATTGCCATCTGTAGTAAACGTGATTCGACGGCAGATATAACTCCAGCGTCCTAGATGTACGTGCTTTACGAGGTCATAATATCGACTTGCACCATCATTTGGAGACGCACATTCCTCTTTTTAGTGAAAAACCATGCATAGTAGGATACAGACAGCTTCTAATATCTTCACTTGCCCTGGTCTGGTCTCAGACAGTAATCTTCGATCTGACTATATTCTAACGGAGAAGAAAGGGAGATGCTTATGTTAAAACAAAAAGCTAAGACGGAAAAGAGAAAGTGTGAAGAGCAAGTTCTCCCAAAAAAACTACTGCCAAGCATCTACTCTTATGCAAAAAATGGCCCGACGAGCACATGCCTCAAGGGTGGAGCTTGAGCTTAGTGTACTCAATCCACACAAAAGGCGATCCCAGAAATCGCACCAGCTATTTCCTGATCCGGATGTATTTGTCAGAATCGTGGAGAGTGCAGTAAGAAGATTTTTTGGACCATAGACCATTCGAAAAAAAGTTACTGGGACGGTTTATGGTCCTTTCGTGATGACATTTGAGTGTACCAAAAGAAAGGTTGACTTCATTAAACACAAAATGATTACATCATACACATATCACATCATTACAGTCGCTACATTTTGTCACAACATCACCTAAACACAAACATTTTAAGAGCAGAGTAACCTGAAAAGTCTGAATCTACTTAACAATTTTTAGCAGACTGTAAATGTTAATATCAAGCTCCGCTGAACAGATATAGAAAAAGCTTTAATACCATTGATTCCCTTGCCATTGACCAAAGAATGGCCTTCGATTAGAGCTGATGCTACACTCTGAAGAAAGATCAAAATATAAACAATGAGCCAGTGAGCAATATTTGTGCAAGAAAAGGTGCTCTGATAGAGTACCAAAAAATTTTCACATACCGGTCTTTTGATAAACAAAATAAAATAGTAACTTGTGTATGTATTCGTAAATTAACTCTCAAGTCTTACTACCACACACTTGGTACTCTCGCCTGACAAATAAAGTTTCATTACAACATATTTCAGTTTGATGTTCTCTAAACAAAGTTCGCCTGCAGTTGCTCACATTCCCATGAAGATCGCATCGAACTTCAAGTATGCTTGAACCACCTGTGCGTATGAACCCCCCAATCGCACACCAGCAACAAAAGTGTAGCACACACGTGTTTTAAGCTCTGTTTCTGCACATTCTCTTCCACCAGCATATTTTAATGATTTGTTTCTTGCTGTTGTAATTATTGCTAAACGCGTACATTGACCGCACTGCTAATTGTTGTTGGTAGTGTGATGATCATGAGAGCCGAGAGTGGATATAATTTTTTCTTCTCGAAATTATTTTCTTGGCTTGGCTCTCCCTTTCTTTCTTGCTATAATTTTATTTTAACGTTGGCCGCTCTCTTGACAGCTTTTGCCGGTTTTCGTTTTTGTTAATTTTGACGTCAGCTTTTCGCATTGCTTTGTCCATGAACATGAACTTTTATGGCTAAAGTAAATGCTAGCAAGCAGAGGAATGCAGGTTGACCTCAAACTTCTATTTGCTTTGCGTCTTGCTGCGGTTAACTTAGCAGAAATGGTGGCTGTTAAATTAACAGTTTACTCTTTTCTCAATGAAACTTACTCAATAAAAGGCGGAATAGTTTGTGAAATAAAATAAAATATAATAATAAAATAAGATAAAATAAAATAAAATGAATTAAAATAAAACAAGATAAAATAAAATAAAATAAATTAAAATATAATAAAATAAAATATAATAAACTTCTTGTTTTGCCGGCTCAAGTAAAATAAAGGTCGCTAACACACTTAATTTAAATATAATAAAATAAGATAAAAGAAAATAAAATTAAATAAGATAAAATAAAATAAAATACAATAAAAAAGGTAAAATAATGATATAGAAATGAAGTAAAATAAAAGAAACTGAAATAAAATACAATAAAAGAAAATAAAGCAAAATAAAATAAATAAAAAAAATAAAGTTTAAAATAATATAAAAATAAAAAAAATAAAAAGAAATAATCTAAAAAAAAAAAACAAATAAAATAAAATAAATTAAATAAATTAAATTAAATTAACATAAAATAAAATAAAATAAAAAAAATTTAATAAATTAAATTAATATAAACCTAAAAAAAATTTAAAAAATTAAATAAAAAATCAAATTTAATAAAATAAAGTAAAGTAAAGTAAAATAAAACAAAATAAAATAAAATAAAATAAAATAAAAGAAAATAAAATAAAAGAAAATAAAATGAAATAAAATAAAATAGAATTAAAAAAAAAATAAAAAAAATGAAATAAAATAAAATAAAATAAAATAAAATAAAATAAAAGAAAATAAAATAAAATAAAGTAAAATAAAATAAAATAAACTGAGATCAAATAAAATAAAATAAAATAAAATAAAATAAAATAAAATAAAATAAAATAAAATAAAATAAAATAAAATAAACTAAAATAAAATAAAATAAAATAAAATGGAATAAAAGAAAATAAAATAAAATAAAATAAAGCAAAACATAATAAAATAAAATAAAATAAAATAAAATAAAGCAAAACATAATAAAACAAAATAAAATAAAATAAAATAAAATAAAATAAAATACAATAAAATAAAATAATTCAAAGTAAAATAAAATATAGCAAAATAAAGTAAAATAAAATACAATAAAAAAAATTTTATAAAATACAATAAAAAATAAAAATAAAATACAATAAAAAAAAATTTAGTAAAATACAATAACATAAAAATAATCAATGTTCCTATAATATTGATTGGAAGCTCAGATGCCGGCGTTATCTGCTTATGAAAGTAAAACCAGATGCCAACATAGCTAAGTAAGACTCAAAATTTTAATAAATATACTATAAACAAGCCTAGAAAAGAAAGCATCTTTAAAGAAATAATCGCACCAACAGAACCCTCAAATTCTAAATATAAGCAAATATACCGCTAACGCAACAGCTTAGCATACAACCATAATTCACAAGTAAACAAGCATCCAATTAGCATTTGTATGAACAACAATACAAAAGTTCTAGTTATAACAAATTATTATAAGATATGGGATTGCTAGTTTAGTTTTTAAGTTGAGAACGGGGAGGGAGGTGTATTCTCATATGAAAAAAAAAATTATAAATATTCTGCACTAAGAGAAGTGCCACGAAGCGCATACGAGCCGAATTCTTTAAAAAGTTCTTTCAACTTAGCAAAATGTGTGTACATCAATCAAATCAATCAGATAATATATTAAGCAGAAACTGATACACTTCCCTACAATATTATTTGAAGCTTTATCTGTGTCTAGCATATACTGGTATTCAGATAGGCGAAGTCAGAAGATAACAACGTCGATATTCGAAAAAAAAGATTCAATAACTAAAACTAATGACTTCGATTAACAAAAAAAAAAAGGTCCGAAGAAATTCCACTAAAAACCTTATCTCGAACACCGATATCAAATCACACAGGCAGAACACAGAAATACGCCTCAATTCTTGTTGTTATATTTCTAAATATATATATATATTTTTAAAATTTTATTTGCAACTTAGCGCATGCGTTAAAATATTACCTACTTTAATCGCATACGAGTATCTTATTACATTCACTGATCGTGATTAAAGCTGACCGTGAACGTGATTTATGCCTCTTTAAATAAGCATTTATCGCTGCCACTTTTAAGTGCCGTTTCTATTGAATGCGTTTTGTGTTAACAAAGGAAATAATATTAAAAAAGAAAACTAGAATAAGAAAGACAAAAAATGTATCACAATCAATATAACGAAAGACTTAAGAAACGAACTCGAGTGTGAAGAATTATGATTTAATCCTATTTACAGTGAAATTGATCAACCCTTATGAAATCAATGGCTGTTTTTGGAATACATAACAAGTAGCAATTAGTGTGTATATTTTTGATAGCTTTGTGGGTCACAAAGAACTTTTATATTGTTTTTAATTGCGCTGCTTATTACGTGATTGCTAAATTATACGGAACTCATAGCGTTAATTATTATAGCATAAATTAGACTAAAATTTCGTGTGAAGATGATTTTCTTCAAGTTGATCGACTGCTTATAGTCTAGACGGTTTTGAATGGGGACTTGGATTTTTTCCAGGTGATTCATTTGTGTTCTCATTTAGCCACGGAACTAGGTGGGCATCAAATGCACAAGCCTGTTAATGTACATTTTTATTTATTTAATGTGATGATTTGTTTAAATTGTTATAAAAACAAGTATGCTCCTGAAAATCATTGACAAGCTTTGGGTTTGACAAAAAAAAAAATTGTTGAATGAAAAAACTGAAAAATAAATTTTATATAAAAAATAATGAGGCCTTATACTGGCTTCCGCTGTATAATGAACGGTTTACGGGAAAAAGAGGCAATTAAAAAATTAAAATATTATTAGTGTGATTTACCGCTTTAAAATGATTTATTAGTTGAGATGTGTTTGAATGTTGCCACACCTCCACCAGCAAATCCACAAAACCGATCATACTAATTGAATGTATAGTATTAGGTACCACTTAATTGCTACCGCGCATGCCATTAACTATTCACGTTTTACTGGCTGTTTTTTATCATTTAAATATCGCTTACATCTGGAAAAAAATCTTTGAAGTATTGAAAATTCTTTTGGCGACGCGCCTCAAGTGCAGCCGTTAACGATAACAAATATCAGTAAATTGCAGTGCAATATGACGTTATCATTAATCTCGTGTGCCTAAAATACTAAATTGTCTTAATAAAAGATGATTTAAGAATGTAAGCAATAAGCCGATGGTGCCGTGATTTATTGAACATAATCATAATGCTGTCATTAACTCAATTAATATTCTATTACAGCTTCATACATGCCGCTTTTGTACATGTATCGAGAATGGGTAAATCCACACAAATTTTAGTCTTTCGTGGACACACACTTTTAATTTTTATGTAAGTTATTCTGCCCAATTTTGTAATAGTAGATCTTTTTCTGTAGTCATACGTTAAGAAGTTATGGCCGAACAATCGTTCGTTTTGAACAAATGCTATAGCATACTTTTAGGCAGGCTTTCAAAATTAAACTTGTAGTTATGGAGCATAATCGATAGATAATATAACTTATTTTCATTAAATATTGAAATTTTAATGACAGTATATAAATTACTAAGTCAAGTAAATTCGTGCTGTAGTTATGAAATTCATTTTATGTAGATTAAGTGCGAAGAAGTATACTTCCAAATATAATTTTTGTTTTCGTTTTTTGCGTACATTTTAATAAAAAAAATCCCAAGATATAATTGACTTTTCTTGAGAGCAGTTACTAAGGAGAAGAACTACTCGATGTTTGGAATATATATTCCTGAACAAGGATTTTAGTAGCACACATTTTTAGGCACAGAAATTTCAATTCTATTCCATACTCTAGTAAAAATTTAAGTAACGTTTCTAAATTTGTACTTCAAATTTCATTCATTCCATTGTTGCTTTTATTAATTTTTTTTTAATAATGAAGCATTGCTAAAGTAATGAGCAACTAGTGTGTTGGCCTACTATACCGAAGGTCACATAAAATAAATTAAATATAACTATATTTTTAGATTCATAGACCGATTTAAATGGCTTAACAGATTTACCATGCGAGTGATTTGCCTACAAATTATTTTTTTTTTCGTTCATTTTCGCGAAATTGAGCCGCGAAGTTTTTCCAACTACACATTTTATGATAACTGTAACTATGAAGATGAATTGAAATGAAATCTTAATTCCTTCCCTAAGTAATGTTTTAAGCGGTGCATAGTTTTAGGCGCAGATTTTTGCTTAAATATCAAACTCCTCATAATAAGAGTAAGATGCCTTAAAGTATACGTCAAATTTCATTCATTCCAGCTTTTCTTATCAAATTTTGTGATACAAACTACAAAAGATAATATATGAGCTCATTTATAGTCATGGTACTTTGTAATATATGAAGTTTAAGAAGGGCGGAGGAGTGCAAGGGTGCATTGCATTAACGCCCATGGAAATAACGCACACGGACTTTATTTTCCAATAAAAAAACATTCCCGTGCAATTAAATAATAATGATAACGACGTTAGTGCGCTTTATCTCCTTTCAGAAAAAGTGAAATACCTCCCACTGAAAACGGTAATAAAACCCATTTCCAAGAATAATTGCAGTTGTGACTGATGGGCAGTGTCCATTACCAGTAAAAAGCCCTTACATGAACAGTTTGGTGAGGAATGAAATGAAGTTTCACTAAAAAGAAATGCTGGTGATGCTTTTCATTTTTCCCAATCATTAAATATTTAATTTTTTTAGTTAAAATATCCTTCCATTTCCATTAGACTTTGAGTTTGAGTATATATTTACTGTCATAGGCACTACCATTAATATTTGATAGAACTTGATTCACTAAGATTTATATTTAGTGCGGATTTGTCTGCAGTATTATTAATGTGAACTAAAGCAAATTTAATTTAAGGATTAAAAAAGCAGAACCTTACACACCTACATGCTTGTTCAATGGCTTCGGCATGCCAGCATGTGGAGTTGCTCTGCCTTGCGCTTGTTCTTTAACCGTATAAACGCTTTCAAATTATTAAGACGAGCTCTACGGATACCAGCACTTCTTTGATGGAGTTATTGCAAAATAATCCGGTACTAGCTCAACTGATTTCAGCCAAATTTGTCTGGAAACTACGAGTTGTCGTATATTGCTAAAGTGAATGTAAGCATCAGATTTGTAGTGGAAGAATTACAAAAAAAAAATAAATTTAACATGTTCGCCTGACAAAAAAATTGCCTTTTGAGGGTTTCACTTTATAATGTTTTACAGCATTATCGAACAATTTTCCTATTTATCGACTTAAAATCCTGCAGTACATGCATCTAATCCTTTTTCATGTTAAGATGGCTAAGTGCGGAAAAAGTGTAAGGTTTGGTGGAATTGCCCTTATACAACCGCAAGAATATTCTGCAGGCATTTAATGAATGGAAAGTGTTTAAAATGATATTCATTTGTGCATTTGTACATGCCTAATATCAAATTAAAGAAATTCGATTAAAATTTAGCAGTGCTATGTCCATCTTAGCCTGCTGTAAATATTTCTAGCATTAACCAAGTCTTTAGAAATGAAACTCTCAAGCTTCAGCTCATTGCTTTTGCGGGCTTTAAAAATGTTAAGCATCGCACGACAGCAAAGTTTTGCTGCAAATTAAAAACTTTTATTCAAGAAAAGCAGTAAAATCTCTTGTAGTTATTTACATATTTTTCATTCAAGTAAATTGACTCTTAAATTGCCTGCGAACTATGTTTTCTTTTCTTAATTTTTTTTTATGTTCAAAGCCGTTAGGCAAAACAATTCGTTTACTTTGCGATTGCAGGCAGTTAAAAGAAATTAAAATTCAATTTTTTATCATTGGGTTAATGTTTGTAAGCGCGTTCGGCACACTCCTCCTCAGCAACCGCACAAACAATAACTTTTTAGTGTGCTCGCTGTTATTCTTGTAATTTTGGTTTAAATAATTTATGATTTCAGCAATCGCCTAGTTGAACTTATTTTTGCTTCAGGCGGAGTATAAATTTTAAAAGATATTACGAATGCAATATTTCAAAGACACGCGGCTTATTATAGATAACTTTAACCCATATCGGGATTGGTGATTTATTGAGCTTCGGAAGGCATATAAATATTTTATTGATTTGAATTCATATGTTTTAGAACAACAAAAAAGAAAACTTTTTATATATTAGAAAATGCATTTGCGCCACTCCTAAGTTGGAAGCGTTTTCTACGGGTTTCATGTTAGTATTTATGTCATGGGAAAAAGTCATCTGGTTTGGCAATGTGCCATTTTTACTCTAATAAAACTGGACTGAGAGAAGTTAAGGTCAAATTGTTGTTGTTGTAGTTACTGATAATACAAAATAACGGAATGAGACATGAGTCGATGAGTCGGCTTTTCAAGAATAAGTTTATAAATAACGTAATTCCATCAGCATAAAATATAATTTCAGCCTGTTTTTCTGTATGTATGTTTGTAGGCGCTTCACTAAATGACTATCGCATTATTTCAGTAGTTTCTTCATCGCTGTAAAGCTTGAGATCCGTGTTGAAATATAGACATATCATCTTTACTATATAAAGAATTCAACTGTCCGTGAGCGCAAAAGAGGCTTTCTATAGGGTCGACTTTTCAAATTTATTTTTTAAAATGACGTGTTTATGTCACGTAAAGACATAAGGGTATTTAAATAAAAATAAAATCTATTCTGCCTATACTAATTTGAAAATAATTAAAAACCAATTCATTGTAGGAGCAAATCACTCGATATACTGCTCCGATTTCTATAAATCAAATTTTAAAAAAAGTAAATCGGTGATTTAAACTTAATCATTGAAATTAACGATGGTAAAAATACGGTAGAGCTAATTTGTAAAAGGCAAGTGGTAAACAATAAATAATTGGGACAAGTGCATCAAGAGCAAATAGCCGCTAACTTAGCTTATGTCACAAATATTGTGTGCAATAAAAAATGAGAAGCGCGCTAATGTGTTATTGATACCGCTGATTTGTTTTCAAAGAAAAACGTTGTGCGCAGATCCAAGAAAAGCTGACAAGCAATTGCTCACAGCAAACAACTTTTGGTGATTTTTCCTTTGATCAATACCCTGCAAGAAATCTTGCGACTGATCTCTAAAGAGAGTGAACCGCGATCAATACTTTTCGTCTACAGTCGGGTTCAATTGTGCCCAACTCCTCCGTTATGGGCATAGTTCAAAAAAGTTGATTTAAATTTCTGTAGCCTACTTGAAAGTATCCATAAGGGAACAAAGGGAATCTGCCCGACACTACCCTTTTCGCATGAAAGGAACCAATTAGTCTCTTCATAGGACATGCTCAAACAAAAGGGATCACTCCAACCCATAGAAAAAGATCAAAACTGGCATTGGTCGCATGCTGCTTTGGGACTCATCCCGGATCCATCCTAGACTAATAACATTTTTTGCAGGGTATCTGTTGTATTGCTTGTGTGTAATAAATCAGCATTCTCAAGCTGAAAGGAAGCGAAATGAATTTGGTGCTGCAAGACGGACGTGCAGTGGCAGCAAACAGTTACCACAAACGTCTGTTAGAACTTAGCTTACGAAAGCACCTATCCGTCCGAATAAACGACAGCACTATTGGCATTTTTTATTATTCCATCTGGTTCTATCCATTGTTGCGTTTGCGTGTTCACTTTGGCCAGAAAATTAATCAGTGCAATGCGTCGGCGCAACAACCGGCATGACGCTCATAACGCCTACGCCACCCCACCTAAAAAAGCACACGCACGCTTAGCGATGATTATCCAGTGCTGCTTGCAGCAGGAGCAGCTCTAGCTTGCTATGAAAAGTTAGTATGTATACAACAGCCGAGCGATTTATGCTGTGAAGCAATAAAAGTTAACGACAATCGGTTAAAATCGCATCAAAATTAATTATTGGCGAGCTACATTTTTGCTCGGTGTATGGGTGTGTGTGTGTGTGCTTACTTTTCTTGCGTGCAACTCTTGCTAATTTGTTTTACAGTTAAGGTCACGGGGTTTGTTAGTTGATTAAAATGACTTCCATGCTGTTTTCAATAATTTTGCAATTCTCTGTCGATACATATTGAAGATTTTTATGGTGGCAGCTATACTGGTTGTTGTTTTTGCTAACAAAATTTTGTAAGTCTGAACTAAAAATAAATAAAAAATCACGCCTCTTTGAGAACAATTATTTGGAGATTTCGTAATTGAATGTGAGCAGTGCTGAATTCGCTAAATTTCAGTGGCCAACTAAGCTTGGCTTTGGCTGCACGAAATTTCGTTGTATACACTGATAAAAATTATATGCTACTTTTACTTTTATTGCCACTACTCTATTCAAACGTGGTATGATGATATGGCCAGCCATACCGAAGGTCCTTGGTTCAGCCCTATTAAGTTCCCATTAGAATGGAATAAACAATTGAGTGGTAGTCTCCTTCAATCAATAATTATTGTTTTGTTTTCAAAAATCCGCAACTACTGATGGATTACCCATTGGAACAATGTAATAATAAAAAAAATCTAAAGTACTCAAAAGAAATTTTTGATTGTGTGATATTTTTTGATAATTTTTTTTTTGATAATTTGAATTTTTTTTTGATTAGTTTTAAATTTTTTTTTGATTATTTTTTATTTTATTTTTTTTTTGTGATCATTTTGTTTTGCCGTACGTGCTTATGTTTGTCTGCAACAATACCAAAAAGTAGTCAAAAACAATAAAAAACAGTCAAAAGTAATCAACCAATCAAAAATAATCAAAAGTAATAAAAAAAAATATTTCCCTATCCCTATTCTCATCCCTATCCCTATGTTAGTTCCAATGCCACCAGAATTATGTGTAGAAAGTTTCATGATGATTGGTTAAGTACCTTCTGGGAAGAGGGAACAAATAAACTTACTTTCACAATTATAATATTAGAAGGGATTGCCGGCCGTTTCGTTTTTAGTGTCATTGCTTTAGTTTGAGGCGGAATTACTAACAACCCTTTTATGAAAGAAAGAGAAATAAACTTAATGTAAAGGTAGTAAAACCCTCGCATAAGTTATGATTAAATTAAATATTTTTTACTGTGTACCAAACAAACGAAATGAAAAATGGCCTGCTCTACAGTCGAACGATTCCCGCCTAATCCACATATTTCTGTTCAGACTACACTCTAGTGCAATTGCCCACTTAGAGCATAAGAAGCAAAGCAAAAAAAAATAAAAAAAAATTTTAAATAAAATAATAATAACAACAAAAAAAGAAAACAGAGACACAAATAAATAAGAATTAAGAAAAAAATTTAGCATATTTGACTAACAATGCGGTCGTTGTGGCACGTAAGCCGCCGCTGAATAACTTGTGCCGCCAATTGTCTAACTAGTGCGCATGCGCCGCCCAATTGCTATGGACTGTAAGGCAATTCCAACTGCTTAACTCAACTTAAAATGCGTTACGGTTAAAGAATTAGATTGAACTTATTTTTCAGTTATCTGCAAGAAAGTAGCAAACCACAGCAAGGAGCACGCGCAGTTATCGCACACAATACGCGGCATTAAACGAAGGAATAAAAGTGGGAAAAAATAAAAATGAAAATGAAAAATTTATATAGGAAGCTATTGTTAAAGATAAAATATAAATAAACAAATAGTTGCAGCAACAAAAAATCATAGAAAATTCCATATTCAATAGATTTGTAGATTTTTTGCACTGCACTTGAGCAATTTATTGTACGCCAATGAAGTTGAATGAATGAAGAGCAACGAACGACGAAGGAAAGCATTGGGCTGCGCATGCGCACAAAGTAGAACCAAAATATGCTGCAATCGAAAACCATTTCACTAAATCACTTGCTTAGTGAGCGCAAAAGCCACGCAAAAAAACCAACTACAACAAGAATAAGAAAACAAAAGCAACTGCAACAAAAATTGTATACAACACTACCCTCCGCAATAACAAAATCAAAAGCAACAACAGTAATAAAATTGTTACAGTAATTCAAGCATATTTAATGGTTAGTAGAAATGTGAATTCTTATCCAGTCCATGGTCAATATGCGTCCCCATGCTATACTTTGACGGCACGAGCTAAATGCAAGTCTTAGATGCAGCAGCAAATATTTGCACAAAGTGCGTTTTTATGCACTGATAAATGTGGCCGAGACACATATACTATAGCTGCAAACATAAATATAGAACTACGACATAAAATACGTTTTAAAAATTTTTTTTTTATTTTTAATTAAACAGTTCAATCTCGAAAATTAAGATAATGAGGTTGCTAGGTCGAACGGCGGGAAAATCCGAAACCCTCCGTTATTTTAATTTAACTTGTGTTATTTTATTTACTCTTTTGTTTTCCTCGTTCCATCCTTTCAGTTTCCTTCTTTACCTTTTAGTAATACATTTTTGCATTTCTTTCTATATTTTTGTTCTTTAGTTTTTAAGTTTTTTTTGCTTATTTTTTCCTTTCACTACGCTCGTAATTTTATTTTTTTTGTTTTTTTCTACTTTTTAATAATTTACTCCTGTTCTTATTTTATTTTTTATTTTATTACATTATTTTTCTCTGCTTTATTTTGTTTAATTTTATTTATTTTAATTTTATTTGATTTTAGTTTATTTTATTTTATTTATTTATTTTAATTTTACCTTAATTATTTTATTTTTAAAGTTATTTTATTTTTTGTTTTGGTAATTTAATTTTTTTGTTTTATTTTATTTTCTTATATTCGTTTTAATTTCATAATTTTATTATTAATGTTATTTTATCTTGTTTACTTTATTTTAAAAAATTTTTTTTTTATTTATTTAATATTTTTTTAATTTCGTTTTATTTATATTATTTTATTTTATTTTATTTTATCTTATTTTATTTTGTTTTATCTTATTTTATTTTATTTTTTTATTTTATTTTATTTGGTTTTATTCCATGTTATTCTTTTTTTTTTGGTAATTTTGTTTATTTTATTTTCTTATATTTCTTGTTAATTTCATAATTTTCTTTTTATTTTATTTTATACTATGTTATTTAATCTTTTTTATTTCATTTTTTTTTTTTATTTTTATAAAGTCATTTTATTTTATTTTTAATTTTATTTTATTTTTTTATTTCATTTATTTTATTCAAAAACGCCCTATCTCAGTATTTTTTTCAACAACGCCCTATCTGAGAATTGGATTCAAAAACGACCTATCTCAGCTAAAACTGTATTGAATTTTCGTTTAGATAGGGCGTTATTGAAACTCATTCTGAGATAGGTCGTTCTTAAGCCAAATTTTGAAATAGGGCATTATTGAAATTAATTTTGAGGTGGGGCGTTCTTCAGAGAAATTCTGAGATAGGGCGTTTTTGAAAAATATTTTCAAATAGGGTGATCTTCGACAAAGCCGTCGAAATACAATACTAACTGCAGTGCTGAATACTCCTTATGAGTAATCAAGCATTTGATTTCTGTAAACACTGTTTGTATCATCAATGAAGTTTACATATTTGCTCATGTCGAACATTGCTTTCGTAATATTTCCAACAAAGCAACTCTTCGTGGTTTCCGGAGAGCTTTTGCCTTTGGGCATCATAACCAGTGATCAATACAAAAACAACTAAAGCAAATATACATACATGACACGTTTACTCACACAACAGCGGCTCTATAGTGCGAATACTTGTTTTTCATTGGTCCACTACCAACTCTTCGCACTCACAGTGAGAGCCGATCACACGAGTAGTACAATAACATGCATGACATGTCTACTCACACAACTACGCTGTATATTGTGAATACATGTTTGGTATTTGTGTTGGTGTCATTTTTAAAGTATTTTTTGTTTTTTAATTTTTGTTATTGACAGTACTGCTGTTTCGCCATACCTATCCATACATATATAATTGTTAATACCTAAGATGTATAGCTTGGCCATAAAGTGGGACAATTTCTCTCAACTTGCGCATTTATATTATAGATATAAGATTATCATTTAAACTTAGTGTTTCTATATATATGTGACAGCTGTAAACACACATACAAAGCTAACCGTTGACTATGGTCCAACCATAATGACCATTGATATTTTACCGTTTATTCTGATATCAACGATTATGTGTGCATAAGCTAAAGAATATCTAGACTAGATCGTACCAAAATAAGTTCGACGCCGATCATATCAGACATGAAATGTTTTAGCAGAGCAATATCGAAGAGGTAAAACAATGGAAAAATTATCCATGCTAAACAACTGAAATTCGGTAAGGAGTTACAGTTATGAGAATGATCTCTAAAACCCCCAGAAAAATCAATAGAGCTCACAAGCCCATGTTTCACGCACGGTCAGTCACGGTGGACTACTCTAGAGATGTTGCATGCCAAACTTTTTAATTTGTACTAAAAATAACATTGCAAGGAGTTCAGCAACATATAAAATAACGTTTTTACAAAGATATCTCGTGTAAATGATTTATTGAAATTTTTTCTTAGTACGCTCTAATGTAAATATGTACTTGCACATATAAATACAATTTGATGCTACTTAGCTTGTTCAAATGCTATGGGAAGTAGGCGTTGTTCTTTGGCCATGTTAAATACCGTTAGTAAACGCAAATTTTATACAACAAAAACTGTTTTGATTCTTTTATTGTGCTTTTTAATCTTTTCAATTCGTCATCAGAACAATGACGATAATGCGAAATGACCAACGCATTATTGAGTCTACATTAAAAAAAATTGCGCCACTCAAATGCTTATCGAAATCAAAAATAATTGAAAATAATCATAAATGAAATTTTCTAGATAATTCAGTTTAAAGTTTTATCAAGAAATAAGAAATGACCTTAACTACTAAGAGATCTTTATAAGCATATACAGTGCTTATCTACTGACAAAGCAGCGATAATGCAATAGTGCGAATAACACCTGCATACTTAAAATATTTAAAAACTTAAACGCATAAGCGTGCTGCACCGTTAAAGAGTGCGCATAATTTTACAATAATCATCATCAGCAACCAACCGAAGGTGTCCAAAACCATATTAGTCAAGTGAACCTGCATTTTTGAATACTGTTTTATAGAAGAAGTAATAATAGTGTTTGGTATTGCGCATTCATATTTAAGTGTCATCTTCTTATATACCATATATGAATTCCTAAAAAATAAAATAAGGTAAAGTAAAATAAAATAAAAGAAAGTAAAAAAAAAAAAAAAATAAAATAAAACAAAATAAAATAAAATGAAATAAAATAAAATAAATTAAACTAAAATAAAATATTATAAAATAAAATAAAATAAAACGAAATAAAATAAAATAAAACAAAGTAAAGGAAAAATGGAATAAAAAAGTAAAATAAAATAAAGTAACTAAAAAATAAAATAAGGTAAAGTAAAATAATATAAGGTAAAATAAAATAAAACAAAATAAAGTAAAATGAAATAAAATAAAATTAAATTAAATAAAACAAAATAATATAAAATAAAAAAGTAAAATAAAATAAAATTAAAAAAAACAAAATAAAATAAAATAAAGTAACTAAAAAATAAAATAAGATAAAGTAAAATAATATAAGGTAAAATAAAATAAAACAAAATAAAATAAAATATAATAAAACAAAATAAAATAAAATAAAATAATATAAAATAAACTAAAATAAAATAAAGGAAAAAAGGAATAAAAAAGTAAAATAAAATAAAATAAAATAAAAGAAAATAAAATAAAATAAACTAAAATAAAATAAAATAAACGAAAAAAGGATAAAAAAGTAAAATAAAGTAAACTAAAATAAAATAAAATAAAGGAAGAAAGGAATAAACAAGTAAAATAAAATAAAATAAAACAAAATAAAATAAAATAAAATAAAATAAAATAAAATAAAATAAAATAAAATAAAATAAAACAAAATAAAACAAAATAAAATTAAATAAAATAAAACAAAATAAAATAAAATAAAATAAAATAAAATAAACTAAAATAAAATAAAGGAAAAAAGGAATAAACAAGTAAAATAAATAAAATAAAATAAAATAAAATTAAATTAAATAAAACAAAATAAAATAAAATAAAATAAAACAAAATAAAATAAAATAAAATAAAATAAAATAAAAGAAAATAAAATAAAATAAAATAAAATAAAATAAAATAAACTAAAATAAATAAAATAAAGGAAAAGAGCAGAGACAAAAAATAACTGTTATTTGAAATTCCTGTATCAAAAACGTTGCTCGAATTCTTAAATTTATTCAAAACGTTGCTTTATAAGAGTTATTGTCAAAATTAATTTTATTTTTTTGGGGATAAGAGTTATTTGTCAACGTTTATTTTTTACGTTGCTGGATAACTGCTATGGATGAGAAATATTTTTTTTCGTTGGCAAAAAAATTTGAATTTGAAAAAATTTGATTTCCTGTGTGGCTGTGTGTTTTGCGATAGAGGGACAGACATGCAGCCTGCAATTTTTACAGCAGATTCTTGGGTTTCCTAAGTACAGCATAAGCTGTATATAGTTTTGGAAAAGGAGGCAGTGCCATGCTCAAGGCTATAAAAATTTTAATCAGACTAAACGCCGGTGCCCGAAACATGATCATATCCACCAGCAGGATTATGCACAAAGATCCACCAGGCAACATACATAGCTCCTCCGATCGAAAATCAGGATAAATGGACGGCATGCCTCCAGTGTCAAACGACGAAACAGGTGGAGAAAGAAATGTGTGAACAGTGGGGGCATATGGGACGCCACCTTCAAGGCTAAGGTAAGAGCAAGTGCAACGAGGCGTGTGTTATTCACATATTTATCATCCAGAAACTTGATAAAGGAAAAACCAAAATTTATTTCAAATTTAAACTTTTTTCTGGCAACGAAAGAATATATTTCTCATCCATAACAGTTATCCAGCAACGTAAAAAATAAACGTTGACAAATAACTATTATCCCCAAAAATTAAAATAAACGTTGACGCGTAACTCTTATTTGAAAAATAAATTTTTTTCTTCATCGAATAATTGTTGTCTCTGGAAAAAAGAAGTAAAAAAGTAAAATAAAATAAAGTAACTAAAAAATAAAATAAGGTAAGGTAAATAAAATAAAGTAAAATAATAGAAAATAAAATAAATAAAATTAAATAAAATTAATTAAAATATAAAGTAACGGAAAGAAAGTTGAGAAAAAAAAGGAGTGATATGAAATACGCAGATGTGAAAAAGACGAAAGTAAAGCATAAAAAGGAGATAAGTAAAATATCCAAAATGAAAGATACGATGGGCGAGATGAGACATGTGCTAGCTTTCATCAAAATTTCTTTTTATTGCTTTTAAAGTTTAAATGAGTGTAAACCCAGATTATTCAGGATGCCGGATTTTGCAACTACAAAAAATAATTGAAGGATAGTTGTTATTTAGTTATGCTATGGAAGTGAGTTTAGAGGAACTGGTATTGGTACTAGATTTCTGATATTTGTTTTATCGAAACTGGAATCGAAACCGAAAACGAAAGTTGGAGCAGGTTGGAAAAGATGCGACTCGAACCGAACTGTTTTAATTCTTAGGTTGTTTTGCAGCCTCGATATTTTCTGTTTCGTTTTGCACCTCTTCGCCGTAGAAGGGCTCTTTCGCATTCTTTTTTCGTGAGTACTCTTTGCTACGAAATACCATACTCAATGCCATTAAGCGTAAAGCAAAATTAAAATTGTATTCTTCAACCAACCAAAACCACTAATTACAGTTTGTTTTTTTGCGCATATGATCGCACATAACGTTCATTACAAATACTTTGTCTAGTACTACTGTACTTGTTTCGCATGTTTGATGTCCACCCTGTTTATACCTCTGCGCTTAGTTTTATTTGTCATTGTTTCTTGGTTGAATCTCGAAAGTGTCGGTCCAAGTCACAAATAATTGTGACTTAAACAATCTCCAGTACTTTAACCTTTTAATGGAAATGGACTGTTGAAAAGGCCTAAAGAGCGCAAGCTTTGTACAATTTAAAATAATTTGATGATTTACGGCGATGGCATGAGGCCGAAAATTGGCAATTTTTGATGTGAAAAAGTTGAAATGAAATTGAAGTGACCCAAATTTTGTTCAGCAAATGCGTATACCGTTAGCCTTTAGTTATCCATTTAAATTTAATTGGTCTGAATGTTTCCATTTAGTAAAATGATTTCGTATGTTCTGAAATTGTCTATGACATCAACAACAATTTTGTGATAAATTTATTAATAGACATAAGTCCAATTATAGCAATTGATAAACATTTTTTTTTCTGCCGCTTAATTTACGCTCTATGCGTATCTGCTTCTGAGTTTAACACAAAATTTTGCTTCATAAACCTGAGACTCCCGTTACTTCCATATAGCAGACTTAGTAGTAGTGTTGTATGATTTTAGGCGCATCTGATATAATTTCAGAGATTTCTGATGTTCAACTTTTATTAATGCTGACATGCTAAATCCATACTAGTATCCAGTTTCTCAAGAGTAAACGTTAAACAATTTCTTTTCACTAATGTACTCCGAAGCTTTCTCCAAATTGAAAATGTCAACACCTAAAAGTATGCTACGTTTGTATACTTTTAGTTTTCGTCATAGCTCATGCTTGTAGATAGATATAAGCGTTAAACTTTGTGTTCGGTCTACCTATATATTATTCGGAATTTTTTTTAATTGGTGCTAATATATTGCCTTCAAATATCTACTCACATATGAGGGTTTCACCTTAATTCCCATTAAGGCGTCTACGTATCTAAAATATTCTTGAAAATCATTAGATACCCATTCAAGAAGGAATAAAATCGATGCACTTAGTAATAGTTAATTTATTCGATGTGACAATGTACCTTATCTAAGTTAATTCCTTAGCATAAATTGAATTCGACTTTAATTCGAAGTCATGAAAGGGTTGCATACTTTTAGGCGTAATAATATTTTAATTTTAATATTTATTTCCTTGCCACCGAGTTTTTACTGCCAAGTGTGTGACTCAAGTAAATTGCAACTCCACCATGTTATGACATTTAAATGGATATTCATAAATTTCACCAGATCATTTAAGTTTGAGCACGTGAATTAAACGCGAGTAGCAGTGATGGCAGTCAGAAGTTAAACGAGCTACAACAACAGCGATTTTCTTTTAATCTTTTCATTTTGCTGCCGTAAATGTCCTGCCTTAGGCCTGGAGCAGCTGTGCTACTGCTGCTGCTGCTCGGGTGCGTATGCCATACAGATCTGGAATTCCGGCGACGACCTACCCACAATTTAACTGGCATTCGACTTGACTAGCTGTCACTTCCTGCTTTGTAGCTACTACTTGCCAGTTAACTGTTGTTTTTCCCCTGTTGTTGTTGTTCTTTTTCTCTGATCTCGTTACTATTAGCAAGCAATTCTATCTTTTGTGCGCTTTGCTGTAAATAAACAATTTATTTCTTCCTTAGAAAAGCGCAAAACACATGGCAACATACACACACAACTAACACACCCACAACAATAGAGAGGATAAACACACTGCAATGAAGCAGCATACTAGTCAGAAGAAGTACTAGCTTAAACTAGTCTCAAAGAGACCGTACTATAGTAGTAATAATACAGAGCTTTGTAGAATTTTGAGGTTTGAAAAATCCCGGCTCAACTTTTATAATAATTTTCATGTTTTTGGCAGAAGAGTTTCAAGCTCCGAGCTTCACAATGTGCTTTTACTACTTGTTCAATATGCTCGGAGGTATTTCATTTATTTTCACTTACCATTCTGGAACTACCCTTTTTTGTTTAATTTTTAACTAGTATGTGAGTGATATATTTAGGCGGGAAAACGGATAATCGAAAGCCCGTAGGACATGTCGACGGCTTAGTGGAAGATAACCCTGTTTCGAAATATTTAAAAAAAAAAAATGCTCTGCAAAAGAATTTGTTTCAATACCGCCTTATGTGAAAAACGCGCTATCTGACTGAAAATTCAATACTATGCTGAAATAAGGCGTTATTAAAAAATATTCTGAGACAGACGACTTGGAACCAATATCTGAAATAGGGTGTTATTGAAAAAACAAAAAAAAAATATATATATATATATATTGAAATAAGACGATCTTTCACTCAGTCATCTATATTCAATTATTTAAAAATACCAATTGCTTACGAGAGCCACTGCAAAAGTTTGCGAAAAATGTAAAGCAAAATTAGGTAATGTAAATCGCTTTACTGCTTCTCAAAATACTCTTCTTGAAGATCTATACACTTTTGCATCTGATGACACCAATCTTCCAAACGATTTAAATGCTTCAACGGCCTCTTCAGGCGATCAAGAACGCTTACCCAGCATTTTATTTTTCATATGTCAAAATAGGAAGAAGTCATTTGACGATAAATCAGGCGAATATGGCCAATGAGTCATTCATTGGATGTTGCTACTAATCAAAAAAACCTACAATTCGCCGTGCTGTGTGAGCACCTACATTACCACTATGAACAATGAGTCGCTGATTTATTTATTTATTTTAAATTTAAATTTAAATTTAAATTCAAAAAAGATATGTATCTAAAAATACCGTATCAAAAATTTACATCTCTTCATAAATATCGATTTAGACGAAGAAAAATCAATGTCTACAGATGTTGAAATAATATTGAACTCCTTCATTGCTCGAAAAATAGGAGTATTAGATGCATAGAGGGTCCGGGCACAATCAGTATAAAACCTATCTCTATTTCGAAGTGATCTTGGAGGGATATGAAAACAAAGGCTCTCAAGGAGACATGCTGAATCAATCACACCATTAGTAATGTCGAAAACAAAAGTGAGCGAAAGAATGGTTCTTCTGATTTGAAGTGATTGAAGGTTTATTAGTGCACATCTGGCTTTATAAGAGGGAACCGGTTCAGAATAATTCAATGACCTCAGGCCAAAACGTAATGATTTCTGCACTCGTTTAATCCTTTTAATATGACAGATGTGATAGGTCCTTCAAATGAAGCAAGCATATTCCAGCTTAGAGCGTACAAGAGATGTAAACAGTAGCTTTAGAGTATAAGGATCTGTAAAGTCAGAGCCAAACCTCCGAATAAAGGCCAAAACCGAGTAGGACTTAGCGATGGTAGATGTTATATGAGTCTAAACAAAAAATTAGAGTCAAAAACTATACCTAGGTCAGCAATCTCATTACGAGTGGATAGACGAGAACTGCCAATGAAATAGGGAATGGTGCAACGAGACTTTGAGAAAGTTACATGAAAGCATTTACCAATTTTTACCGGCAGATTATTGGTATGGCACCAGTCAGAAATATTGTTCAAATCAGACTGAATTTTATCTGAGTCAGAAAAAGTAGAAACAGTAGTAAACATCTTAAGATCATCAGCGTATAGCAGAAAATTCGAATGTTGAAAACAGGCCAATATCATTAATGAAGATCACAAAAAGCAAAGGCCCTAAAATGCTACCTTGTGGGACTCCAGAGGAGGCAATAAAAGGCTTAGAGTGGGTATTGTCAACAACGACTACACATTTTCGCTGATTAAGATATGACTTTATCCAACATAAAAGTATAGGGTGGAAGCCCAAGCTAGCCAGTTTAGAAATTAATATTGAATGGCACACTTTGTCAAACGATTTGGAGAAATCAGTATAGACCGTATCGACTTGGAAACGGTTACTGAAAGCTGATAGGCAAAATTCAGAGAAAATTGCTAAATTCGTCACCGTGGATCTCCCAGACATGAAACCATGCTGATTATCACTAATTAAGTGCTTGACAACAAATTTATGTTGCTCCTTCTGATTTTAGCGATATCTTCCGGCCCTTTAATGGAACATGATCCATATTTTCGAAGAAACAAGCAATCATTTTTTTTCGAAACGCTTCGGGTATGCACCACTGCTGTGGGGGTAGGTTAGTTTTGAAAAACCCATACATTCGATTGCTGTTTAGTTTCAGACTCATATCCAAGATTCGTCGGCATTTATTATTTTATATAACGAATTTTAAAGGCCCCCTTCGAATTTATTTAGCATTTCCTTTCACCACCAGACACGTGCATGTTTTTTGTCCTTCTTTAAAATTGTGTGGAATCCAACGACTGCAAAGCTTCCTCACATGCAAATTATCTCTAAAAATCGTATGTATTTGTTTCGACGCAATGCAATGTGCTTCATCCCCAAGTAACGAACTAAGTTTTTCCACACATTGCTGCTATGTTAAACCGTGTCGAAAATCATAGAAAATCATTTCCATTTTCCACAAGTTATTACTTTTATTAAATTAGTTTGAAATCGAACTGGTAACTCATTTACAAGAAAACAATGTCAAATTTCTCGAATATGACAATTGCAGAACGCTGACGAAACAAAACACGTGGTTTTTGATACCGCACGATTTTGCAGTGCACTTCGTATATAATAAAAAAAGGCCAGTTGACATACTAGTTGGCATGCGATCCATACTAGTTTTGAGTTAGCTTACAACTGATCTGTTTGCTTTCAGGTTGCAACAACAACTATAAAAATGTACTCACATCTGTTAACATTTGCACTTAACGTTTATTGCTGTTGTTGCCCTAAAGGCTGTACAATAAAATTTGTAGTGCACATAAATTAAACAGAGAAAATTGATCCTAAGTAACTAAAACACACAAGCACATGCGCGTATAGCGACGAAAAATAGAAAAGTTTGAATAAAAAAAAAAAAACTAAATAAAACACTTTAAACTATATAATACTTAGTATACATAAATACAATACAATATATTGGTTTGATACCGTTATTGGCGGTGATATTTAACTCGGTACGCAAATGCGAGCTATACAATGTAATGTGCAACAACAACAAGAACAATAACAAAAGTGCAACGTATCGATTCAACAACAATTCATGTGACCCGATTTCCTCGTGTAACTTCATTTAACTGTACTTGTAATGTGTCTAGTTGGAATTTAATGCTGCCGTATCCGCCTGCTAAAAGCTTACTCACCTATTTATTTTCTATGAACAAAACAAATTCATGGATTCCATTTAAGACGCTTGACGGTGCTTGTTGATAAGCAAAAATTTCCTTTTAAGTGTGTGCTGAAAGTAGCCAATATGTTCAGTATTCAAATAACCATGTTGAAATATATTTCTTTTTAGCTTGTTGTTGTTAGGGAAAAGGAGAAAACTCCCAAAAAAAATGTATAATAGCGAAAAGAAAGTTTCTAGTAGCTTCCCTAAATTTGTAACAAAATTTTATAAATTTTTGATTATGCGTTGGTAATTAATTTTCTCAGTTTTCTTTGCCCTTCATGACATTAATTCGCATATACCTTATGGCACTAACTGGGATATTAATTCTATTGACATAACGGCACTTCACCTCATGAACTCTTTTTCATGGCGGTGATTTGTCTGTTATCTATATAAATGTTTTTTGAAGGCGGGATGCAACAAAGCCATAGACAACAAAGCTATATGGCCTTATTTCTCTCAGATTTCATCGTATCTGACTCTCAATATGTTTATAAATAAGACCATATTAACCAGTATGGGACTAATTCCACTACGGGAAATATTTAATGTGAAATAAAGCCATAAAAAGTTCAGAAATAAAGACATATCTCACATCGCACACAAAATCACAAAAAGTCACATGTTTAGTCCTAGTAATTTGACATTTATTAAAAAAAAGCGACGCAGGTGAAAATTTGGAATAAAAAATTGCTTGCTGCGGTTTTTTTTTATTAAATTTCAAAATAATATAATTAAATAGTTTAAATTCATATCATAATAAAAAATTAAAATTTGGACTTAAAAATCGCGCGATTGTTGAGAAATAAGGCGATATGGCTTTATTGCACCCCACCGGAATAAAGCCATAGGCAGCAAAGCCAGATTTCATCGTAGCTGATTTTCTCAGTATGCTGAGAAATAATATAATCAATATAGGATTATTTCTACTACTTGAAATATTTAAAGTGAAATAAAGCCGTGGAAATTTGAGAAATAAAGTCATATATTGCGCGATTTTTTATTCCTAATTTTCGCGTGTGACGGTGGTTTTAAAAAAATTTCAAATTAATATGACTACAGCAGCCGCGTCTCAGGAAAATGGTGCTTGGTTTATATGATGTCATTGAGATGTCATGTGATACGTAAACATCACACTTCATATTACCAAAAGTGCAATAATGCCATAATGGCTTTACTTAACATTCAATTTCAACACTTTGAGAAATAAGGCCATATGGCTTTCATTCACATTCATTCTCAACACTTTGATAAATAAGGCCATATGGCTTTATTGCACCCCGGTTTTTTTGAAGCACCCGTGTTCAGAGAGCGTTTGGGTTACATAGTAGTTAACCTAGCTACAGCTTTGAGTGCTCCATATCTTAACATATGTTGTAAGCCTTGATCCCCATCTGTCTTGGTGTTCATTTTGTCAGCGCTTTTGCCGAAGTTCCAAAGTTCCCTCCCACATATATTTGGCTTTTCATCCGTATGGTTTTAACTCTCTATAGCCGACTTCTTTGTATTGCAATTAGGTCGATGGGGATCATTACAGATTTCATTGCAGCTGAAAGGGTTGCAGTCATGAAAGGGTTGCATACTTTTAGGCGTAATAATATTTTAATTTTAATATTTATTTCCTTGCCACCGAGTTTTTACTGCCAAGTGTGTGACTCAAGTAAATTGCAACTCCACCATGTTATGACATTTAAATGGATATTCATAAATTTCACCAGATCATTTAAGTTTGAGCACGTGAATTAAACGCGAGTAGCAGTGATGGCAGTCAGAAGTTAAACGAGCTACAACAACAGCGATTTTCTTTTAATCTTTTCATTTTGCTGCCGTAAATGTCCTGCCTTAGGCCTGGAGCAGCTGTGCTACTGCTGCTGCTGCTCGGGTGCGTATGCCATACAGATCTGGAATTCCGGCGACGACCTACCCACAATTTAACTGGCATTCGACTTGACTAGCTGTCACTTCCTGCTTTGTAGCTACTACTTGCCAGTTAACTGTTGTTTTTCCCCTGTTGTTGTTGTTCTTTTTCTCTGATCTCGTTACTATTAGCAAGCAATTCTATCTTTTGTGCGCTTTGCTGTAAATAAACAATTTATTTCTTCCTTAGAAAAGCGCAAAACACATGGCAACATACACACACAACTAACACACCCACAACAATAGAGAGGATAAACACACTGCAATGAAGCAGCATACTAGTCAGAAGAAGTACTAGCTTAAACTAGTCTCAAAGAGACCGTACTATAGTAGTAATAATACAGAGCTTTGTAGAATTTTGAGGTTTGAAAAATCCCGGCTCAACTTTTATAATAATTTTCATGTTTTTGGCAGAAGAGTTTCAAGCTCCGAGCTTCACAATGTGCTTTTACTACTTGTTCAATATGCTCGGAGGTATTTCATTTATTTTCACTTACCATTCTGGAACTACCCTTTTTTGTTTAATTTTTAACTAGTATGTGAGTGATATATTTAGGCGGGAAAACGGATAATCGAAAGCCCGTAGGACATGTCGACGGCTTAGTGGAAGATAACCCTGTTTCGAAATATTTAAAAAAAAAAAATGCTCTGCAAAAGAATTTGTTTCAATACCGCCTTATGTGAAAAACGCGCTATCTGACTGAAAATTCAATACTATGCTGAAATAAGGCGTTATTAAAAAATATTCTGAGACAGACGACTTGGAACCAATATCTGAAATAGGGTGTTATTGAAAAAACAAAAAAAAAATATATATATATATATATTGAAATAAGACGATCTTTCACTCAGTCATCTATATTCAATTATTTAAAAATACCAATTGCTTACGAGAGCCACTGCAAAAGTTTGCGAAAAATGTAAAGCAAAATTAGGTAATGTAAATCGCTTTACTGCTTCTCAAAATACTCTTCTTGAAGATCTATACACTTTTGCATCTGATGACACCAATCTTCCAAACGATTTAAATGCTTCAACGGCCTCTTCAGGCGATCAAGAACGCTTACCCAGCATTTTATTTTTCATATGTCAAAATAGGAAGAAGTCATTTGACGATAAATCAGGCGAATATGGCCAATGAGTCATTCATTGGATGTTGCTACTAATCAAAAAAACCTACAATTCGCCGTGCTGTGTGAGCACCTACATTACCACTATGAACAATGAGTCGCTGATTTATTTATTTATTTTAAATTTAAATTTAAATTTAAATTCAAAAAAGATATGTATCTAAAAATACCGTATCAAAAATTTACATCTCTTCATAAATATCGATTTAGACGAAGAAAAATCAATGTCTACAGATGTTGAAATAATATTGAACTCCTTCATTGCTCGAAAAATAGGAGTATTAGATGCATAGAGGGTCCGGGCACAATCAGTATAAAACCTATCTCTATTTCGAAGTGATCTTGGAGGGATATGAAAACAAAGGCTCTCAAGGAGACATGCTGAATCAATCACACCATTAGTAATGTCGAAAACAAAAGTGAGCGAAAGAATGGTTCTTCTGATTTGAAGTGATTGAAGGTTTATTAGTGCACATCTGGCTTTATAAGAGGGAACCGGTTCAGAATAATTCAATGACCTCAGGCCAAAACGTAATGATTTCTGCACTCGTTTAATCCTTTTAATATGACAGATGTGATAGGTCCTTCAAATGAAGCAAGCATATTCCAGCTTAGAGCGTACAAGAGATGTAAACAGTAGCTTTAGAGTATAAGGATCTGTAAAGTCAGAGCCAAACCTCCGAATAAAGGCCAAAACCGAGTAGGACTTAGCGATGGTAGATGTTATATGAGTCTAAACAAAAAATTAGAGTCAAAAACTATACCTAGGTCAGCAATCTCATTACGAGTGGATAGACGAGAACTGCCAATGAAATAGGGAATGGTGCAACGAGACTTTGAGAAAGTTACATGAAAGCATTTACCAATTTTTACCGGCAGATTATTGGTATGGCACCAGTCAGAAATATTGTTCAAATCAGACTGAATTTTATCTGAGTCAGAAAAAGTAGAAACAGTAGTAAACATCTTAAGATCATCAGCGTATAGCAGAAAATTCGAATGTTGAAAACAGGCCAATATCATTAATGAAGATCACAAAAAGCAAAGGCCCTAAAATGCTACCTTGTGGGACTCCAGAGGAGGCAATAAAAGGCTTAGAGTGGGTATTGTCAACAACGACTACACATTTTCGCTGATTAAGATATGACTTTATCCAACATAAAAGTATAGGGTGGAAGCCCAAGCTAGCCAGTTTAGAAATTAATATTGAATGGCACACTTTGTCAAACGATTTGGAGAAATCAGTATAGACCGTATCGACTTGGAAACGGTTACTGAAAGCTGATAGGCAAAATTCAGAGAAAATTGCTAAATTCGTCACCGTGGATCTCCCAGACATGAAACCATGCTGATTATCACTAATTAAGTGCTTGACAACAAATTTATGTTGCTCCTTCTGATTTTAGCGATATCTTCCGGCCCTTTAATGGAACATGATCCATATTTTCGAAGAAACAAGCAATCATTTTTTTTCGAAACGCTTCGGGTATGCACCACTGCTGTGGGGGTAGGTTAGTTTTGAAAAACCCATACATTCGATTGCTGTTTAGTTTCAGACTCATATCCAAGATTCGTCGGCATTTATTATTTTATATAACGAATTTTAAAGGCCCCCTTCGAATTTATTTAGCATTTCCTTTCACCACCAGACACGTGCATGTTTTTTGTCCTTCTTTAAAATTGTGTGGAATCCAACGACTGCAAAGCTTCCTCACATGCAAATTATCTCTAAAAATCGTATGTATTTGTTTCGACGCAATGCAATGTGCTTCATCCCCAAGTAACGAACTAAGTTTTTCCACACATTGCTGCTATGTTAAACCGTGTCGAAAATCATAGAAAATCATTTCCATTTTCCACAAGTTATTACTTTTATTAAATTAGTTTGAAATCGAACTGGTAACTCATTTACAAGAAAACAATGTCAAATTTCTCGAATATGACAATTGCAGAACGCTGACGAAACAAAACACGTGGTTTTTGATACCGCACGATTTTGCAGTGCACTTCGTATATAATAAAAAAAGGCCAGTTGACATACTAGTTGGCATGCGATCCATACTAGTTTTGAGTTAGCTTACAACTGATCTGTTTGCTTTCAGGTTGCAACAACAACTATAAAAATGTACTCACATCTGTTAACATTTGCACTTAACGTTTATTGCTGTTGTTGCCCTAAAGGCTGTACAATAAAATTTGTAGTGCACATAAATTAAACAGAGAAAATTGATCCTAAGTAACTAAAACACACAAGCACATGCGCGTATAGCGACGAAAAATAGAAAAGTTTGAATAAAAAAAAAAAAACTAAATAAAACACTTTAAACTATATAATACTTAGTATACATAAATACAATACAATATATTGGTTTGATACCGTTATTGGCGGTGATATTTAACTCGGTACGCAAATGCGAGCTATACAATGTAATGTGCAACAACAACAAGAACAATAACAAAAGTGCAACGTATCGATTCAACAACAATTCATGTGACCCGATTTCCTCGTGTAACTTCATTTAACTGTACTTGTAATGTGTCTAGTTGGAATTTAATGCTGCCGTATCCGCCTGCTAAAAGCTTACTCACCTATTTATTTTCTATGAACAAAACAAATTCATGGATTCCATTTAAGACGCTTGACGGTGCTTGTTGATAAGCAAAAATTTCCTTTTAAGTGTGTGCTGAAAGTAGCCAATATGTTCAGTATTCAAATAACCATGTTGAAATATATTTCTTTTTAGCTTGTTGTTGTTAGGGAAAAGGAGAAAACTCCCAAAAAAAATGTATAATAGCGAAAAGAAAGTTTCTAGTAGCTTCCCTAAATTTGTAACAAAATTTTATAAATTTTTGATTATGCGTTGGTAATTAATTTTCTCAGTTTTCTTTGCCCTTCATGACATTAATTCGCATATACCTTATGGCACTAACTGGGATATTAATTCTATTGACATAACGGCACTTCACCTCATGAACTCTTTTTCATGGCGGTGATTTGTCTGTTATCTATATAAATGTTTTTTGAAGGCGGGATGCAACAAAGCCATAGACAACAAAGCTATATGGCCTTATTTCTCTCAGATTTCATCGTATCTGACTCTCAATATGTTTATAAATAAGACCATATTAACCAGTATGGGACTAATTCCACTACGGGAAATATTTAATGTGAAATAAAGCCATAAAAAGTTCAGAAATAAAGACATATCTCACATCGCACACAAAATCACAAAAAGTCACATGTTTAGTCCTAGTAATTTGACATTTATTAAAAAAAAGCGACGCAGGTGAAAATTTGGAATAAAAAATTGCTTGCTGCGGTTTTTTTTTATTAAATTTCAAAATAATATAATTAAATAGTTTAAATTCATATCATAATAAAAAATTAAAATTTGGACTTAAAAATCGCGCGATTGTTGAGAAATAAGGCGATATGGCTTTATTGCACCCCACCGGAATAAAGCCATAGGCAGCAAAGCCAGATTTCATCGTAGCTGATTTTCTCAGTATGCTGAGAAATAATATAATCAATATAGGATTATTTCTACTACTTGAAATATTTAAAGTGAAATAAAGCCGTGGAAATTTGAGAAATAAAGTCATATATTGCGCGATTTTTTATTCCTAATTTTCGCGTGTGACGGTGGTTTTAAAAAAATTTCAAATTAATATGACTACAGCAGCCGCGTCTCAGGAAAATGGTGCTTGGTTTATATGATGTCATTGAGATGTCATGTGATACGTAAACATCACACTTCATATTACCAAAAGTGCAATAATGCCATAATGGCTTTACTTAACATTCAATTTCAACACTTTGAGAAATAAGGCCATATGGCTTTCATTCACATTCATTCTCAACACTTTGATAAATAAGGCCATATGGCTTTATTGCACCCCGGTTTTTTTGAAGCACCCGTGTTCAGAGAGCGTTTGGGTTACATAGTAGTTAACCTAGCTACAGCTTTGAGTGCTCCATATCTTAACATATGTTGTAAGCCTTGATCCCCATCTGTCTTGGTGTTCATTTTGTCAGCGCTTTTGCCGAAGTTCCAAAGTTCCCTCCCACATATATTTGGCTTTTCATCCGTATGGTTTTAACTCTCTATAGCCGACTTCTTTGTATTGCAATTAGGTCGATGGGGATCATTACAGATTTCATTGCAGCTGACTTTGCCAGCGGCAGGGACATCTCAGGTTTCCTAAAAAGTCTGTGATTCAGAAAAGAGAAATAACGTCAATTGACAATTGGAAGGTGCCGTTTTCATTTTCATGTTAAAAAACATATATTTATGTGAGTCGTGCGGAAATAAGTGTTTAAATGGCAAGGTTTAACATTAACATTAAACTAACTTTAAATTTATGTAAATAATAAAAAGCTTGCTTCAAAATTTATTCAAGTGGGAAATTTAACACTCCAATTGAAAGTGTCACATTTTCCTTATAAGGCCGTTGGGGGATACAAACAATAATACACACAAACTCATGCTTAAGAGTTCCGGGAACACGATCGACAGAATATTTACACTTGCACTTGAGTTTCCAAAGGCCAGAGCCCATCTCTACATGTATTACAACCACTACAAGAAAATTAGTGAATTTTAGTAACTGTGCGAAATTGCTGTAATTTTATTATGGTCGCCCATGCGTGGGATGTTACAAGTTCTAAGTTGGAATCATTTGTTAATTGTTATGTGAATTTTTTATAGCTTTAACATATGTAGGTTGGCTTAGTGGTTAATTTGATGGATTTAGCGCTAAGAAATGGTGTTACGAAAGAAGGTTGTTTCGGGCCAATTTAATGCTAATTCACATGAGAAAAGTTTTGTATTTGAGCTGCAATAAGAAGTGCAAGTGCATGAAGCAAGATAATTCAAGCACTTTATCATACATATTTCTGGCACGTGAACCTTCCCAGGATTCATGCATTTATAAAGGTAACTCATCATAAAATTGTTAAATTCATTTGACTTTACATAGATTTTCGAAGAGATATCATGTCGCCCCATTCTTGTAAAGAGTTTTAAAACTACAAGAAATAAATTAATTAGCTAGTGTGTATTCACTGAGCGGTGCGGCATGAGAGCGGATTGAACGAATTGCTGAAACAATCTGGGAAAATTGAAGATTGAAAGTGTGGTACACTATTAGTATTTTTGTGAATTTTCGGAAAAGGGGTGTGGCGCCGCCTACTTTTGATTAAGTAAATTTCGCAAATAGTACTAAACATTAATCGAAAACCGATAAAAATATTATTAAAAAATTTGGCACATATCCTTATTACAATGAATGTGTCATAGAAAGATGTACGATTTCGGTTAGGTATCACGTCTAATTTTATACAAACGATTTTTAAAGAGACCATAGATGAATATAATAGGTAATAACTCAGTGACAAATAATATCACATCAATTCCATTTTACTACCCAAATGTCGCTGTAAGCAGAAATTAGAAAAAATAATCAGTATATAAATTTGGGTGTAACCGCGATATTGGGCTCACTTACTTAATTAAAATCATTTTTTATAAGTCTTTTACCTGTTTATTATATATTTATACTCATAGCTGGACAATAAAACTTTTTTAGCTTGCTTAAAAAAATGTTTCAATTGAAAACAACAAGAAAATAGGCAAGCAGACATCGTTATAAGCTATCACAATTTTGGTTGCTATCTCGCAAGCGACAAGCTCACATTAAACTTTCAAAGAAAATTTAAAATTTTTGAAAAAAAAAAATTTCATTTCGTTATTTTGTTCGTAGGTCGCTAAGTGCTCACGAAAAAAATTCGGCTTATGTAAATTAATTAAGCGATCGCAATAAAAGAAACCACATAAAGAGGAATTTCAAAGTTTACACAAAGTTCAGGAAACTTAATTAAACTTTAAAAAATAGTAATCTTCAAATATTTTGTCGGAGTTTTCAGAAAACTTTCGAGTACGCAGTTTTGTAGACCATTCAATTTTAATTGTGCAGGTTAGAACTTGCTAAAAAATTTCCCTGAATTTTCAAAATTTTTCTCGTAATGGGTGTTGAGTGATTTCTTCCATACAACGCATGAAGAAATATTTAATTTTGTATAGAAAAAATACCCAACATCCTTGACAAAAAAAATTCAAAAAATGCAAGGAAAATTTTGAGGTACTCTTACTTGCACATTATGATGATAAAATTTAACTGCGTACTCAAAAATTTGATGTAAATTTTTAAAAGTCTAATTAACTTTCCTAAACTTTGTGTGAACATTGAAATTTCTTTTTATGTGGTTTCTGTTATGGAATTCGCTATATTTTAAATTAAAATTTTTAAAAATAAAGCTTCCTTTTATTTCGTCGAACGATATCCAATTTAATTTCACTACTATTATATTGAACACAACTGTATATCAGAAGTGAATCTAACAAAAGCGTATAAGTATACCGTTATATTGTTGTTCGATCATACATTTCTAGAATTGCAAACTTTATTTTTTGTCCAAAAAAAATTATTTAAGCAAAGCGTGAGAAGTTTGGACTGTAACTAGTAAAACGTAAAATACGCAAGCTGTGAGATCAACTTTTTTTTTTTGTACTTCCAAATGTTGGTATAATTCTTTTTATTCTATAACATTTTAATCTGTGTTTATTTACTCATGTTTTTTTTTTTTAATATTTTTTCTGATAGTTAAATACTTCTTTGCCTTTGGTACATAATTTCTCAGCATCTTAAGTAGAAGTGTTAATTCTCACAGCACCGCATAGAACTAATTATTATAATATATAATACCTACTTACTTTTGATGCATTCTTTTTCTTTGGTATGCACACAAAAAAAAAATTTACGGCTTATATAAAGATTATTTCATATGTTTAAAAAGCTGATATTGACAGTTTTTTATTCGTCATTTCGTTGCTTGTTAAACTTTTTCTGCTTGCCGTAACAAGTTTTTTGAACACAACAAAAAAATAAGCAAACAAAAAAAATGATGGTGACAGGTGACAAATCAACAGAAAAAAGGCCATTTGACTTTATGTCGCATCCCAAATAGAAAGGCGTCAATTAACGTTATGTTTATTTTCGTAAATCATACCATTGAATATTTTAAACTCATATCATATTGTAAAATAAATATTTGGAATTAAAAATCGGGTGAATTTGACGTTATTTCCCTTTGGCATGGATGCGAAGTAAAGTCAATTGACCACATTGCCTTTGAGCTTGTTAACTGTCACCAAAACAAAAAGGGCTGTGAATTTTGGTTTTTATCGTGCAAGCGACAAGCTCACATTTGATTTTCAAATGAAGTTCAAAATTTTGAAAAAAAAAATGTCACTTATTTTATTCAAATGTCGCGAAGTGCTTACGAATAAAAACGTCTACTATAATACGGTTTTATAAGCCATTGTTCTCTCTGGGATATTATATAAAGATACAAGCCTTAACGAGCTAAGCTTACAGAAAGCTTTATTATAGATAAATTTATATATATTATTTATATTATATATATTATAAATTTTAGTAGGCCTACCACCGAAGGTCCAAGGTTCAAGCCCTGGTACAGGTAACATCCCAAGTGGTTTGAAAAAGATTTTTCAAAACGGGATCGCCCCCTGGCAGTGGTTTGTCAAACTCTCCGAGTGTATTTCTGCAATGGAAGGCTTCTCAGGAATAATTCATCTCCTTTGCATATGCCGTTCGGAATAGGCAAAAAAATGTAGGTCACTCCAGTTTTTAGGAAAAATTAGTAGCAGCACACCACAAGTTAGGAGAAAACCTCAGCCTTAATCTCCTCGGGGTATATATCGCGCCAATTATGTATTTATTTTAATGAAGTTTAGTCGGCCTACTATAACCCAACTACCATTTCTGTAAATGTGGTTAAAAATAACTTTAAATTAACTCAATATAATAAACTAGTTATAAAAATGATAATAAGGTTTACAAAAAAACTCATAAAAACTCTTTTTCTTCATTAATTTATTTTATAAAGGCTTACATAATAATACCAATTATTATAAGAACTAAGCAACAGCAAACGCAGAGAAATGAAGTAAAATGTTCGGAGGTTTACTAAAACGAATATTAAGCTTACAAAGCGCTTATTTTTGGTTTACAAAATGTTTCAAAGTATTGCGTATAATTTATAAAACATACTTTATACTCACCGTAGCAAGCAGGTCTGCTGGAGTATTCATGTTTTTTATAATCGCTTACACCATTTTATGATGGGTTCTTACATAACTTAGTAAATTATTGCCTTTTGTTAAAGATAGTTATGTGCATAGAAAAATACTATCTTTTTTTATGTATAAACAGTTGTGTTCAATATAATAGTAGTGAAATTAAATTTTATTTCTTTCCATGAAATAAAAAGAAGCTATGTTTTTAATAATTTTCATTTAAAATATAGCGAATTCCATAACAGAAACCACATAAAAGTAAATGTCAAAGTTTACAAAAAGTTCAGGAAAGTGAAATAAAATTTTTAATTTTTTTGTGTACGGCGTTTTATAGCTCATTCAATTTTAGCATAATAGTGTGCAAGTTTCAAATACCTGAAAATTTCTTGTGAATTTTTTTGTCAAGGATGTTGGGTATTTTTTTTCCATAAATTTTTCTTCATAAGTTGTATGGAAGAAATCACTCAACACCCTTGACGAAAAAAATGGTGAAAGTTCAGGAAAATTTTTGGACGAGTTCTAACTTGCACAATATTATACTAAAATTAATTGGTCTAGAAAACTGCTTACTTAAAAATTTTCTAGAAATTCTGTCAAAAAGTTTGAAGATTTTGCTGGCCATTTTTTAAAGTTTATTTAACTTTCCTGAACTTTGTGTAAAGTTTGAAATTTCTTTTAATGTGGTTTCTGTTATGGGATTCGCCATATTTTACATGAAAATTATTAAAATTACAGCGAATTCTTACTTCGTAGACCGATATCCATTTTAGTTTCACTACTATAATATTGAACACAGCTGTAGCTGTATACAGCCTGTTGTTTTATTGTTATATAACATTAGAATATAACATTCAAATAAAACACACGCTGACATTTTTACAACTGCGCAGCTTCCCATAAACTTTTCTCTATCTGAAACTACCAAAGCTAATGAGTCTCGTTAAAAATTGTTTATTGTCTCAAAAGAAGAGCAACTACTCGTAAAATTAAAACTGAGTTTTTCATTACAAAATTAGCAATAAAACGCAGTGGTTTCGGTTAAGCGTTTATTCATTGCCAAAACAGCACTTCCATTGCACACAGCCAATGTGTGTGTGCAACCAAGGTTGTAATGGGATACTGTGATGATGCCGAATTGCATTTCTCGAAAATTTGTGTATGTTGTAGTGTCATATAACTGAACTCACCAACAGAGTCTGCTGATTATAGAGCCACCAAAGCCAGAAATTCAAAGATTTCGGTTTCAAGTCAGCAGCTTTTGGTTAATACGTCTAACAAGAAGTTATGATTTCGATTCAATTTTGTATGGAGCTTGGTTGAATTTAAAAAAAAAATATTTTATTAATTTAAAGGCATGGTTATAGCCCTTAATTTTCTTAAGTTTTGATGAGTCAAAAGCAATGTCTTGTTGTCACTATTGTCCTACGAAGCTATACCCACAACTTAACCAAGCTGGTTACTAGCCAATGTGTTCTCTGTATATTATTTTTTATCTGCACCGCAATTCAATCCTTTTTAAAATTTCTTTCTTTCTGCAAATTTTCTAGGCTTCTTTAACAAGTAAACCACTCATTATCGCCAATACGTAACTAAAATTCAAACTTTCCTTTAATCATTCCTTTTCAGCATACACTCACAGGTCATAGCGGTAAAGTTATGGCTGCTAAATATGTACAAGAGCCCATTAAAGTGGTAACAGGCAGTCATGATCGCACGTTAAAAATTTGGGATTTACGCAGTATTGCATGTATAGAAACAAAATTCGCTGGTTCCAGCTGCAATGACTTAGTGACCACGGATAGTCTCGGTTCAACCATCATAAGCGGGCACTATGATAAAAAGATACGCTTTTGGGATATACGTACTGAAAAACAAGCTGATGATATATTGATGCCAGCGAAGATCACATCGATAGACTTGTCAAAGGGTAAGGAAACGCTTTTGTGAAGTATTCTTTAAGTTATGATTGAATTTATTGTATGTACCAAATTATAATCTCACTTTCAGATGGCTACTATCTAATTTGTTCCATTAGAGATGATACAATAAAGCTATTAGATTTACGCAAAAATCAGATCATTTCATCGTTTTCGTAAGTATTTACTTATTTCGTTAAGTTCGTATCACTTTTCACTAACACTTTTTTATTATTTACGCAGCCATGAAAATTTTAAACTCAGCTGTGATTGGGCGCGTGCCTCGTTCAACTCGTGTGCCTCGAAGATTGCGTGCGGTTCGTCAGATGGCTTCGTGTATATTTGGAATGTTCTGGGCGAATTTGAGGCCACTTTGAAAGGTCATAGGTAAGTATTGCAATTAAATTTATATAAATGTAAAATTTATTTATTTGTTTATTTTTGTTGTTTCGTAATCAAGGACAACAAAAATCATTTTACATTACTCAATATTAAGTAGTATTTATATGGTAAGAATTTATGAAAGCGATCATTTAAAATATTGGAATTTTTTTTTATCAATGACTTTTACAACGATTTTAAAAATGTATGCATTAAATTTAAATGTACACTAAAATTATATGTTAAAGAAACAAAAAATGTGCTCTTGAATTAGCAAATTTGGTCAGCATATGGACAAATAAACAAAATATATCAACTATGAAACAAATACGACAAAAGTTTTCAATTAACTATGCAACAGGATACATTTTTTTGCAAAAATCAAAGATAGGACTTTGTTTGTAGTATCAATAGCTACTAAATAATACCAATATTGATCAAAAATAAATCTTCACTATTTGATCCGTTTCCGAAATTCTTCATATCACTACATCATTAGCATATGATATGACATCACATCACAACATCAAACCATATGCATATCACATAATAATCGTTTTGCTAATGTCATAACTTGGTCATATGTACTATACTATATCATCGCATGATATATATGCTATATCATCGCATGATATATATACTATATCATCGCATGCTATTTATCTCGCTATCGTTTCATAAAATATAACACCAATGCATGATCTACTCATATATCGCTGCTTTCTTCACAGAGAAATGAATTTGTAAAAATAAAAAAAAATACACAGTCATGTTTTTCAAAATCTTTTTTCGACACTTACTTTTAAAAATTTTAGCAACATTCGATACTTCTCATATTTGCAAAATAATAGAGCTTTTCGAAGTTTTTTTTTGGATTGTTCTAACTTAACATACCTCGCCGGTCGTTTCATCTCTCTGCCAACTGGCGCCAATTGAAAACGACACGGGATCGCAAACTGGTCTTCACTTCGTCTTTCCATCGAAGTGATGGTCTCCCTCTTCCTCTGATTCCACCGACAGTTGCCGTTAAGAATATCTACTGCGCCGGAGCATCTTCGTTCATTCACACAACGTAGCCTAGCCAGCGAAGCCGCTTTGTTTCACATCGTTGAAATATGTCGGTGTCTGCGTAAAGCTCATACAGCTGGTCATTTAATCCAATAAGAGTCCATAAATCTTTCGAAGAACCTTTCTCGAGCACTTCCAGAGCCGCCTCATAAGATGAAGTCAATGATAGGTACCTAACAACTTTAAACACAAGACATGTAAAAAGTAAAAATTACACTGAATATGGCACAAGGCTGAAAATTTAACTGGAAATCTAATAATTTAAGTACATCTACTTCAGTTTGTACTGTGTTTTATTTTTTGGTGCTTGTATTTTTTTCTTACAGGTCTAAGTTACAATAATCGAACTGTTATTTGCAATCAAAACAAGTTAAAGTCACTAATCGGTTTGAAATCATTATACTTCTCGTCCTTTTCTAAAAAAAATAACAAAAAATTATTTCATATTTTTATATAACTTACACAGTGACTACGCAACGTGATCTTTTTCTAGCAAATTTTTTTTGAACTTTATTTAGTCATGCATGTTTGGTTTTTAGCTTTTACTAACAATTTTCATATATTTAATCATATTCTCACATTTGCTTATGGACTTACTACTCAGCATCGCTCACCACTTGTTCTGCATTATTATTCTTTCTTTTTTCTTTTCTTTTTGGTTTTCCATTTTTAACACTACGTTGCAACAACTTAACAGTTCCGGTTTATTCCACAGCTCTGCGGTAAATGCGGTCAGTTGGTGTCCCAATAGCAATGCCTTGGCCTCGGTGGGTAAAGGCAAACGTTGCATCATTTATACTGAAACGTAACCGTGAAATGTCACGATGATGAACGCAAAAGCTGACGAGGCGGCAGGGAGTCTATCAATAAGAAATATTTTAAGGCTATTAGCTGAAGAAAAAGGTGGATATAAGTACTTGTGAAATATATATAAATAAGTCAAGCATCGCTTAAAGGCCACAAGAATTTACAAAATACTAACTAGTTATTAAACAACAACAACTCCAGTGATGTAAGCCTTAAATAAGCACTTTTAAAAAAAAAAAATATTTGTTAATGATATATTTGAAGGATCTATAAGATATGCAAAATTAACGTTAACAATTTTTTTTTGTAAAAATTATTGGACTTTTACTATTATAAGTTGAGCTTTATATATCGACGGCTGAGTGAAAGTTCATCCTTACTCAGCAAGCTATTGAAGATCGCCCTATCTCAGAATTTTTGCTAAGAATGCTACATCCAAAAGTACATCTAATACATCTTCAACTGAAATATTACATTTTTATGCTGATCGGGAATTTTGACAAAAAAAAAAAAATCAGATATAGGGTGTTCTTGAAAAATATTCTGAAATATGGCGGGTTTCAAACGTTTTCTAGGATAGAGTGATCCTCCACTCAGCGTTCGGTATTAAAAATGCATTATTGCATGAATTTTACGGGTTAGGATGTTGCCAGCGGTTGCTAGACAGGGACCGCGCTGCTGCACTAATTTAATGTTTGCTATGCTTAACGCAGGGACAGTAGCGATTATGAATTTTAAGAAAAAATTTAAAAAAATGTACGAGTAATTTGAAAAAATATTCCTTAGCTAATAAGCATCACATTATAATATGCAAATGTCAAATATGTAAAGTTTTCACATCGGACATTTTGATTTAAAATTTCTAAAATAATTGTAAGCTCGGTCCCTGTTTTAAAGTATGTATTTTCCTTTCAATTTAGTAACAATTAAGTAATCATTGCTTGTAATTGCAAATGTAAGACGGCATGTTGTCAAGTAAGCCTTCATGTCCTAAATATAGTTTTTATTTATAGTGTTAGAAAACGAAAAAAGATTTGTAAAAATTCAAATAAAGTTTTTGTGCGTAAATACGTAGATTTAAGGCGTTTAAAAATGTAATAATGAAAACTTTTGTATTTTGTAAAATTTTATTGTTAAGCGAAAAAAAGCAATCGTTTCGAAAATAATTGTATTTAGTTTTTTGTACCGATCACGGATTATGAATATAATAATAATATAATAATTGAAATTTTTTCATTTCTTGTGACTTGGTATTTGTAAATTTGCCATATTTTGAATTACTCCAAATTAGCATGAAGAATAATTTTGTTAAAGTAAAAATAAAATTTTTAAGCTTAAGAACTGCTTTAGTAAGCTTAGAATTTAATTTTAATACGTGTAAATGTATTATGTTGCAAAAATTAATTAAATAATGCGTAAAGTATTCGATAATCTTCAGATATTTCTTTACGAAATCATGCAGTAAATTCTTTCCAAATTTGATGCAACCACTTCATACGATTTTCTGAATACCAAAGGAGATATGGGGTATTCTTTGCAGACATCGATATTTCTACAGTAAGTTTTTCAGACTAAAGCTACCGAAATATTTAGGAATATCGGAATTGCATTTCGATTTTTTCCGAATTTTAGAGAAAACCCATATGAAGTGGTTTTTGAGGAACTCAGGAAAAAGAGCTGCATGAATCCGTTAACAATATCTGAAAGATTTAAAAAAAATATCTGAAAAATTTCTTATACTCACCTAAATATAGATATCTACACAAATTCTACCAAAATGGTTTAATATTTTAATTTTCATATAAAAAGCAGTTAACTCGCCGAGCCATAAAAGAATAAGAGCGAAGTTCAAAATATTATTCTTAACCAGTGTTCGGATTCTAAATAGCACTAAATTGTTAGATCGACCACTTTTTCTTTAATTCCAGATTCTAACACTCGAGCTGAAAATCTACCACATTTAAAGTTAGAAAATTCTTGCTATTTCTGAATAACTGGTTGTACCTAGTCTCAGGCCATACTCCTGAGCGGGTCGTAGGAAACGTCATGCTGATTTAAGGCAAGGAAAAGCCAAAACTTTTTTCATAATGCAAGCTGCTCCTTAAAAACTAGTGAACAATTTAATTGCAGCCTTAAACCAAATTATCGGAAATCCAGACAAAATCAAAATCAAATTTCATAATAGTCAATTGTAATTCAGAAACTGTAAAATAATTTTTAGAATAAAAAATTGTACTTTAGAAACTGTAAAATATACTTCAGAAACCATTAACTCTGAAATACTATTGATCATTCTGAAGTACAATTCACAGTTCCTGAAATACAATTATTTATGCTGAAATACATTTTACAGTTTCCGAAGTACAACTGACTACTCTGAAATATATTTTAATATTTCTGAAATACTATTCTGAATTTAATTTTACGCACTCTGAAGTACATCTGACCATTCTGAATTACATTTGAGGAATTCTGAAGTACATCTGGAAAAGGTGTAGTCGAGTGTGGCCAGAGTTTCTATGAGCTTCATAAAAACTCAACGTAGAGCTAATTTCGGTGCTACATACGCATCTTATTTGACTCACAACTTCTTAAGGTATGCCTCAATAATGAGCTAACTTAAATCTCTTAAAATCTCTTAAAATATCTCAAAGAAATTTCTGATTTTTTACGTATCATTTAAGATGTTCTTAATATTCAGATCTTTCTGAAAGTATGGTTTGCAGGGTACTTTCTCTTTGTACTAACTTAAAAAGGATAATAGGATATAAGTGTCTAGCAGGTGACTCATAATGTCTGCTTATTTCTGTACTCAATGCAGTTTTTATTTTTGAAAATTTATGTATTTTAAAACTTCTTGGTATTGCCCACGTAACGGTGCTGAGATATAAATTAGAGTCGGGCAATGTCGTGCAATTGACAGATCGAAGGAACTAGTTCTTTTTTCACACGACAGCCGGTTCTACGTACCGGACCGACTAGGGTTTTACCGGGACAAAGGCTGTTATTACGTTATAATCCTGTCAGTTAGCTGTTCGGTTATAATGTACATTAGGCTGGGCAACAATTTTTTTTGTTGTCTTTTTATTGAAAATTGTATTAATATTATTTTTCAGAAAAGCCTGTTTAGATTTTTTGAGGCTGATATAATTTTTGCTTTAAAAAAGCCAAACTATTGGAGTAGAAAATATTTAAGTTGTATAGCAATGTGTAGAGCTTGAAAACTCTAGAACAGCCCGCCTAAAGAAACTTTTCACATAACTTTTTTGTGGACAATTTAGTTTCATACAAAATTATATTGAGTTATATTTTTTTACTTCAAAAATGAGATCAGTCCTACAATAGATAGATATAGACTACACCTTTTTTCATATCGAAATCGAAAACGTCAATTGATTTTCAGGATAGGTAATTGGATTTCAGAATTTGTGATTTGGAATTAAGAATAGATATCTAAATTTCAGAAGATGTTAATGGGATTTCCGAATAGGCAATTAGATTTCAGAGAACTAAAATTGGATTTCAGAACAGGTAATTTGAATTCAGAATGTGTAAAGTAAATTTCAGAAATAGACAATTCGATTTGAATAACTAATGCATACAATTTAGGAATTGATTTATTTCATAGCAAATCATTTTTGGGTATTCTATGGTATTCAAGTATAAACATGGCAAAAACGGTCGCAAAGATATTTTCTGAAATCCACTTGACGATTTCTGAACTCCAATTCACACATTCTGAAATCCAATTAACATTTTCTGAAATACAATTGGAGTTTTCTGACTTCAATCTGGAAAGGTGCAGTAATGATAGACCTCGGTATATTCTTTTCACCATTCTGAAAAATATTATCAATTAAAAAAAAATAAAAATTTTGCCTTTGGTCCTTTCAAATTTATATGCCAATATATTGACTTCCATTTATCAAAATACTCAGCAACAAAAATCAGCCTATTGAGCTAAGTAAGTCCGTCCGTTTGGGTGATCTTCGGCGCTATTGATTATTTTGCACGCTATAGCGTTAATTTTTATCTATATAAAATCGATATTAAATGGGGATAACTTTAAGCAATTTAATTTAAAGAATTTAAATGAGAAGACGAAGGGGGCGACGCACTGCTTTTTACTGTCAACAATCTTATTCTAGATCAAAAGTCATCTTATTCCACCCGGCTATGGATTTCTTTAATGAACAGCTAAGTGATCACTGAGTATCGCGATTTTAATAGGTTTTTAGTATAACTATGTATGTTTACGTTAAGGCTTTTTGTGTGCATAATATAAAATCACTCTAGTTATGTGTATATATAAATTATGTTTTAATTAAAAAAAAAAAAACAATTCAATATTCGTAACATACTTAATTGTAAGTTTGAAGTAATAAGTTTTGTAATTTGTATTGAAAATCTGTTTATTAGTTTTATAAAACTCCATTTAAAATTCTGCAAAGCAACAATAAAATTTGTTTAGGCTAGAATAAAGAAAGTATTGACTTTTCGTAAAAGGTTTTTATTTATATCTATCAGGTACGTATTACCAGGAAAGTTAGGAAGTAAGTTTCAAAATCAGTGCACCAACGGATTTTTGTGATCAATATTGCATTATTACCCTATTCTTAACCATATATCAAGTATCAGATTTCTAGCACCAGGAAATTACTCAAAAATCAATCCACTATTTTTTACGAGTCATCTAGATCAGTGCACCATCTAGCGGAATTTTGAGTACAGCGTTGCAGTTAATTATTGATCTACGTACAAAGCTTCAGCGCCATAGCTTACGGGGAAGTTACTTAAAAATGAATCGAAAAATTTTAAATTTTAAACGAATTTTTCATGTCTCGATCCGTGTTATATCCGTCGAAAATGTTAAAAAATTATAAGTGTCTGGCTCAACGGGAAGTTGCCTTAAAAGACTTTGCATAATTTCGTATTGAAATGAGCAGGACAACATAAACCAACTAAATTTAAGCTGTTTCAAAATTTTTAAATATGCCTGCAGTCGTGTGACGTAAAAGCCGAATAACGAGTTCAAATGCTGGCTAAGAGGAATGATTCGGGCTAGACGGACCAGACGGTCCAAAATATATTCGCAGAAAGGTACGCTTTTCGTAAGAGGCGACTAAAATCCATAACCCGAACCAGAATGTACTAGGTTCGGAGCGTGCTGTATTCATTACGACAAGGACTGACTATATATGTAACACTCCCAAGACTTTCGTGGAATAATGCCCGAAAATATTATCAGAAACTTCGGCAGTTGATTCTTGATAACAAAACCGTCACGCATCTTTTCGTTTTTAGCTTTCAAAGCAATTCTGACAGCGCGAAAAGACGTTGCCTGTTTGTTTATTTTGGAGCTTCCGTAGCTTAATCATTATTGAAAAGTATCGCTTTTAGCCGTTCCAAAACCCACGATGTATCAGACAAAGCGACTTCGTTTCTTGCGAAGAAGTTGTTGATGCCATCGAAGAGGACATTTTAGACAGGGTTACAACAAAACCACAGGTGGGCTCTAAATGACCTCCAAACCGAGTCGGTAAATACCTCGCTCAGATCTCTGCCGGTGAATCCCGTTATTGACATAACCATCTGAAATAGGTGAAGAGGAAGGGTCACCACGAGTGAGACCAGAGTCATACTTTCCTTGGACTTCCGTTATTAGAGTTAGCACGAAGCACTGTTAATAGATTAGACAGGGTTACACTGAAATAACAGCCCTTGACGGGTAAAAAAACTCGGGTCATTCCGGGACGGTTAGCCACTGTTAACAACAACAACAATAAGCACTAATAATAATTTCCAACGGATAACAGACCATCGCACCCAACCGACACGAGGGGCGCATCCGCATAACGCACGGTTTTTTTTTTATATATATATTGCCGAGTCGTTGAATGGCAGGCGCTTGTTAAGTGTCGAGATCTAGAACTACTCAGCTGCAGAGGAAAACTCATTAGCCAAGTAACACAAGCAACTAAAACTTATAAATAATGTATTAAGCGAAGAAAGAATCAGTTCGATTGTAAAGAGTAAATTCATAAAGTTTATATGGGTTAAGCGAGGATAGTATCGATTTTTTAATGCTAAAAAGCGTCAGAAATATCAAATATACTGGAGTGAGTGTTATAATTGCCATACAAACATCGGAAAGGCTCATTTAATTCAAAATTAGTCCTACACTGTTTCAAAACAAGAGGTTTAAAATGTCTTGATGGCCGAAAAGTAATGTTAAAGTTTACTTCTCCCAACAAAAATGGGCCAGAGACCAACCCGTTTAATCATAAATATTGTTCCGAGCATTTCTCTACGACTAGCAAGGGTTAATAAGTTTCAAGCGATTAGTATAGGGAGGCAAATTATACAGGGAATCCCATGAAAGATCTCTTAAAGCGAAAAGTAAGAATTGCTTTTGAACCGATTCTATACGATCAACGTGGACCTGGTAGCTCGGTTTCCAAATAATTGAGCCATCTTCTAATATCGGTCTTACTAATGTGGTAAAAAGGGCTTTAGTTACGTACAGATCACTAAATTCTTTCGACCATCGCTCAACGAATGATAATACATCCCTAGATTTATTGCCGGTTGCATTAATATGGAGATTGAAGTTAAGTTTACAATCCATCGTAATTCCCAAGTCCACAAAATCATACACTTGTTCAAGACTATGATTGTTGATTAAATAGGAAGCTGGCTGTGTATTTCTGCGCGAATAACACATATACGAGGTGTGTTCAAAAAGTATCGCGAATTTTGAATTTTCGCTGGTTACGTATATTCGAATTTCGAATTTTTTGTGGCGTTATGTTGGTACTCATGTCTCTCACTTATGCCGACAAGCTCGGCCATTTTGAATGTTCAGTTAATTGTTGACAGCTGCTTTGCTTGCACGTGTTTTGGATCGTCTTCGATATTTACGCGAAATTCGTACCAAAATTGCTCAATTGTGACCAAAAACAGCATCGCATGAACATTGCTAATGAGATGTTAAACTCTGTCCGCGACGACCCAAATTTGCTCCAGGAGGTCATAACTGGCGACGAATCGTGGGTTTATGGTTATGACGTGGAAACCAAAGCTCAATCATTTCAATGGAAGCTGCCGCACGAACCAAAACCGAAAAAAGCGCGCCAAGTTCGGTCGAATGTGAAAGTTTTGCTGACAGTTTTCTTCGATTGCAGGGGCGTGGTGCATCATGAGTTCTTGCCACAGGGAAGAACGGTCAATAAGGAATATTACCTGCAAGTTATGCGCAATTTGCGTGAAGCAATCCGCCAGAAACGCCCGGATTTGTGGAAGAACAAAAATTGGCTTTTGCACCACGATAACGCCCCTGCTCACGCATCGTTGCTTGTGCGCGACTTTTTGGCCAAAAACAACACACTAATGATGCCGCAGCCACCGTATTCCCCAGATCTGGCCCCCTGTGACTTTTTCTTGTTCCCTAAACTGAAGAGGCCCATGAAAGGACGACGTTACGCTTCTCTTGACGAGATAAAGACGGCATCGAAGGAGGAGCTGAACAAGATACAAAAAAATGATTTTTTGAAGTCCTTCGAAGATTGGAAAAACCGTTGGCACAAGTGTATAATATCTCATGGGGATTACTTTGATGGGAACAAAATAGATATTCCTGAATAAATAAATAATTTTTGAAAAAACACAAAATTCGCGATACTTTTTGAACACACCTCGTATTTAAATTTTTTAAGATTGAGTGGCATGTAGTTTAGATCGCACCAAGCACCCAGCTGAGCTGATTGAAGTAAAGCTATATTTTCGCTCACCGAGTAAGACATAAAAATCTTAACGTCGTCAGCGTACATAAAAATTTTTGAAAACTTGATAGTACTGGATATATCATTAATGAACAGCAAATACAGAAGCGGGCCAATATGGCTACCTTGAGGAACTCCAGAAGATACATCGATGAAATTAGATAGCGCATTCTTAAAAACTACTCTTTGTGTTCTGAAAAAAAGATAAGAAGATATCCAGCGGGTGAGACTGGGTTGAAAGCCCAGAAGAACAAGTTTATGAATAAGTAACGAATGGCAAACTTTGTCAAACGCTTTACTGAAATCTCTATATATAACATCTGTGTGCATTTTTTCTCTAAACGAGTTTTAAACATGGGTTGTGAATTCTAGTAGGTTCGTACTTGTTGATTTTCCTTTACAAAAGCCGTGCTGGCAATCTGCTATCAATGAGGCTATAGAAGTTGTAAGCTGATTTGTAACAATGGCTTCAAATAATTTGGGAATAGGGGAAAGCTTTGCGATGCCGAGTTATCTACAGATGACCTACTCCCACTCTTATAAAGTGGTGTAAGGAAATATTGTTTCCAAGCAGTTGAAAAGACGCCGCTTTTTAAAGACAGATTAGTTAGAAGCTGGTAAATGTAGTTAGCACAGTTTTCAAGAAAACATGTCGGGATCATATCAGGGCCACATTTAAATGATTCCTTAAGAGTTTTCAGATAGGATAAAATATTTTGAGGAATAATTATTTGACTATTAATGATGTTGTTTGCATTTAACTAATATTAATATTATTATATATATTAATTAAATCGAGAAAAGATAGCAGTAGAATAATTAGATTTAAAAAATTGGGCAAAAGAAATTTGCAATATCTTGATTATCGCTGGATATACAGTTTTGGTATTTCATGGCAAAAGGAAAACCTCTTATAAAGGGTGTTTTTTTTAGGGGTATAGAACTTCGAATTGAAATAAAATACAAGAAAATCGTTTTAAGGTCCATCAATTTGACTTTATTGGAAGGATAATTTTATGCCATTAATGTTTAAATATGATTTCGGGCATGTGGCCGCCGCGGCTGGCTCGAATAAAGCCAATTCTACAGGTCCAATTTTCAACCACTTTTTCGAGCATATGGGGCCGTATGTCGGCAATAACGCCACGAATGTTGGCTTCCAATTCCCCTAACGTTTCTGGTTTGTTGGTGTAGACGAGCGACTTCACATATCCCCAAAGAAAATAATCCAATGGTGTCAAATCACACGACCTTGGTGGCCAATTGACAGGTCCATTCCGCGAAATTATGCGCTCATCGAATGTTTCCTTCAATAAATCGATTGTGACGTGCGCTGTGTGGCATGTAGCGCCGTCTTGTTGGAACCACAACTCATCCACATTCATGCCATCCAATTCGGGAACAAAATAGTCGGTTATCATGGCTCTATACCGGTCTCCATTAACGGTAGCTGCCTCTCCAGCATTATTGCGGAAGAAGTATGGCCCAATGACTCCACCAGCCCATAGAGCACACCAAACAGTCAGTTTTTGTGGATGTAATGGCGTTTCAAGGGTCTCATGTGGATTCTCTTCACTCCAAATGCGGCAATTTTGCTTGTTGACGTAGCCATTCAACCAAAAATGAGCCTCATCACTGAACAAAATTTTGCGATGAAAATCAGCATCGAAATCAATCTCATTTTCGGCCCATACACCAAAATCACGACGCATTGCATGGTCTCGCGGCTTTAATTCTTGCACAAGCTGGATCTTGTAAGGTCGCAAGCCAAGATCTTTGCGCAAAATCTTGCATAAAGTTGATGGACAAAGCTCCAATTGCTGTGCACGGTGGCGAATCGATTCATTCGGGTCCTCTTCAACACTTTGCTCTACAGCGGCAATTGTTTCTTCGGTGCGCACTGTTCGACGTCTCTGCGGATGCGTATTATCACATAGAGTAAACGTAGTGCGAAAACGATCCATGGTTAACCGAATTAATTGCTCTGATGGACGATTATGTCGACCATAAAATGGACGGAGCTCACGGTAAACTTCGCGAACTGAACCATTATTTTCGAAATAAATTTGCACGATTTGCAAGCGTTGTTCTTTTGTCAACCTGTTCATGATGAAATGGCAAACCAAACTGAACATAAATGACATTAGAGTTGCCAGATTTGACCACAAAATGCCAGTTTTATCTCTATTCGAAAAACAAACCTATAAAAAAAACACCCTGTATTACGTTTAGAGTTTACGAAACCATAAAATGACCTTGGTTACAGATAGGGTTCTGTTTAATTTTACATATATAAGCTGTGTAACATTTTTTATTCAGTTGAAAGTTTTTTTGTCGTAGGTTGGAGTACTTTAAGTAATCTTTGTTTAGGTCCGCCATTTCATCTAAAAAGTCATTATACCCCGCTTTGCATGGAATTGGCACTTTGCTTCCGTCAAAGATATTCCACGATATATGTGGTAGGTTAAAATAGCCCAAAACGATCATTGAATCGGGAAGTTAAGTCATTAACAATAACATAACATTTTAAAAAAGAATAGGACTGCAATCGATAATACCCCTATACACGGAGAAACTCTGAATAAAAATTAGTTAAAGCGAATATTGTTATTTTTAGTGACGAAAAAACTCTCTGAAGGTTTTAGGGAGTGTTGTCGGAAGTGACAGTGCTTTGCCGGATATGAACCCGGTACTACGATTTGGTGACCTCATGGTCATCTCACCCCCTTCCTCCATAACGAAGAAGAAAGTTGGTAATCAGAGGGGAGAGGCGTCATATCCGTAGATCAACCATCGAGTTGCATGTCATTACCTTTGTGCATATTAGGCGCCTCTTACGACCGGTATGCCTACCTCGGGCATATTCTAACCCCCTAGCCAGCAGTGGTAAGTTAAAGCTAATCGTAAGTATTGGTTGGGCGTGGCAAAGGCTTCAACGTCTGTGCTCTCTAAACACTCCAATGAAAGAGTTACTGCTTGAAAGTGCATATCCAAGTGATTCTACTTAAAGAACCGTTTTTCATTGAATACAATTTATTTTATTGTTGTGATTATTGTTGTTGCAAGAAATAATATATTGCAACATTTTAATTAAAATTGTATCTACACTTGTAACGTTATCTTTTGCATTGTTTCAGACACCTGCTGCTAGCTGGCAATGAATAAAATCCAAACACACATACAAACAACAACAACAAAATTTACATGCACAACAACATACGAACTTGTGTAAGCATATCTGTTGTGATCTGAAAGATAACACGAAATTTACAATGGAGATAAGTTAAGTGAAGATTTAATACAAGCAAATACCTCAGACTGAGTTTATGCGCCACTGAGCATGCGCACCAGTTCAAGTATTTTATTATGTAATTCCCAAGGCGCGCTTTACTGACTCGATGCGTTCCGCTGTGATGTGCAGCGGAGTGCGCTTCGAGTGTGTGGCACCAAGAAATACAGAAGACGAAGCTTCATGGAAATTAAATCGGCAGCCTATTGCAATTAGGACGCCATTCAGTTGTGTGGCCCACGCACACATTGGCGCTTCCCAGTTGTTAAGCAACATTTTCCCTACGTTCTTTACACATTTAAGCTAGCTTAATTGCACGGAATGTGATTGAATTGTTTTGAGCTTTGGTACTATTTTGGGCGTGGAAATAGAATGGAAGCTTAGTTGGAAAAACAATATCGAAAGAAGGTTAGATAAGGCCTACATAGCCTACTATGGTTTGAAACCCAAGCTCATGATGTGGTTAGACCCATGCTAACCCACGGGGCGGTAGTAGACAAACAATATTACAACAAAAAAGTAAACAAACTACAGCGGGCGGTCCTAGGAGGGCTGACTCGATCGCTACGGTCGTGTCCAACTGACGCACTGGACCTGCACAAACGTGAAACTGCAGCTTGTGCGGCGCTGAGACTTCGTGAGTCTGGCTGCTGGAACTTGAAGCAGTATGGTCACAGTGGTATTCTCCGCGGGCTACCTGGTATAGTTTCGTCAACGACAGCGTACCACGCGAATTTGTTGAATTTCGACAGGAAATTCAAGGTGTTGTTTCACCTCAAGAAAGGACTGACGGAGAGACAGAGTATGCCATGACGAATCATTGTCGCTACATACCGACGGGTCGAAAAATGACTGTGGGGTTTTAGCTGGAGTGTTTTAAGAGCAACTAAATGTCTCGCTCTCAGTTCGTCTACCTGACGCAGTTAGTATCTTTCAAGCGGAAGTGCTGGGGATAGAGAAGGTATGTGGTTTCTTGACGGAAGACACAGTGAGAGGACGTGAAATATCTATTTACACAGACAGCCAATCAGCGCTTAGGGCGCCCGAATCCCCCATCACTTCCTCCAAGGCCGCTAGAAGCTAGATGAGACTGCAGACTTCTTATTGAGAGCAATAAGGACGCAGACGAACAAGCTAAAGCTAGCGCTGGTATGCACGCTTAAGAGGCGGTTGCGATTCATACACCAATCACATCCATTAAAAGGAACATACACAGCCGGCTCAGGAAAATTGCGGTCTACAATTGGCGCTCTATTGATGCCTGTAAAAGCATCTCACTAACTTGGCTCAGCTACAACAAGCAGATAACAGTAGACCTGCTCAACAGGTCAAGAAAATAAATCTTTAGAATTACAGCCAAGCTGACGGAACACTGGCCGCTTGGCCTACATGCCGAAAGAATGTCCATCCCATTCAACAACAAATGTAGGACCTACGACGTAGAGGGATGCAAAGAAACAATTGAGCACCTCCTATGTGAATGTCCAACACTAGCGCACATAAGGCTTGCAACTGTGGGCAGTTACATAATACCAGAACTTAAGAGTATCGCGAAATGCTCGATGAGGGACATTAGTGGGTGGGGGCATATTAGTACACCCATGTATTATTGTTTTTAAACCATTTACTCTTCTGTTTGAATTTAAAAGAAGCGAAAGATTCACTTCCCTCACCTCTGCTAGGCTGTCGAAAAAGCGTGCTCCCAGAAATCTGTGACCACTTGACTATAGTGCTTAAAATCGACGAAGAAAGTGATGAATCGACTCATCTTCCTCCGCCATAGTCGTATCAATGGCGCAATAGTACAATGTCCTGTGATGACATCTGTAGGTACTCTTACCATAGATTTGTTTAGTTCGAGCAGGAAGCTAGTTCTTTTTTCGTCTAACATGGCCATATGGACCTTGAGATTTCGCAATCATCCCGGTTGTTTCATACTTAATTCGTTGTCTCAAAAAAATGCTTATCGATTCTACATAGCAGAGTTCCAATGGCGGCCGCACTGAGTTGTCCGTCTCGTGTGTGTCAAATTCGGAATCCTTCCTGACCATCTCATCCGCTATTTCGTTTCCATCAATTCCACTGTTCCCGAGGACCCAGCAGAGAGAAATGTTGAGATGATCCAGAGCCTTTAGCGAGGCTCGTCACCTTCGAACCATATCAGATCTTATTACGTTAGATTCTGATGCGTTTGAAGCAGCTTGGCTGTCAACGAAGATTGAGAAGTGACGTTACAACAACAACAACAACATTATATTCTCATGCAGCAATGCACCTGGCTTTTCTATGGCATTCGACCTAACAAAACCAAAATTTTAACAATTTTCATTACACTCATTTTCTTGAAAGTTGGACTTTAAACGTTATTTGGAACTATATGCTGTCCAAAAAGCCTCCTATTTAGGCTCAAAGTTTCAACCGTGTATGCCTTAAATAAGAATCAGAAAGGGAGAAAAACCCATAGAGGATGAAGAAGGGAAGGAAATAATAATAAGAGAAGTCTGAGAAGAGGAAGCGAAAAGTTAAGACACAAAAATTAAAGCAGGATTGGTATGTGAGATGAAGGGTGGTTGGGTAACGAGGTATTCGAAAAAAAATTGCTTAAATTGAAGTATTTCGTGTTAAAAGAGAGAGAGAGAGAGACAGAGGGAGACGGTGATGACTAAAGACAATAAAAAAGAGAGAGTAAAGAATGATTGCGATTTATGCAAAGAGGGGACATAATACAGCCTAACGCAACAAGGAAAGAAAGGCGAGTAGAAGATAATCTAGGAAAATCTAGAATTAACCTGGCTAGATTTCCCCTATAGTAAACAAATCTGCCTAGTTCCTGCCAGGGCTCTGGAGTGGAAGGCGTTTGTTTGCCAATTTTCCGGCAATTTTTCGTATATTCTGTTAGGGGCCTAAATAGTTTTTCCCAGGTTACGTCTTGATTGGAAAATCCAGCAGGGGGCTGTAAGGGGCCTGCCTAGATGCCTGAGAGGTGGCGGAACCCGGTCCTTAATACGATTTTTATCTTACTTCCTTTTTCCTTGATAAATAAATATAAGATATGAGGAATATAAAGGTTGCCAGACTAATTGTTTCCGCTTTTAATCCTAAACAGTTTGAGATGTAGAAGTCTATATATTTCAGTTCAATAATGTTTGCCGTATATGTTTTTAAAGAGTGTATAAATACTGTGTACTAAGCACACTTGAGTATATGAGATAAGTGATTAGAAAATCGAGGCGATAGAGAAAAACTTTACTACTTCACAGAGGCGCAATAAAAATAAATATTCTTGCAAACGAGCGGAAGCTGCCGCCATTTTTGCCCCATCAGATGCACAGCAATCAAATCTGATCCTAAAACTTGCAATCATTCTTGACTTTGGTTGCATACATTTACTACCATGATTTATTATCGCTAAAGATGTGGTCGCGAAAAAAATCAGGCCCCACTCATAGCACAAATTAAATAGCGAATGAATAACTTAAACCGAGCACAATTTGCGATTTTATTAAGCCACTCTTCCATTCAGCGCAGAGGCATTTAATCTTCAAAGGCGCGTCTTAGATTTCATTCTAAAATTGATTTGCGTAGACAGTAGCCGAGTAAATATTTGAATGAAATGCCCATAAAAGCGGCAAGGGATTCTGAGCGTGAGTTTGTTTGTAAAGGGTGTTTTTTTTAGGGGTATAGAACTTCGAATTGAAATAAAACACAAGAAAATCGTTTTAAGGTCCATCAATTTGGCTTTATTGGAAGGATAATTTTATGCCATTAATGTTTAAATATGATTTCGGGCATGTGGCCGCCGCGGCTGGCTCGAATAAAGCCAATTCTACAGGTCCAATTTTCAACCACTTTTTCGAGCATATGGGGCCGTATGTCGGCAATAACGCCACGAATGTTGGCTTCCAATTCCCCTAACGTTTCTGGTTTGTTGGTGTAGACGAGCGACTTCACATATCCCCAAAGAAAATAATCCAATAGTGTCAAATCACACGACCTTGGTGGCCAATTGACAGGTCCATTCCGCGAAATTATGCGCTCATCGAATGTTTCCTTCAATAAATCGATTGTGACGTGCGCTGTGTGGCATGTAGCGCCGTCTTGTTGGAACCACAACTCATCCACATTCATGCCATCCAATTCGGGAACAAAATAGTCGGTTATCATGGCTCTATACCGGTCTCCATTAACGGTAGCTGCCTCTCCAGCATTATTGCGGAAGAAGTATGGCCCAATGACTCCACCAGCCCATAGAGCACACCAAACAGTCAGTTTTTGTGGATGTAATGGCGTTTCAAGGGTCTCATGTGGATTCTCTTCACTCCAAATGCGGCAATTTTGCTTGTTGACGTAGCCATTCAACCAAAAATGAGCCTCATCACTGAACAAAATTTTGCGATGAAAATCAGCATCGAAATCAATCTCATTTTCGGCCCATACACCAAAATCACGACGCATTGCATGGTCTCGCGGCTTTAATTCTTGCACAAGCTGGATCTTGTAAGGTCGCAAGCCAAGATCTTTGCGCAAAATCTTCCATAAAGTTGATGGACAAAGCTCCAATTGCTGTGCACGGTGGCGAATCGATTCATTCGGGTCCTCTTCAACACTTTGCTCTACAGCGGCAATTGTTTCTTCGGTGCGCACTGTTCGACGTCTCTGCGGATGCGTATTATCACATAGAGTAAACGTAGTGCAAAAACGATCCATGGTTAACCGAATTAATTGCTCTGATGGACGATTATGTCGACCATAAAATGGACGGAGCTCACGGTAAACTTCGCGAACTGAACCATTATTTTCGAAATAAATTTGCACGATTTGCAAGCGTTGTTCTTTTGTCAACCTGTTCATGATAAAATGGCAAACCAAACTGAACATAAATGACATTAGAGTTGCCAGATTTGACCACAAAATGCCAGTTTTATCTCTATTCGAAAAACAAACCTGTAAAAAAAACACCCTGTATGACGGAGGATTATACAAAGCTGTGAAAGCACTCAAATATCCTTTTCAATGAAGTTGCATTTTTCAATTTGGCAACTGCATCTTAAACGATTTGAATCATTAATTCATACTTTTTTTGTATAGATAAACCTCGATCACAACTCAAACCATCATAAAAGGTTCTTGTTGCGTGTGGCTGAAAAGTTTTATTAACGCTTTCGTTATCGTTTGGTTGGAATCAGCACAAGCAATTGTTTCCTCAACTCAGTACACACTTGGATGCGTTTATGATCTGCTTAAATTTCCGGACGGGTTTTAGCTTGATATTGGAAGCGATTATTCTAGCAGCAGAGCCTACCCCCACTGGAACAATCCTGTCGGCATTTATGGCTCGGAATCATGGATGGTATCGAAATAAGATGGGACGGCCATTGCACAGTTCGAGAGAAAAGTCCTCCGGAAGACTCTTAGACCGTTTCGTGTTGCCAGATAAATACATGTATCGAAATAAAACCATACAGCTCGTTTGGCAGAATTTAGAATACCCGAAAGACGTCGTTCTTAACCAAACTTGATTCGCGCCCATCGTCGCCGGCCTCACCCATTTCATCTTCGTCCCCCTCTATACACTTTGTTTATTATTTTTCATTTTCGTCGGCTTAGCATTAACATTAACTTTAACATTAACTTTAACTTTAACTTTAACTTTAACTTTAACTTTAACTTTAACTTTAACTTTAACTTTAACTTTAACTTTAACTTTAACTTTAACTTTAACTTTAACTTTAACTTTAACTTTAACTTTAACTTTAACTTTAACTTTAACTTTAACTTTAACTTTAACTTTAACTTTAACTTTAACTTTAACTTTAACTTTAACTTTAACTTTAACTTTAACTTTAACTTTAACTTTAACTTTAACTTTAACTTTAACTTTAACTTTAACTTTAACTTTAACTTTAACTTTAACTTTAACTTTAACTTTAACTTTAACTTTAACTTTAACTTTAACTTTAACTTTAACTTTAACTTTAACTTTAACTTTAACTTTAACTTTAACTTTAACTTTAACTTTAACTTTAACTTTAACTTTAACTTTAACTTTAACTTTAACTTTAACTTTAACTTTAACTTTAACTTTAACTTTAACTTTAACTTTAACTTTAACTTTAACTTTAACTTTAACTTTAACTTTAACTTTAACTTTAACTTTAACTTTAACTTTAACTTTAACTTTAACTTTAACTTTAACTTTAACTTTAACTTTAACTTTAACTTTAACTTTAACTTTAACTTTAACTTTAACTTTAACTTTAACTTTAACTTTAACTTTAACTTTAACTTTAACTTTAACTTTAACTTTGCTTTTTCCTACCTCATACAATACAAAATGTTGGATATGTTCATTGAATAGTATCGGAGATATAGCGAATTCAGCTTGAAGATATTGCTATTCGGATGCCTTCATTCCAACAGCAATCATTTGATCATTCATTTGATGCCATTCATTGGCCTATAAGAAGAGCCACTAGAATTTCTAATGAAATCAATTTATCCATTTGCCACGCAGGAGGTCTTATTCAGGCGATGTTGAAAATCTAATAGAGTGATAGCAAAGCAAAAACAAAAGTGAATCCGTAATTGCCGCAACAGAGCCCGGCTCGCATGTAGATTCAGTTCTAAATAGTATTGCTGGAAGGCAAACAAATGCAGAAAGTAAATTCAGTTCAATTGCGGCGCACACATACATTTAAACTAATTACGATAAAAGGCAGTTCTTAGGTACGAGTAGGAATAAGCTTTATTGCTATCTGCTAGTACTCCGCTCTTCCGGTTTTTTTCTTTCTTTCGTCTTCTGCGCAAGCGCAACCTTGCTTTGTTGATTTATTTTTGTTTGCGCGCCTTCATTGGGAGCAGTTTGTCAATGTTCAGCGCAAGCTTAAAAGCTAACAACCAACGTCACATGGTGCATGCGCGTTCAATACCACGAAGCGTTCATTTATGGGATGCCAATAGAGCGCCGTGCGTTTGTCTGATTGCCATTCCGCCCATGCGCAATTGCAGGTGTGGAATATTGCTCGCAGCTGCCTAACATGTGACACCTTGTTGTTGCTGTCAATTGGTGGTGAAAGTTCTGTCATCGTCACTGTGCCCTCCACTCTCGCCGCCGCTCTATCATTACCGTCCTATTTGCATACAATTTATTTCATTTTATTTTATTGCTCATCGCCTAAGCATAAGAATTCGTTTGGATTAAGCACCCACTTCTTGGTAGTGGTGCTGGGCGCAGTCACTCTATTCTTCTTGCAGTTAAAGTATCTTCGCCTTTAGATGGCAAGTGGGCGTTTTTTGTTGACAGTCTAACTGTCACGGTTAAGAGGTGTCTCATTATTAGCAGCACTTCTTTTAGTGTAATTAGTTGGACTTGTACATGGTGCTTATGGCGTCACATAGTTGAATGTCATGTCATTCTGAGAAAGGACTGCCAATATCCCCGATATTCACATAACTATTTAGCTGTGGACTTCAGCGACAAAACTGGAGTTGTTTAAGCCATACTTTTGTATATGAAATCTGCTCGTCAATACTATATAATTTGAGATTTAACTCGATTGAGTTCAACAGTGCTTCAGAGCATTATTACGTTAGTTTTATATGGAACTAGATGGGCGGGAAGACGTTTTGCTGACCAAATATTTACTTTCATGGATATAAAAAACGCCTGTACAACGCTTCAACAAAATTAAGTTTTTCTATGAAAACCCAAGAGAACTTGAAACGAGATCTTCCCAAGCAATGAATAAGAGAGAACTCTCTTGGACTTCCTTTAGGAACAATAGAAGTGAGTTTTTTCGTTTTCTGCTCTTATACAGCAGTGTTCAATATAATAGTAGTGAAATTAAAATGGATATCGTTCGACAAGAAGCAGTGTTTTTATTAATTTTATAATGTGCAAGTTAGAAGTACCTTAGAATTTCCCCTGGATTTTTATAACCTTTTTCTTCATTAGTTTTATTCAAGAAATCACTCAAAACCCTTGACGAAAAAAATTCTAAAAATTCTGGGCGATTTTTGACCGAGTTCTAACTTGCACTAAATTGATTTTTCTATAAAACTGCGTTCTCAAAAATTTTGTACAAATTCTGCAAAAAAATTGGAAATTTTTGTGACCATTTTTTAAACTTTAATTAACTTTCCTGAGCTTTGTGTAAATTTTGAAATTTCTTTTTATGTGGTTTCTTTTATGGAATTCCCTATATTTTAAATAAGAATGATTAAAATCACAGCTAATTCTTATTTCGTTAAACGATATCCATTTTAATTTCACTACTATAATATTGAACACAGCTGTATATCCTCAAGCGATGAATAAGAGAGTAATCTCCTTAACATCCTTTCGAAATAATAACAGAGATTTCTACACTCTGTGCTTCGATTTTATTACCCTTTTAGCAATAGGGAATACCTCCTCAAGTTATTGATAAAAGATTACGAAAGTAGAGATTTCTCCAGCTTCTACTTTTAACTAAGACATTTTTGAGTAAGCCGAATTTCTCTAAAAACAAAAGAAAACAAAATTTGAACAAAAGAAAAAGCTACAAAAAAACAAATTTAAATAAAGATTTAAATTAAAATGTCTGTTGTTTTCCATAATTGATCCCTTATCGCGTTTAAGGAGTCCCAAAACACTCCCTCAGAAATTCGAAAGCACTCCAAACGAACCACTTAAAAGAAAAGGACTCACGAATTCAACCGAAGATAACCGAAAGGTGACGGTTTTGGGGATTTTTTAATTTATTTACTAAAATATTCGCCCACTCTTCTGCAATGTACCGGCTTCAACCTGCTACAATTGTATGTAGAGATGTGTAAAACTTTGGAAAGGGAAAAGTGAGCACGGGAAGGAAAGGCAAGGAAAGAGGAAAACGGACAAGGAAAATTAAGGAGAAATTCAAATATAAGAAAAAGTTAAAGGGAAAGAGAAAGCTAGATGGAATGGGGAAGGAAAAAGGGAAGAAATGGCTAAAGTCCTTCTATTCCAACAACAACTACAGCACAAGCAAAATTTTCGCGAAAGTTGAAAAAAAAAGAGCGCGGGAGAGGCTCAAAATAAGGAATCTCAAGCTGAATAGGGTGCCCAAAATGTTGGAAAGTCAGCAAAAAATCTACAGTTGGCTATAATTGAATATAAGCAATTTTAATATTCGTAGCATACTAAGAGGGGTAAAAACACTTATTTAACTGGGGAAGCATACGTTTTAAAAAACAACTCGGGCCGAACCCGTTTAGGTAGAAATTGAATTAGTCCTATCGTACCCGTTCGGGTATGTACAGCGCCGGACATAAATGTACATTCAGTCGTTATCTCCGATTTTCACAAATTATTTTCACAAAGGCTAGATAAAAACACGTGTTATGGCCTAATACAAGAACTGTAAACTTTGTTTTAGAAATGTACGCAAAATTCGCAAAAATTCAAAGAAATTGTATCAAAATTTTAAATTTTTTTTACAGAGTTTATGAAATTTTTTTAAGTCTGCAGTTTTGTAGACCACTAAATTTTTGGACAAAAAAGTTTTAATCTTAAGTTCGTGACACATTTGACTGATTTTTAGCAATTTTATTCTTGGGGATTTCTGAATTTTCCTTCTTACAAGTTTATGAAAACTATTTTTTTATATAAAAAAACAAATTGCCAAAAATCAGTAAAATGCGTCACGAACTTAAGATTAACACATTATTATATTAAAATTTATTGAACTACAAAACCAAATACTCCACAAAATTCTTTGAAAAAATTTCTTTGAAATTTCGCGAATTTTGCGAATATTTTTGAAACAAAATTTACAGTTAAAAAGAAATCATGATTTTTTACGATTTACAATTAAAATAATCATTGCCAATTAAAAAAGCCGCCTAATTAATTGATTATTAATTACTAGTCCAATTTAGTTCAACCAATATCAAATGTTAAAACCTACCATTAGGCGCACGCTCCTCTCCGACTCAGACCGGACTGATACTAAATTAATCGTATTTTTTGTAGCATAAAATATTCTCTTAAACCTAATTGATTTCTACATTTTTGCTAACATACCATGCTTAACTGATTTGTGCGTCTTACCGAAGTACACACGTAAAGAATTCAGTCTTCAAAAAAGCCATTCTTAGAGCTACACAATTTTTTATCTCTTTTTATACCTTTTAGAAAACCGAGAGTTATGGGATATCGATAATCACTCATCTATTGGCAACCAGAATCACGCCTAAATTGCCCCAATAGAAATAGCCAGTCACGGGAAAAGGTTGCTAACATGTTGCCAAGTAATGCAGTAACCATTGCCACTACCAATGATATCGAAATGTAAAAGACAAGACTTCAAACATTTGCTTCGGTATTGAGGCGTAACTTGTATTGCCGTCAAATGGTATAAATCTATGCTAGATTACATATTGGATTTATAAATTATGTGGTTCTGTCAAGGAAATGAAGTGCGGGATGGGTACACGTAAGTTTTATATAAGTAGAAATCACAACAACGACAACTAATTCCACTCAAGCTAAATGCTTGTTTTTAGGCTTCCAAGCCGATCTTCCTGTGAAGTTTAAAGTCTAAGTAAAAAGAGAAAAATTCTCGAAGTACACATATGACGCAATTTATTTAATGAATTTTACGTTTTAAGCTGCAAAGGCAAACAGATTATAATTAGTGAACAATCAGATCTGCATTTCGCAGTTTGTACTAATTTATCTTTCTTCTCCTTAATCCTTTTTTATGATATTGAAACTTGCAATGAATATTTCAGTGAAAAATTATTGCAAATGAACCAAAGATATTTAAGGTCCCATACTAAATCTTATAAGATACACGAATTCAATGGTCGCATACGCAAAATCGAAATATTTAATTTTTGTTGGTTTTATTTATACAATTTTCACAATCAATTTGTCATTCTTTGCGGTTTAATGAACTTTCAGTAGAGTTTTTTTTTGTAAGCACCTAGCGACTTGTGTGTGAATAAAATAACAAAATGAATTTCTCTTGGAAAATCAAATGTGAACTTGTCACTTGCGAGATAGCAAAACGCACTCTTAAAAACTTAACTGAAAGGGTAACAAACCATGTGAAAAAGATATTTTATCGCTTTGCAAATATTCACGGTAAGCGCAAGCGGTACTCTGTTCCGCACTCTACTAGTACAATGAACAATTGTTGTTGCTGTCCTTGTCGGTTTCGTTGAATATTGACATTGTCTTCATGCTCGATAGCAGCCGGTTACGTAACGAACCGAAAACGAATGCCCAATTTGTAGGAAGCGAACAACATAAAATCAAAGTCAATGACAACAGCTGAATGACAAAGTCAATGATGAGCTACCGCTAACGAGGTGTAGAGTCGTCTCTGCACAACTAATCAGTACAAATCCAATGGGACATGCGTGTAATAGCGCTAAGGAAGGCACCAACAATAAGTGTGCGCATAAGCGCTTAAGTTCAAATAGAAAGAAATATAAACGATGGTAGCGTGTGAGCTAGCAAGTCAAACGCCAACATTGTCTTATGGGACCACACAGTGCGGGCAGCCCACCAGTAGAGTAGGCAGATAATATGCGATAATGATGTATTACAGCAGCCAGTTGCGCATGCAACAAAAACAACAAATATTTTTACAGGATGCTGCTAGGTTAGTCTAAACGGGATGTGACAAAACGAAATATTTTGTTTGTATTAGATTTATTCGACTTGCATGGCAGCTAGAGAAACGGCAGAATTTAATTTGTTCTAAAATCAAGATAAATCGGTTGACTGTGAAGAACCACAGTGGGGTAAATATAAAAAATCTCTCTACTTCCTCTGCAACACCCTTCGATGCCCTTCGCGTTCTCGCTTTTTGTCTTCCATTTCTTCTGATTCATTCTATTTCCACAACCATTTCTCTTTCTGTTTCCTTACCTACTCTACTTACTTTCCATCTATCTCCATCCCTCTAACATATCCCGCCGGTCTGTTAAAGCGACACACATTCTCATTAATTTCACATTGAAAAATTTGTAGGCATGGTTGTTAGACTACTTCGCCTCGATATCATTAAAATTGCCAATTTTTAAAGAAGTTATCATGTTACCAAACGCACTGAGATCATATTTTAAATAGGCTAATATACTTTAGCTTGCCAATGGACCTTGTATTATTCTAGTATACATCCTATTCATCTTCTTTAATTGTCTACTGAACAATTTATCAGATCTATGCTTTTCCGAAGGTATAATTTTAACCGTGAACTGAAAAGTGTTTTCTGAGCCTTCATGGTTTAATGTTCACTGCCGTAGATTAAGCACAAGGAGCAGCGGCTTGACTTATCACTCGAAATTGTAAATCATGCAGTGAAGTTCCTAATCAATCAAAACTACTTTCCCTTAGATTCTGTGTCCTGTTTTTTTTTTCGTGCCGACAAAGGTATACAGCACCATCAACCAAGAAACAGTAGACGGACAAGACTTTACTTATGGACTTAATGGTTACTAGAGTAGCTGGGATTCGGTTTCACAGTATTTTGTGACTATACTAGACTAACAGACCTGGCAGGAATTGTCCTGCCGAAAAGTTGACCTACCTACCTATATGTAAATCAATTTACTCTATTTGTGAAGTGTTAAACAGGGTTACATGGTTTTCAGCCCGGTATGATAGAAACCTACACTAAATTCTGAATAGAGAATTCCGATCACAAACATACCTACAAAATAATGATATATATACATATATATACATATGAACATAAAGGTAGGGAAAAGTTGCACCATCTTCAGAATACTATGCCGGCTTTTTCAATAACCCCTATTTTTTCTATTAATGTCGTAACATTTATATCCATACCAGTTTCCAGGTCCTTGCGATTAATATTACTAGAGAAAGCATTAAAAATTAAATTTTTATAGCGGAGGCCACGTTCCCTGAATATTTCTTCTTTTCTAAACCTGTGCGTAGTTATTACGAATAAACATGCCGAAGGAAGTACTCAGTTTGGCTAAGTCTTTCTTAGGTTTTAGGAGGTCCAGCAAACGATTCATAGCCTGCTGTGCTTTCACACAGTTTATTATAGTTTTGTCCATACGATGAGGGCTCGCAATTGTTTTAATTTATCTAGAATGATAGAGAGTTCTATATATCAAAGTTCTTAGAATGAATAGAGGAATTGAATGATCCATATCCATCCGTCCGCGCGCAATAACTTGGATAAAACTTTAAATAATTAATTTTAATTTGACACTTTTCGCAGCATGTAACCCACCTTTTTTTTTTAAAGGGGGAATTCGGATGATACCACGCCGTCTAAATTTATATCGAAAATTTCGAAAACCGCATAAAATGAAATATTTCATTGGAGTGTGAAATTTGAAGTTTTTTTGTAGTAGATCGACACTTTTTATTGATGCAACTGAAATAAAACATTGTAGGCGAGTATTGTTGTAGAACTTAAGTAATGGTGAATTTTGCAAAAAGCTAATTCAAGCTGAACTAAGCAGGGTTCGAATCTTTTCGGTATGGTTTTCGCGAGCAGTTTTAGACTTTTTTGTATTCATTTCGACAAGTTTTCGGAATCATTATAGGACCTTTTCGGGATAATTTCGGGATCTTTTTTGTCGCTACGATTTGGAATTGTTTTCGGAACTTTTTCAGTATCATTTTAGAATCGTTTTGTGACCTTTTGAGGGTAATTTCGGGTATTTTTAGAGAAGTTTCGGAATAATTTTGGAATTTTTGTCGGGATGCTAACGGGACTTTTCCGGGATTGCTATCTTGACTTTATCGGTATTTTCGGGAAAATTTCGAAATGGTTTTCGGAACTTTTTCGGGTCATTTCGGGATCACTTCAGGATCATTTCCAGAATGTTTTCGTACACACTTTTGGGTTTTTTTTGAAGAAACAATTCGTGATTGTTGTCAATATTACGACGGTGTATCATTTGGAGTTTTAGTATCTTACTGTCTCATGTGCTATTTCCCCCAATACAACTCTTGTGCACACTACATTTAGTTATATGACGTCTTCATGTACATCAAGTTGAGTTCATATGAAAACTTGTCACTTGTTGATAGAAAATTTCAAATAAATTTTGAAAAGTAAAATAGCACATTGATACACATAGGCTGCTGAATTGTATTGTGCTATTAAAATTTATATCAGACACAAAAAAAACAAAATATGATCGTTTTAAAATCATAACACATACGACGAATATGATCCCTTGTGAATTGCGTAATTGTTTTTGAGGATTATTCATGTTCATTTCGGAATACTTTTGGATTATTTTGGGATGGTCCCGAAAAATCGAGAAATAAATGTTATCATAGTCATAAATGACTATTTGTGAATCGATGTCCAACATTTCGAATAACTCATAAAATGAATTAGTTAAGTAACTGATTTAGTTAAATATGTTAAATTTGATAAGTGTGGCTTGGTTGTCTGGATGATGTTTGCCAAGTTTTCGAGAACTCAAGTCCGTACCGAAGAAAACAATGTTTAGACCTTGTACAGGTCGTTTATCCATAATCATTTAAGATAGAAAGATGAAAATAGGTACAAATTATAGCATTGATATAGTATTATATTTGGTGGTCGAAATGACACACCGAAAATGGTTGCTAACGAACTTGAGCTCTCTCCCTTTTATTAAATGTATATGCAAATATGTACTATTATGATTTAAATTATGATATACTTCTTACAACCATACCAAAATAAATAACTGTGCATAGCTATTCGATGTCTTATACAATATATACATATCTACAAATAACGGATAATGCGGATTTTCAACAGCTTAGCATCAAATGTCTACCACACATCCAACGGTATGCGCTGGCCAAGTTCGGAAGAATACAAGTGAAAAGCATGAACACTGATCCACCAAGCATGAACACTGATTTGAGGAAGCGTTGCGCTTACCAAATCGGACGCGATGGATTTGCATTTCGCTGACACTTCATTACGCGTGACATAAAAAGAAACAAACAAAGCTTGGCTAAGACACACACACTCAACCGAAGATTAACACAACTTGGTTGTGTGAAAATTTTTCAAAAAAATTTTGTACTTAGGAAGGAAGCGCCTGCTTAAAGCGGGTGGTTGGCACGAATTATGCTAAAATGCCGTAAATCATGCTTCTAATGGCGAGCTCGTATTTCAGCTGCTCCAGGCTTTGGCTATCAATAAATAGGAGTTGCCCAGCATAAGCCACACGAGGTTCTGCCGAGCGCGAATGTTGGGTGTGCTTAAGCGGCGAAACAATCGAACTTTGTTGTTGGACAAACAAAAAAAAATCAGCTAAACATCCATACTTGGCTGACTTTGGTCATCAGTCGAGTCGCCAAAGTTGTAAGTTGGTATGCATTCTATATACTTACAGTCACTCAAAAGGACTATCGGATAAATTTATTAGAACTAATATGACATAAATTAAAATAAAAAAAATTATTTAGACACAACTTTTTGTATAAAGGTTTTTAGAAACTCAACAAATTGCAATGGGGTATAGTCACAGTCGAATTAATCCTAAAATCGCTAAATCTTTAACATAAAACATAGGGCAAAAGAAAACGGTCCTAAGTGGTTTTAACAATAAATATGAAGGGTGAATTCGTATCGGAGAGAAATACATTCTGTCGGTACAAATTAACAGAGGAATGGTTTGCTAGCACATTTTTGGCCCCCTCTCGAAAAGGTGGTGCCTAGATAGTATGATTGAAATAGCATTTTGCAAGTCGATGAAGGATTAAAACCTTTGAAGAAATTATCTGCCGGAAAGCTTTACTAGTAGTGCATACCAGAAAAGAAAATATCAATGCGAGAATGGTAAAAAAATGATTAACAAAAAAGGCAAAAAAGGATTTTATATCCTGAGTTCTTTAACGTTTTTGTGTTAGAGCCACATTAATGAAATTTGTGGACAATTATTTTTCTAGGATATTTTAACACTCTGCCGGCATCCAAAGTATCATTTTATCATAAAATATAAATCCAAGGTATAAATAATTTTATGAAAGGCTGGGAGTAAAAAGTAAACTTATCTTTCATTCGACACATTGAGGTAGCAACCAAAACATGTTCAAATGATGATACAAACATTGTTTACAAAAACAAAATAAGTGTTCCTACAAAAAATGCAATGCATGAGTCGCAAACAAGCATGCGACCAATGCCAGTTTCGATCTCTGTGTGGGTTGAAGTGATCCCTTTTGTTTAAGCGAGGGTTGGGTCACTTTGAAAAAAAAAACTTTTAAAATAAAAATTAAAATTTTATTTGTTTTTCAAATAAACTTGAGTGATGAGTGAAATATTATTGGTTATTCAAAAAATTTTGAATAAAAATTAAAATTTTTAAATTAAGCTTTTGAAAATGAATAATAACACATCGCGATACAGCAAAATTATGTCTGAATGTGCATGTAAAGATTTTTTTGTTGTTATTTTTGTGTAAATTGAGATGCACTGAGTTTATTTGATTCTATTTCGGGATCATTGCTGCACAAAAAAAAGCTACTTAGGGACTACTTGGTGGTTTTCAGGGTGATTTCGGGAAAGTTTTTGGTATAATTTTGGGATTTTTTCAGCACTATTTCGTAATTGATTGATGGATTATATTAAGACTTTTTGGCTCCATATTTGAATTATTTTAGGGATCTTTGTGGGACTTTTTCAAAGAAATTACTCCAAAAAATTCTCGTAAGGATTTCAAAATAGTGCAGAAAACAACACCGAAATAGCCCGGTAAAGCCCACAACACAATTCGGCATATGTCCCGAAATTACCCAGAAAATTTCACAAAGTGGTTCCCAAAACTATCCCGAAAACATCGGCGGAATCCAGCCAAAAGCCTTCTTTTGTCCAGCAATGGTCCCGAACTTGCATCTAATCAATTCAGTGAGTCTCAATTTATACAGAAATAACCGAAAAAATCTTTATAAATACACATCATGTCTATATGCACATACAGGTATAATTTGCTGTATCGCGATGTGTTATTTTTCATTTTCAAAAGCTTGAATAAAAATTCGAATTTTATTTTTTATTCAAAATTTTTTGAATAACCAGTAATATTTCACTCATCACTCAAGTTTTTTTGAATAAAAAATAAATTTTTATTTCTTATTTTTTCGTCACTCGTCACTCAAATTTTTGAAAACGCCCATTTCTGGTTTGAGCATGTCCTATGAAGAGACTAATTGGTCCCTTTCATGCCCGAAAGGGTAGTGTCGCACAGACTCCCTTTTAATAAATACAAAAAATGAAAAAAGTAAAATAAATACTGTAAACTAAAACAAAATAAAATAAAGTAAAATAAAATAAAATAAAGTAAAATAAAATAAGATAAAATAAAATAAAGTAAAATAGAACGGCAAGCCATCAAGCAAGGCCGGTGGTACTATTGGTGACGTTAGATGTTAAAAACGCTTTTAACTCTGCCAGGTGGGAAGATATGCTTGATGCATTAGAACGCTCCTTTAAGGTCCCGATATACTTGTTAGATATATTGAGGGACTACTTAAGAGACCGCTGGCTAGTCTATGAAACGACGCAAGGCCAAAGAAATGTGAAGCTAACAGGCGGGGCAGCACAAGGGTCGGTGTTCGGCCCTGATCTTTGGAATGCTACCTATGACAGTCTCCTTCGAATGCAGATGCCAGAAAGCACTTTTCTGGTTGCTTTTGCAGACGACGTGGCTGCGGTGATAACAGCACGAAACTGCGACCTGGCACAGCTTAAACTGAACCAAGTGATGCGCAGTGTAGACGAGTGGATGAATAATCACGGCCTCCAACTGGCTACAGCCAAGACAGAGATCGTGATACTAACGAAAAGAAGGATTCCCACAATCACCAACATGAATGTTGGGGATCAACAGATAGAGACGCGCCGCTCTACGAAATATCTAGGGGTGAAATTGGACAACAAGCTGACCTTCTCGGAGCATCTAAGAAGCTCCTGCGAGAAGGCTGTGAAGACAATCGCAAGTCTGAGTCGGCTAATGGCAAATACAGGTGGACCAAAGCCATGCATAAGAAAGCTGCTGGTGACCGCCTCAGATTCTATACTGTTGTACGGTGCAGAAGTCTGGGCGGACGCAATGAAATTTGGGAAGTATCGGGCCGCTATTACCGCAGTCCAACGTAGAGGGGCCTTGAGAATCGCCTCAGCATACCGCACGGTCTCCGCAGATGCTGTTCTGGTCATCGCGGGGACTATACCGATATATCTCCTCGTTGAGGAAAGAAAAATGACTTACGACACTCGTGCAGAGGTACGTAGAGACGTTGCTGCAACGCAGGCGCGGGGTGATTCGATCCGGCGGTGACAACTACAATGGAGCAGCAGTGCTGCTGGAAGGTGGACCAGGGTATTAATCACCGAACTAGAACCATGGCTGAACCGACCTCATGGAGAAGTCGACTTCTACCTGACCCAGTTTTTAACCGGACACGGTTATTTCCGTGAATATCTCCATAGAATGGGCAAAGTTCACACCCCAAACTGCACCTTCTGCGGAGCCATAGACGACGTACGCCACACCTTCTTCGAATGCGAGCAATTCGCAGAAGAAAGAAGGCGGGTGGAAGAGACAATTGACGAACTTTCCCCGGGCAGTGTCATCCGCAAGATGACCTGCGAAAACGTTAGATGGGATATAGTCAGACGATACGCGAGGAATGTCCTCCTTGCGAAACGGGAAGACGGTTTTCTAGCCAGTTAGCGTGAGAGTAGCCATAGAGCTCACGTAACGCGCTTCCTTACCTGAAGTAATGCTAAGCGCGGTCCCAGGTAAGGAAGAATGCGCGGGCCGTGGGAGGTTAGGTTTTAGTGCGGTATACTTCAAGATAAGAAGGAGTCCCACCCTCGGAGAGTTACGCTGCTAGAGCATCTAGTAACGAGGGCTTAAACCCGGTTAGAGCATAAAGCATTTCCTCCTCCCACGAACACAAAAAAAAAAAAAAATTTAATTATATAAAATAAAGTAAAATAACATAAAATAAAAAAAATTTAAATAAAAAAAGTAAAATAAATAAAATAAAATACTGTAAAATAAAATACAATGAAATAAAATGCAATAAAATAAAATAAAATAAAATAAAATAAAATAAAATAAAATAAAATAAAATAAAATAAAATAAAATAAAATAAAATAAAATAAAATAAAATAAAATAAAATAAATAAAATAAAATAAAATAAAATAAAATAAATTAAAATAAAATAAAATAAAATAAAGTAAAATAAAATAAAATAAAATAAAATAAAAAAAAAATAAAATAAAATAAAATAAAATAAATAAAATAAAATAAAACAAAATAAAATAAATTAAAATAAGATAAAATGAAACAAAATAAAATAAAATAAAATAAAATAAAATAAAATAAAATAAAATAAAATAAAATAAAATAAAATAAAATAAAATAAAATAAAATAAAATAAAATAAAATAAAATAAAATAAAATAAAATA